>VWYI01039423.1:379184-432399 GCA_013399455.1 Anthoscopus minutus | reverse complement strand
ATTGGAGCTTTGCCTTAGAAATGCCATTTCCCAATAGATGAATGTTTTTATAAGAGAATCATCACCATAGATGTTAATTAGCAATATCATCACATGCTCTTCTGAGATGCAGGAGATTGAATTATTATCCCACAGGGATAGTTGCTACAGGTCTATGCACAGTCATGAGAAAATGTATGACAGTTTGCTGTGTTATTATTTAGACTGTATTTTTTGATTCAGTAGACCTCAGGATTTTTGGTGCCTAGAACCTGTACCCTTCCTAAACGGTACAGTAAATCCATACAGTATTATTTTATTGTGTTATAATATTTTGTCATTATTTATTATTTTACTTATTTTAAAATAATTATATGGTTCATAAGGAGCAGTTAAAAATTCTCTGGCCTCATGTTTATACTTCTAGTACACCTGTGATTTTTTTGTCTAAATAGCTGACAATTTATATGCTATATTGTACATGCATAATATTCTGTTAATTGTTTAACCAAAGAGAAAGATCTGTGCTTTTAAGTAAGTAGTAAGAAATAGTAAGAAATGTGTATCTATGGCAAGGAACTCTAGAGAGGAAAATACTCTTATCTCCTTTATTTCCATATTTTCTCAATCCTTATTTTCTCAAGGACTTGAAAAGGTGCTATGAACTTGAACTGCGGAGTTAACATAAACTCCGGGAAAGGCCAATGACATTTTTTGACCATGTTGGATTTTTTTTAGAAAAGATGAGATCTATATTTAAGGATAATAAGTACTCTCATTTCTCTTCCCATGGGGGATGACAGAAAGGAACTGCTGATGACCACAGTGAAGTGGAACTGGCTGGGCCATGGTGATGCTTTTCCATTTGAATACTAGAATGGAAATTAATTACTGGCTACTTCTTGTCTGGGTTTCAGCAAACTGCAGAAACATTTCAGCCTTGGCTAAAACCAGATAAAATTAGGAGTGACATCTATTAGGTGATGGCCTGTGCCTGCTAATGGTTTGTGAAAAAAACAAAAGCAGTTGCTACCCAGCTGTTGGATGAAAGAGGCTACGTGCTCCACAGTTTTTGTTTTCTGCTGCTAATGTTAGAGTTCAGCATCAAATGTCAACATGGAAGGACTGGCAGAGCTAAGAGCTATGATCAGCCTTAGCCTATAAGCTTCAACTCTGACAACTGAGTTTAATTCCAGAGTGACATAAAATGGGACTATTCACTCCTGAGCAGGTTACATTTTTAACTGCAACATTTCCAAGAGTGTAAGGACACCAATGATGAAAGTGATATGGGCTGACATAATAACATTTTTTTGTTTGATCACTGCCATCTTTGCCCCTGGGAACCATAACTGTCTGAAACTCCAGAACTGAAAAAGAAATGAGTTGCAGCAGCTAAAGAGCCATTGCTCTCTAACAAATAGTTATTCATGTACCTTATGGAACAGGGGATGTTCAGGATTTACTTACGAGAATATTATACTGTGCTTTCAAAGGTAAAGTACATTTGCTTTCTTACTACATAAACATTTTCTTGTTTTCTAACACCTTATTTACGTAACAAACAGGACTTCCTTATTAAAATATCCATTAAAAATATTTACTTGCCAAATGAATAATCATCTGTTTAAATTATTTTCAAATGTATCTTTTATGTGCTTAGCCAATTGCCACGATTTTATAACAAATAGCTTATATAACCGTAAATGTTATCAAAGTATATTTGGTTTATTCCCCTGGGGCTTCTGTAATTCTATATAGCTGTTGAAATCTAGTAATCTGTAATTTTCCTTTAAAGGATTTGGATGGTTTAGACTTTTTTACCATGGTCTGTTGTCTTGGTTTGAAAAGACAGGTGTCTGCTAAGGAAGGCAGCAACTTCCCTTGAAATGAAAAAATGTAAGCTTCCCCCCCTTCCCTTTCTGAATTATTATAATCTTGAAATCAAGGAGTTGTCAGGCAAAGGTGTGGGAACAGGAATAACAGTTCTTTAGTAGGAAAATTAAAAATTAAGTAGTACAAAAAAGACACTTTTTTTGTCAGGATACAACCTGACAGATACCCTGCTGGTCAGGGTGTTGGTAGCAGTCTGATTAAGTGGTGCTGCAGTCCTCCTGATGTGACTGATGTGGTTCTGTTGAAGCAGTGATCCTGTAGAAGGGTGTAGTTTTCTTCTGAATGTCCAGTGGTGGTGTATATGGGTCCTGTCTTCCTCTAGGAATCCACTGGAAGAAGTCTGACTGCGGTGTTCCAAGGTTCTGATTATATCCAGGTAGGAATGCTTGGCTCCTCCCCCTGGGTGCAGCATCCCACAATGGGATGATGTAATTTTATCAGTCATGCACTGGGACTCAATGGGCCATGGATAGAAGATATCCCCCTGGAGGGAGGATGGGTCATGGAAGAGGTACAGAACACTGCCACACCTGGTTTTAACAAATGGTAATAGAATACATACTTTTAGTTACATCTTGCATTGCAAGCCAAGACATTTGTACAGACAGAAAAGAGGGCAACCTGTTTTAAACTGAGAGAGGGTAAGTTTAGTTTGGACAAGTTGTTCAAAGAAGCTATGAATGCTCCATCACTGGAAGCATCCGAGGTCAGGCTGGAATGGGCTTTGAGGGATCTGATCTTGTGAAAGATGTCCCTGCCCATGACAGGGGGATGAACTAGATGACCTTTACATTTTATTCCCGAACAATCCTATTCTATGTTTCTATTCTTTTATTGATTGAATGAACAATTGTAAAACTAGGATATTTGGGCAACTTGACATTCTTGATGGCCTGGCCAATGTAATATACCAAGATCTGTGAGACTTTTTGCTGAAAAAGAATTCAGACAATTAAGTCAAATATCAAGATTGGCTACGCATAAATATTTTTTTTTTAACTTTTTACTTTTTTTCCCTGTCAAATAATATTTCATCCATTTATTCATTAAACAGAAGAATAAAAATAAATTAATGTGTGCAGTACATCATAGAATAGGCAGTATTTCCCTATAAGGTTCCCAAAATAAAACTAAGTGTAAAGATGGTACATTAGGTTTGTGGCACTGTTACTGTGTCTTCTGTCTATAATCAGCTGTGTGGGTGGTGGCTGACTAGTCAGAGTAACTAGCTGACACACGAAATGTCACAGTTCAAAGAAAAGCTTTGGCATTACTCTAATTTACTGTAATATATCAGCTTTACACTTCTCTGCAATGAAATGCCATCTTAAAATCAGGATGAATTACAACGGCATTCTGCATTCCTGCTTTGATTCCTTAACGCTGTTCCTTGGGAAGGCTGCCCAAACATAAAAAAGAGTCAGGCCTCTTTGTTTAACATTTTGTCTAGTGATTCCCAGGAACAATCTGAGAAAATACATTGTAAAATTGTCTAACAGAAATAGTAGCAACAACTCAGTGTTTTAATCTCAGTTAAGGAGCCTCTATTTGCAAGAGGTAAAAAATTAGTGATGGATTTTAAAAGAGCACAGAGGTTGCAAATGCATTAATATTTTGTCTCAAAGCAGTGCAGTTCTGAAGAGAATATCCTTATCTTCCCCACTTTTTGTATATTGATTTGGTTTGCAGAGTCATTCTGGTGTATGCAAATCAAGATTCATTCTGGAGAAGAACAAACTAGAAGACCATTCTGGGCTCACATGAAACATGCAGCAATACCCAAAGGAGACATGAGTGAATAATGACTACTTTGCACCACCAAGGTTCTCCTAACCTTCCTGCATATATCAAGCAGTCCAGCTGACCATCAGCAACAAAGTATCCCATTCTCCACGTCTGGTTTTCCAGCTGAAAGAAAAGCCAGTGTCACTGCCCTCAGTGTCCTCTTGGCTTTGTTTCTGTGGCTCAAGGCTTTTCTTAGTCCTTTCAATGGGGCCTTTGGATGTTGATCAAAGTTAGAGTGGGGGCAGAGTTTGGCAATCTATTCCAGTGTCTCACAACTCTCATAGTAAAGAATTTCTTCCTAAGAGCTAATCCAAACCTACTTTCTTTCAGTTTGAGACTATTTCCCCTTGTCCTCTCATTCTCTCATAAAAAGTCCCTCTCTGGCTTTCTTGTAGAATCCCCTCAGTACTGGAAGGCAGCAATTAGGTTTCCCCAAAGCCTTCTCTTTTCCAGATTGAACAAACCCAGTTCCCTCAGTCTTTCCTCCTAAATTACTGACTTTTTGCTGAAGCATTTGCTAATGTAAGGTTAGTCAGGGAGTCTGGTGTTTAAAATTGCTTTGATACCCATGCTGTGGAAAATATCTCAGCCTTAGTCAAATGCTATCTCTCAGTGACACCACAGAGGAGTATTGCTTTGTGTGCTCCAGTCAAGTTTGCATTTGTTTATAAAATTCTTTTAAAGAGTCATTCTAATTTGGCTTTACTATATGCAACAAAAAGTTGAATAATGTGGACAAAGATGGCTTACAAACTAGCTATGAAAATTAAGACACCTACAATGGTGCATCTTAGAATGAGTTGCTGTGTTAAAAGATCTGAGATAGGTCTCTTGGGAAAAGTCTAGTAGCTGCAGAATATTCATGCTAGAAAGGAAAAAAGACTTTCAAGTACTTAATCTTTCTTGGAGAAGAAAGCTGTGATAGATGTTAAATAATTGTGAAATATTCAGTGGCATATTGAGATCTAACAGATGCTATGGAATCATGTTATAGTCAAACATTTTACTTATTTTGTAAGTGTCATATATTTGTTAGTATTCCTATTTCTGGCTAAGGGCAATCTTGAGAGTTAGTATGAAATCTAGTGATAAAAGAGTACAAATAACAAGTCATCTGAAGTTCTGCTCACCCACTCTGTTGGGAAGGCAGCATACAGACATATATATCTATCTCAAAAGGCCCCAAAAAGTTGAATTCAAAAGTTGAATTACATGACATTCTGACTTTTGACAGTACTGTCTTGGAAGAGGAAAGCCCTATTCAGTACTGACATCTTGTGCCAAAAGAAAGCAGCCCTGAGACAGAACCACAAATATCCTAGAATTTTCAAATCCTTGTTTGGAAGACTAGTAAACCTGACCTGATAAACCAGCATGTATATTAGGAACATGTTTTAAGGTTTCTTTTTATTTCTGAGAGGGTCTTGGTCTGAATCAATGCATTTGATTAAATGTTTTGGAGGGGAGGTGTTACTTGGTTTTTATAGTTAGCTTTGTAAAATGGACACTTTTTATTTCATATTTTAATAATACCCTGAACTCAGATCTGCAAGGAAAATTACAGAACAGTACTAATGATGGAGCCCAAAAAACTTTTCTTGACAGAGACAAAATTTCACCTCATGAAAGATCAAAAGCAGAGTCTTGAAATTTAAGATAAATGCAAGAAAACTGTAATTGTACTGAGATAGATCCAGGATCTTCCTCTTCCAAAGTGCAGTCTCTGACAGTTGGTAACAATGGTGATGTAGGAATAGGAATGTAGAAGAGTGATGCTGCCCTAAAATGCTCTGTGTCCAGCAGCCAGAGGATCACATCTCCCCTCCATCTTGTACTGTGCTATAGACGTGATTTTGCTCTCAATTACACTTGCTCCTTTCTATGTGTCTTTTTTCCAGTCCTGCTTTTTTTCAGTCTCTTTGAGATGATCAGAACTGTGCTCACTACTGAGGTTGTGGAAATAACTGTGGCTTTATAGAGCAGCATAATAATGTTTCCCATTTTATGTTCTATAGCTTTCATATTAAGAATTTAAGATTCATTAGTGAAATGGATGTAGAATTAATTCAGAAATGTTAGGAAGCAGTTAGATTTCTCTCTTATTTTACCATGATCTTCATTCATACATGATTCTTCATTTATAATTGTACAATGATAAAAAAATACATACATATGATATGTATCATAAATAAGAAAGAAAAATTAGAAGTCAGAATTTTATAATATCTAATCACCTAAACAAATAAGAAGATGTCTCTTTTAGTCTGCAAAATGGTTGAGGCAGCTAAGTGCTAGCTTGTACAGAAATCTAATTGTACATCACTTTGAAAACCCTGCAGGAATTAGCCTGCAGCTTAAGGGCTTTTTTAGAAATTAGACACTTTATATGAATAAATAGGAAAAGAAAGAATTTTAGAAATCAGAGTTAGCCTGCAGCTTAAGGGCTTTTTTAGAAATTAGACACTTTATATGAACAAATAGGAAAAGGAAGAATTTTAAAAATCAGATGCCTATCATAGAAAGCCTCAAGCACGCTGTTTACTGAGAACCTGCAGTAGATCCTCAGACAGGTACTTGTCCACTGGTGGATTTATAGACTACAGAGCAACGTGGAATGCTGCCTAGAAACAAGGTTTGAGGTCTATGCTCTGCTGTGGTGAAACAGCTGTGCTGCTCTGAGCAGGAGACTCCTCCCAGCATCTGCTGAGAACCCTCTGCACTTCTGCCCTGTGCTCCATCTGCCCTGTCAGGCAAGGAGTGTCCAAATGTCTATGCTGGGCCACAACCTATGTCTGCTTCATAGAGAGATTTGCTCTATTCACAATGATCCATGAGAACAGCTGCAGATTTCTAAGCTTAGCAAATCACCTAAATTTACTGGACCTTAAAAGAGTGAGTCATACAGATTTATTAAAAAATCATTTAATACTGAAACTTTTTAGGTGCTTTGACAAAGACTGGTCAGAAACTATGTTAACATTGTTGCTTTAAGTTTTTCTCCTGAAAACGGTTGTGATCTACAAGTTGGGTTGATGTGTTAAAATTTAGATCAGGGAAAGACCAGGTTTTAGACATACAGAATGGAAAGCTGTAAGTCAAGGGTGAGAAATCATGTTGGATCTCTACCTGAGAGCTTGTCATGGCAAAAAGAACACTAGAATCACAAGAAAAAAATTTGATTTGTGCCAGTTCTCCATTGCAGTGATTTATCATGGCAGTTCTCTACCTATAATATGGAACAAAACAAATTTAGAAATGGTGTACACAGGGCAAGGGACATAAAGAAATTCAGGCACCTTTATCCTCCTGAGAGAAAATGAACTTCAGAAGTGCTCTGTGGGTCAGGTCTGTGGTCCATTAAGTTCAATAGCCTCCAACTGTGTTGTGGGAACCAGTATTTGGAAAGGGCAGAGAAGCCAGAGTGTTGCCTGCAGTTCAGTCCCGTCATACTGCTTCAGCATCCACAGACACCAGGTTAAGAAACCTGGAGGGGACTCTGCTAGTCTTAAAGATTTATGAGGCAAAACCCCCAAACATTTACTTTTACCAGAACTGCTAAACACAGGCTAAACTAAAGTTGAAATGGCTGGGAGCCTTCCAATCACAGTTGAAAAAATGAAAGTTAGACTCTGTCATAAGAAAATGTAAACAGTCAAAGACTTCCAAAGTACATTTATGATCTTTTACATAGATATATTGTTCAGTATTCTTTTACAGCATGCTCCTTTCTCCTAGGAAGCATATAAATGAGATTATATTTTAGCTGCTAATTAATAGTGTTCCACAGCCTTCTGACAACAGAGGAAATTCTTCAGTGTCAGCTTTGCTCTCCCTTGCACCTACGTTCTTTGAAATTACTTTTATCATGCTTTCAGCAAGACTATAGCTCTTAACAGAGGCCTTGGTGTCAAAGACAGAAAGATTCAAAGATGGACTTGCACACAGAAATCCTTCAGTTATATTTTACTTCAAAACTTCTATCTATTTGGGCTAAAAATGAGAAAGTTATTTCTCTCAATGACATACCTCTGTATTTCACAAAGATGTTCCCAATGCAGTTTGTGTATTGCATTAAATGTGTTCAAATGTGGTAAAAATAATGAGCCATCCACTTAAGTATTTGCAGGTCTTCAATAATCTGAAAATTAACACAATTGTTTAAAAGTAACATAATAATAAAAAAATTACAAAAATATAAATCTTCTATAAAACCATCCAGGAAAGATACCTCATAAATTTCTAAATGTAGGTATACTGCATTGCTTTTATACCTCAATTTCAAAATCCAATGCCACTTAATATGGTGTCAAATCCCTCACAGAGGCTGTCATATCAGACCAAAATAAATAGTTGGACTTGGTGATCCTAAAGGTCTTTTCCAAAGTAAACACTCCCATAATTCTATGATTAATACAGCAGACTCATATTTCCAAGTTTATTTAAAGGTCTGATTTTTAAAAATGTGTTGATTAACATAATTATAATACCATCCTGTGATTTCTGACTGGGTATGGTATTCTGTCCTGCATTATCTGCATTTCTTATTTATTTTTTGTCTTTTTTATGTCATTCTTGGACTGTAAAGGGATGTTAGAATGAGTGTAAATGTGCTTTATACTCCATCTATATTCCTAAAATGGTATAAAATGAACAAATGAAGAACATAAGCGAGGTTATTTTATGTAACTTTGTTTGTGTTTAAAGTTGTGGGCTTCTCTGTGAGATTGTACAGAGTATCTCAGATTCTAGGAAATATTACATCTTCCCAAGTGAATGGCAGTAATTGAAGTACCTATCTTCCATCTCTCACTTTAGAGGTTTTCTTCACTCCCTCTGTTACACAATCACTATAGATGTGACATCCTGTTATTACATGAAAAAGTAGAGATTTCAGGGAGATAAAATCTCAATTAATACAAGGACCCCTTGAGCGTACATTGCTGGGAAGTCTAGCTACAAATTCTTCTGAAGGAGAATCTGAGGCCAAGACAAAGGTTAAATAGATTGCATTTCAGTGTTTTCCAGAGAGAGCCTGAGTCTTCATACTCTTACATGAGGGGCTTCAAATTAATTTCTACTTTTTTTTCTATTTACTTTTTGACAGCATGAATTTAGTTTACATTATTTTAAACAAAATTTAGACATCTGTTGATAAAGTTATGTACAAAGAGGGGGGTTAAACATGTTACTGCCTTTAACAGCGCTACTGATTGTATAGCAGAAATGCTGATACTTACTAAAGGCACTGCTTTGAAGAATAGAAATAAAAAGGAGCCAGAAACAAAAGTAGACCAAGCCTATCAGTGTCACATCAGGCTGACCAGAGCATCTCAGGACAACTGAGAAACCTTGGAATATGACACTAGATATGCATTTCAAGTATTGCTGGTTTGCATTCCATTTCACCCAATGTAAATCCAGCACTGGCAGAACTACATAGGCACAAGTGAAGGTAAATGTGGAATTCTTAAAAGTATGAAACTTAGAGCCATGTCTCAGTGAAGTTACACATAACACATTTCTGAAGCTATTAGGGCTTGACTTAGGACAAATAGATACACATAAGTTAATTTATATCAGTGAAAAGTAGTTGAAACTAAAATGCTCTCAAATATCTGAGCTAATTATTCTCGTGCTAACTGTAGATGTCTCTGTGTTCACAGCAGTGAAAAAGCCCTGCGCATTTTCCAATATCCCATCCATAGCCAGTGGAATCAGAGGTGTCAGAGAAGATTTTATTTTGTCAGCATAATCTTGAATGCTGATGATATGCATGAAAACAGTAATCTAGTTGCATGTCAGCTGTTGGAAGTTTTGTTGGAAGATTTGCAACTATACAAAATATTTTTTTACTTACAACTTATATTTCATTCAAAAGCCATTTCTGCCCAATAAACAAAATATATCCTGATGCCATTTTGTAGTCACTTTCCAGAGCATAGCAGTTTATCTAACTCTACAGTTATACTGTTACTGTATATTAGGAAATATATATATATGATGTTCAGATACCTGCAATATAGGCCTAGGGTTATCTTAAACTCGGCATTTTCATGTCTTTTAAAGCCATCATGATGTAAACTGCATGCAATTCAGTAAAAAAATGGTTTTCTTTCTTTTAAATACAGTTGGTCGCTATTTCAGGAGTATTTACCACATCAGCATCTATCCTTGCACAGGATCCCAGTAGGCAAAGTGCTCTGCAACCACATCTAAGAGGGTCTCAGCCTCTCAGAATGGGGTACATAGCTCATCTTTCCTGCTAGTGAGATAAAATACTTACTCCACTGTTTTATGACTGATTTTACTTATCTCCAGCTATGCAAATGCCACATTTTTGCATGTTTTGCAAAACCTGTTAACACCCCTTCCTGAATCAATCAACAGAAAACCTGAATATTTCACCTCTGTGAAATAGTCTCTGTTATTATCATGAAAATCACATGGGCAACAGTAGGCTGGCAATCTATGTTTGATGTTTCTCCTCCCTGCAGCAGATAATATATGTGCATAATTGCTGAAGTGCCATCTGGTTGCAACTTAAGATGTGTTGCTCATTGATAATGAAAGCACTGATTTGGTCCCTACACATAAAATGGAAGTCTGTTTAACACAAGTATGCATGATTTTGTAGGACCCTGATATAAAAAAAGAGCAATGCCTTGTCAAAACCTTTTAAGAAATGTGTATTTAATAATATTTTTTCTAAATAGACTGAAAATATGGCTGAAAGAGACCTGGTTGTTTTGGAATTGAAAAGTTTAGTTGTTGCTATGAGCATGGAGTGGCAGCGTGAAGCTCTCAGCCCATTTGATCACACTATAGGGCACCAATAGGGCTTCCCTAGCACAGAGGAAAGGAAAGAGTGAGGTTAAAAGGTGATTGGAGCTCAGGCCAGAGTGCACTGCAGTGAATGACAAAATTCTCTTTGACACCTATATGTATGGCACTGCCCTTGTCTGCTCAAAACATGGGGTAGTGTCAGAGCAATTGGAAAAAAAAACCAGGAAGAAGTGAGCAAAAATATTATTCAAATGCATGAATGACTTGCAGATATGAGAAAAAACCCATAATAATCCTTTTTTTCATGTCCATTGATAGTGCAAAAAGTAATGTGATTAAACTGTGGCAAGTGAGATTTACTTTAAAGCAGAGGAAACTCTTTAATGTACACGGAGTGACTGGCAGGATCTCTTGCCTGAAGCAGTTGTCAAGTGCCCATTAACAGGGAAGCTCTAGAAGGGGCTGAACACATACCTGCCAAGATAAGCCTAGCCCATTCTGCCATGGGGCAGGGAGATGAAAGAGCAACCTCTGAGATCCTTCCAACCCCTGCTGTGGTCTTCTGTATTCTGCATGGAGACTCCTCATCTCTCATGCCTTTCTAGGAACATTTGTCCATAACTTGTCATTTCAAGGAGCAGCGCCCTTAGCAGTTCTTCCCTTTGACCGGTGTTTGAGATGAGAAAAAGGTGAAGCATTACATATTTGGTTTTTAAAATCAGTTTTCAAATTTGCTTGTCCACCTGATAATGTTCATTTTAAACACAGATTATTGCCATGTTAAATGTGTGCAAAAGTGATAAGGGAGGTGACTAGCAGCTTATTATTAATTTGCTGCTTTTATTTTCAGGAAATTAACATTCTGGCAAGAAATTTAATTGGACTTTTGTTAGTTCTCACAGTGATGCTTTGGTTTCGCCTTTTGGGACTGGAGAGAAAAGCCAGCATCTGGTGTTTGAGGATGCTAGGGACTTACACCATATTATGTCTAATATCTCTACTGTGAATAAACAAAATGAATAATTAAGTGAATAATGAGGTCTCCTGAAAGACTTCTCTGATGGTATCTATGGAATGTCTGTGCTCCTGGCATTTGTTCTCTGTTGGGCATCCTGGGCAGCACATTGCCCATATGGATATTTGCAATGTATTTTTTTCAAGCACAACCAAAACTAATATTAACAAAAGTTGTCAGATATGCAGAGACGGTTTTGCTCTTCAGAGCTCTGTCTATCTGTATGAAAGGGGCAAACATAAGAACAGGAAAATTTGTGTCATGGCCCCAAGGACACTGACAGGCCTGATTGCCCCTGCCTGGCTTCCCCCAGGGCCACCCCCACCTTGCTTATGGCTCAGGATCTCATGTCAGCCCCCCAGGGCCATCAATGCCACAGCAGGGCTGGTCTGCTGCTCACAGCCCTGCCCAGCCATGGGGCCCAACAAGCCTGGCAAGCTTCATTAGATGTGTT
This sequence comes from Anthoscopus minutus, assembly GCA_013399455.1. Classification (NCBI taxonomy): domain Eukaryota; kingdom Metazoa; phylum Chordata; class Aves; order Passeriformes; family Paridae; genus Anthoscopus; species Anthoscopus minutus. The sequence goes on along the minus strand of VWYI01039423.1, from coordinate 420,487 downwards.
GTATAGTCTGTCCTGATACAAAACAATTCTGTGAAATTGTTGGGATATTTTACTGTTCCTTCTGCAGGGACAGACCTGGGATTTTGTTTGCCTTCTGGATGCAGATGGTCTCCTCCACTGGGTCTCCCTGTCCTGCTTGGCCACCTGAGGCATCACCAGGCCTCCTCTGGGGTGGAAAGAGGCAAGCCCCCATCTCTATATTTTCAGGACTCCTGAAATGATGCTGCCATTCTCTGATCAGCTCCTCCCAAAATACCAAGACTTGGCAGTTTGTTGAACTTGGATGTAATACTAGATGGAACTAAGAGACCAGAGTCTTGTGAGGAGCAGCAGAGGGAGCTGGCGTTGTTTAGCCTGGAGAAAAGAAGACTCAGGGGAAACATTACTACTCTTTACGACTGTCTGAAAGGAGTTCTATCCAGGTGGGTGTTGGTCTCTTCTCCTAGGAAACAAACAACAGGACAATAGGAAATGGCCTCAACTTTCACTAGGGGAGGTTAGATTGGATATCAGGAAAGCTTTCTTTATGGAAAGGGTGGTAAGGCATTGAAACAGCCTGGCCAGGGAAGTGGTAGAGTCACCATCCTTGGAAGTGTTCAAAGGGCATATGCATGTGGTTTAGTGGTGAAGATGGTCATAGGTTAATGTTGGACTCAGGTATCCTAGAGGTCTTTTCCAACCTTAATGATGCTGTGATTCATGAGTCTGTACTTGTTGGGTGCAGATGGTATCTTCCATACATAACAATTTTGCAATGGATGGAAATGTTCAAATCACTGGTACATCAGTGGCATGAAGGGCAACTCTTCTCATGGTCCAGTCAGCAGCTAAGGACAGAGTAAAGAGTAAGAGCTGCTGGCTTCAGCCACAGACTTGCTGCAGCCATTTCTGAACAATTGCTTATTTTATCTGTTCATTGCATTTCTAAAATATAAATTGGAAGTAATCTGGTTTGTTAATTTAATTTGCTTTTACAAAAAAAATGGTGACAACACAAGTGACTACTTGTACCTCTGTAAATGTGTGGTATCAGGCAAAGTGAAAGTATGTTTGGGTTTTTTCGCCTTGAATATTTTATTGACATTCTTGTGATTAGCACTGAGCAAGCTGAGACCTGAATTTCTGCTGCTGTGCTGAGGCAACAGGAAACACCTCCCTCAGCCAAATTTCTAGTGAACTTTCTGAAGACAACAATGGGGCAAGCCCCAGAAGATCCCACAGGGGAACACCACCATCTCCTGACCATCCTTTAGACAAACTACTGGGGAAGCCTGACACTGAGGCAGCTGGATTCTGTGGAAATAACAGTATCTTCAGCTTACCTTGAATGTAGCTCTGTATATATAGAATGCAAAGTCATCTTTTTGTATATGTGATATAATAATTAAAGTAAGCATTTTCTCTGCACTTGCTATTCTGAACTGTAAAGGAAAGCTAAATGAATTGTCACGGAGGCATAGTGGAAATTAATGATGGGGATAGAATTCAGAACTGGACATCTGGGCTCAGTGCTCTGCTAAACACCAGTAATTGGTTAAAATCTGTTAATATCACCTGAGGTGAATGTCCTAAGCTTTCCCTAACAACTCTGCTGGCTGCTAGCTATGCTTTTGTGCCTTCATTTCCAGCCCAGGGCCAGACATGCTCTTTTCCATGTGCTTGGGAAGAAGACTGAGTGGAATCTGCAGATGAGTGCTGCAAATGTATCATCTCCTTACTCTGTCCCTCGTAGTCTGCACTCACTGCCAGTGGTCAAGTTACCTGGTCACAGGTATGTAGTCCTCCAGCTTCCTATCATCTGCTTAGGGAGAAAACTTTAACCCTGTGCTGGAAAACATGTAAAAATATAAGGAGTATTGTGCCTGTCAGTGATGGAAAACTGCAAAAATCTCACTCTGAAACACAAATGTAGAAAAACAAGTTAAAAGACACCAATGCTCTGCCACGACATCACTAAGATTTGATGAAATGACAGTTCTTAAAAAAAAACAGAAAGGATTTTTTTGTCTGCCTTCAAACACAATCTTGAATAACAACTTATATTCCCAGTATCATGGCATGAAACCCTAGACATTGCAACTACACAAAGTATAGCTTCTCCAATGTTAAACCACTAGCAAGGACAAACTATTTTTAGAGTTGTCATATATTATTGCACCTGAGCTTTATTGGTCTTCAGATTAAAAGAGGTTTTTCTTCAGAGAAGTTCACTTGAATTTTACACTCATTTACTATGCCTTATGTTACTATTCAATTTATTTTAAAGCAGATTCTTTGGGAAAAATTAGAAAGCTAATTTGAATTGATTCTTTGGAGACTCAGGCTTAAATGAAGTGCCATAAAATTGGCAGTCAAAGTGAAAAAATAGAATTGAATTCTATACTTGTACTACTCAATGGACACGAGTACCTTGCTCTTTGATGCTGCTACTGAGGGTTTTGACACAGTATATTTCAAACAATTTAAACACACCTAAGCATGACACTTCACTGAAGTTTTGGTCACTAAGGAACCACAGAGTATTCCTTGTTCAATTGCTTTTTATCAGATAAATTTATGGCTGGCAGGTTTATAAAATTCCTCATTCTCTCCAGGTTTTCAAAACTAATTTTATAAATTCCTAGTGGCATTAATCCTAATATTGGGTAAGAAATGGGGTACTTTAGCATTTAGTAGTGGACTTGTCAGAGCAATGTTCCTTACCAAGAACCTGCCCTTTTCCATTTCTAAATGCACCAGCTCACATTTGGATAAGAATGTTTTGAGTATCCAGCAGTTTTAATGCCCAATTTAGAACATTCTGTGACAGGTTTGAGGTCTAGGCAGCAGATGTGTTTCGAGTTTTTTCAAAAACAGCATTACTTTTAGATTTTACTATCCCATATTACAGGGCATCTAAAATTTTTGATGTCTTAGGACAATTTGGGCCACCATGGTAACTCATTATGAAATGACTAAACATTTTTACAGGTTTTTGGTCAACAGGTCAAGCCTGTGGACAGAAACATTTTAAACATCTAGAGACATTTCTCTCTAGAAAAATAAGACCGTCTGCTTAACAGAATTTATGCTTTTCTGTAACTATTTGATGCATTTACAGCTTGAGAAATTCACAGAAATAATGGCTGAGGAGATGGTTGTTCAATTTCCTGTCACATAAATTACTGAATAGATGTTCATTACTCCATCTCAGTGCTGTGCTTCCAACCTAATCAGAGGAAATAGTAAGGATTTGGAAAGACATTCTGGAGAAAACTCCAGTACATGCTATTATTGCTCTGCACATATGGTTTCATATTATAAATGACTGTTATTTTGTACTAGTAAATATGTGAAGCTATATTGAAACTGAAAAAGAATATATTTTGCTTTCTTTCTATAAACTCTATGTGAAAACTGAGAGAAGCCTTAATTCTCAGGATTATTTTCTGATGTACCCAGCTTTCCAAACAATATTAGTCAGGAGCAGACATGCTTATTTGCTTTAACTCCTGTTGTAAGTGGACACCTGAAGTCAGACACCAAAGTTGATATTTAAATGTGGAAACTAAAATCCCACAGTCTTTCACACATGCCAAGTTTTGCTACAACCTACAGCAATCTCAGTGGGAGCTGTGGCTGCTTAACATTTTGAAAATTTGGCAGTTTTAAGTGAGGTGCTTTTTAAAGGAGAGAGGTGTCTGTCTGCCTTGATCCAACTCAAATGCTCCTTGGAACCAGATGGAGATGAGGGGGTTGTGATGCTTCCCTTGTTTGCTGCACTGCTGAGCTGATGGAAACCTACTGACTGCTCTCCTCTGTGCCTCTGGCTTTCTGAAAGCAGACCTTGCTGTTCAGAAACTTTCAGGCACCCACTGTTCAGAAACTTTCTTCTACCTCTTTTTGCTTAAGACATTAAGCAGAATTTGCCAACATGCTGGCAGCCACAAACATGTCAAGCTGTTTGGCTCTGGGAAGTGGCATGTGGTGCACTTTCTCATTCACAGGGCAGAATTTTGACAGACCTGATCTCTGGATCCCTGGAAATCCTTTATCATCTGTCATGCTTACATAAAGAATAACATTTGCTCAAAGCCAGAGACCTGTTCTCCGTGTATCTCAATGGCTAAGAATCTGAAATTTCTCTCTACTGAAAATGGAATTGTTTCTGAATGCTACATGCAGTAAGAATATAACAACATGATGGATAAATAAAAGTACATTTCATCCAGTTGTTTCTGCTTTGTATTTCTGTTCTTACTCCACCAGAAGCCTGAGTCTTTCCTCTTTGTGAAGAGCATCACTTTGGGAGCAGGCACTTACCTGTGATGCAACCCTGAGCCAGACATGTCCCTCTCTTTCTTCCAAGTGAGCATGTGAAAAGACATCAGCACTGTCCAGTCCTTAGATCTCTGTCTTATTTATATGTTATAATATTAAAATAAGTCAGGGTAACCTTTTTCCATAGATCAACATAGCCTTCTGACTCCACATGAAGTGCAAGGTTTGGAAACGTGCCTCTTTTCTTTCTGCAAGGTACCTCCTTCCCTCAAGCTTGGCTTTTCTATCCTGTGGTTTTCAGTGGCTTCTTGAGCTGAGTAAACCCATTAAACTTATGTTTTTCCTTGAAGAAACCTGCTGCTCCCTGTGTCCCCACAGCTCCAGGTCTGCTCCCTCCTGCCAGCCTCCTGATGTACCCCAGGGCCTTCCCCATGGCCCCATCCAGTGGTCCCAAGCAGAGAAGGCTTCCAGCAGCCTCTTCTACAAACTTGTATAAGGAAAGCAATGATTTGTTAAGAATCCTGTTTTGATCCTGTTGAATGAAGAGTAAACTACAAGCTTTGTGCTTTATCCATTGACCTAATTGGTGATTTTTTTCTTGGAGAAGGAAGTTGGCTGGCAGTTTTGGTTGTTATTCAGTTGTAAATAATGACGCAAATAAACTGTTAATTACATGGTATTTGTTTATTTGCTGAAGATTTGTAAAGGTCTTCTAAGAACTCCAGCAGATTTTGAGGGGTTATTATATCCTATTGTAAAAGGATGGATCCACACCTGATTCTAAATGGCAAATTGATTCCAGGTAAGGTCTAGATAAAGTATGCAAAGAAAATGAAAGACACTTCTTACTTTTTAGGGAAAAAATGCTACATGAGAACAGGAAATCATAGCAAACCATTTAAAAATTCAAGCATTTTTTTCTAATTAGACTTTGACAATTGTAGTGAATTGTCTCTTTCAAAGCTGTGTCTGAGTCCCTTTGCTGATCTGCGTGCTGTCCCTCAAACAGGAGTTCTTGTGTCTCATTTGTATTAAGATAAAAACTCATCATTTTTACAGGTTTATATCAGTTTATCTATAATTATGAATATCTTGTAATTATATATAAGTATAATAAAATTATTTATTAAATAAACCTGATTTTATTTAGGTATTAGTTTTTGTCACCAGAAATAGTATCATAGTAAAACCATATTTGATTATTAGCTAAACCTTTGACAATATAACTCAAACAATAGACAAGTTTTTACTTCGAGTTAAGCAACAGAAGCTGCAATTTCCATTCTTTTAGCCAGCACAATAATTTTCTTTGGAAAACCTTTTGGAAATGTTCTTTTACAAGATTCTGACCTTTTTTATTCTCATATCTTTTAGGGGCAATGTGAAAGAAGTAAAGGAGGAAATTCAAGTGCAGGAAGCAAAAAAAGGATGAAACTCAGGAGGGGGTGTTGTTTTCAGAAAACTGAAAACTGAAAAAATATTATAAATCTTTCTATGGGAAGCTGTGTAAGTAGACATTCTTTATTTTAAAAGTACCTATAAAACTAGTAGTATAAATGAAAATATTTGCTGTCATTACAAGCTGCCCATAGGCAGTCATAATGTAGTTATTTTACTCCATGTCTAATGCTGAAGTGTCACACCATGGACACCATGGAGATAAGTGCTTTAGAGGTGCCAATAGATAGACTCATGATATTAAATACTTAGTATTACCACACAGTAATCTAAGCAATAAATAGTACAATGGCAAGGGTTTTACCTTTATTTGAGAGCTGGGAGCACGTGTCCATAGCAAAGCTGAGGGCAAAGCACAGCATGTGCTGCACAGTCTTTGTCCTTCCTGCCTGTGCTGTCCATAAGCAAAGCAGAGAGCCTGGCTGAGGTGCTGCTGGCCCCCAGGGTGCTACCCTGCAGCTGCAGTGCCCCACACCTCTGTGGGTGTATCAACAGCTCACATCCTGTGCAGAAAGGGAGCTTTTGCTCTCTGATGCTTTCCAGGTATAATTTCAATGGGACGTCAATATCCAGTTCCAGCCACAGCTGCCTTTGCTCTGCTTTAATTATCTGTGGCCATGGTAACTCCATTTAGTTCATATTTTTTTCAAGCTATCAGAAGAGTAAAATCTAAAAGATGTGTCCAAAGAACCAGAAAATGTACAACATAGACATCTTTACAAAGCTGTATTTGTGAAACAACTACAGAAAATTATCTGTCACAACATTTACAAAACAAGACTTAAACTAAGTAAATTAATACTGAAAGACTTTACAAGCCTCACAGTAAAACTTGTTTTTCAATATACATAGGAAACATAAAAGCACTGTCATGTCAAGTAACAAATTCCCTTTTCCTCACCACATAACAAGACCTCTGACTCGAGCTGTCCCCCAGAATAGTTTGCATTTATCTCTGTTTGTTCACATAAAATCCAGTACATAATTTTTTGACTTTTAGAATCAGGTTGACATCTTAGTGTTAGTAAGCAGAAAATATTATCAATAGAGTTTACCTTAAAAGTTACTTACATTGCCCCACATGATAATGAAGACATACATTTTAAAATAGTTATGCTTAAGAGTATTCCAAGAAGAACATCTGTAGTTCCAGAACTCTGTTACCTTTCTTAATGAAAGATGTCGATGAACAAACTGATCTCCAAATAAGCCAAGTCACTTCAATGGTTTTACAATAAAGGTAAGTTACAGCTTCTTCTAATCTGATACATCCTCTAAAAGGCTGAGGAGATGAAAATCTGTTCACTAGATTGAGGTAAGTGCTCCAAGGAAGTGAAATTCAAAAACACATTTCTGTGACAAAATGCTACATACTTTGTTATGTTAATACTAATCACGTAATTATTAGACTGATTTCATTAGATATACAACTAATTTTTTTTTAGTCATCATATGCTTCATTCACAGAACTAAATTTAAGCTGTGCTTAGGTATGTTTCAAAACTTACCCTGTAATTATAACATAAGGAGATCCAATTGCCATCCCCTTTAAATTGCCTGGCCACTGCACCGTGTAATGGAGGGCAGAAATGGACCAGGATCCCTCTGCTCATGTATGTCAGGAAGGAATTATCTATAATGATTCTTTGCCCATTTATCATTTGGAAGAAGATTTTGCAATAATTTCTTCAGCTCTCATGCATGCTCACTCTACAGCCACATTTGCACTGTTTCTGTGGCATGTGTTGAAACAATTATTAGCACATGCTGAAGGCTATCAAATGGGATGTTTGCAGCTGTCACTTCCCAGGATTATCTTTTGCCTCCCATTTGGGCCGATTATGTCTGTTGTCAACAGGCTGTTGGAGGATCATGTAACAGGGGCCAAATGCAAGACTCTTCTCATCAGACAGCACTTAGGGGTGGGTAACCCAAGGGAAATAAATGCAGGGGACATAAAAAGAGAAAATAAGCACAGAGAATGGAGTTTTTTTCATAGCTGAGTGATGTTTCATAACTTCAGCATTATTTGGCTTTTTGATGAAGCTAATGCTTCATTCAATGCAATTTTATTCTTAAATTACCTGAAAATTCAAAATGATCTTCTGGCTATGTCATCTGGTCTGACTCAGACATGGCAAATACAATTCAAGCAACTCCATATCACTAAGGTACTGGAGCCTGCAGCTGGGGAAGCGTGAGGCATTTCCTCAAATTCCCATTGTAGTTGCTAGAAGGTTTTTCTAAATAAAGAAAGTGAAGTGCCTGTGATTAGACTGTGTTCCTCACAGGATGGGGATGTGCTGGGAAAAATTCTCTGTATCTAAAGGCTTGTCAAAAATACAACCCCCAGAACATCCAGCAGTTGAGAGCCAGATGGATGGTGGATCCCCTTCACCCTTTCTCCACCTTTTCTTTTTTCATATGTTTAAGGCAGACAGAAGTAATTAATGATATGTGGGCTGGGAGAAGTGTAGGGTATTACACTCCAAGAGCTAAAATGCTCACAGGCACTTGATACCTTGCTGCACTGAGAACTACTCACAAGTTGCTGCTCCTAAAGTCCAGCCATATGTGTTAGAAAAACTAGTGTGAAGTTTTAATGTGCAACTAGATAGTTAGACAGGCACATTAATATTTCATGGAGAATTGTTTGACTCAGATAAATATGCAAGAGGCTTTTATTCAGATCCAAATTTGCCTTTACTCAGTCATTGAATTCAGTAGACACGGGGTTCAATATTTGACACTTGAGTGTAAGTATCCACATGAATTGATACTTCTCAGATAGCAGGTGTTTCTTTAAGTTCTCAATCAAATAAAGGTTAAATGAAGTCACTGAGACACAGGATGTGCTGCAGGTAGGAAAGCAATAAGACAGGTATGGCTCAGTATAACATGCATTTTTTATATTGCACTCTTCAGATTTTGTCTGCAAGAGGAGTTTGATGCAATTAGTCAGAGTTCTTACAAGAAAACAGAAATTCATTGACACTAATTATCTGCCTTAAGACAGAGCTTTGTATCGCTTCTCCATCATCTCCCCCTCCCTGTCTGGCAGAATGAGAGTGAACATCAGTGCGGGTTCCTGTGGGAAGTTGTTTTGGCTGGAGCTTGGCAGGCACAGATGGACAACAAGCTGCAGTCCCCGGTCCTACTTGGCTGAACAACCACACTGGGTCATCTAATGGATACTGAGAGCCGTCAGAGCACTTGCTTGCTCTGAACTGCAGCTCCCTCGGTTTCCTTGGGTTGACAACTGGCACACTGTAGTCCCTCTCAAAAGAATTTCTCTCTGATGCCCATTTTAGGTTGTGACAAGCCTTATGGCCTCCTTCTCTTCCTTCTCCCACACAAAGAGCCATGAGAAAGGCTTTGTACCCACCAGCCAGCTTGCAGGCACTGGTGCTGGGCACAGAACAAGCCTCATTAGCCTCATTCCTGGGCCTCTGGCTGATCACAGGGCCTGGTCCTAAGTGGCCCAAATCAGCAGCACAGGCACATGAAATGGTCAGTGTGGGTGCCCCAGGCACTGCTGATGCTTCTGGCCCACCAGGTCTCCCTGGCTAGGTGAGGGTGGCTGGAATAGAAAAGCCGTGGGATAAGGGCAGCACAGAGAACACAGGGCTCCTGGAGAATTAGCGATATGAGGGGAATGTTGGCACTGTGGTGAGGCCTTGAGTATGGGAAGTTGATGATGGAAGAGGAGCAGCTGGAGAGAAGGGCATCAAGGCCATTTAGAGCATGGGACATCTGAGCACAGGGTAGGTCCTTGCTGTGCGGCTGTATCTGCTTGTGGTGCTACTGCTGCTGTCCCAATGGCCACACAAGCCTGCTGGTGTCCTGCAGGCTCCAGCTGGGTCCCTTCTCTACCCTTCTTCCTGTTGCTACGTCCCTGCTTTGTCCCTTCCTGTAGACAGTCCTCGAACCCTGCTAGGCCAAGCTCTTTTTCTTTTATTCATTCCTGAAATCCCACTTGTTATATGAACTGAGACTAGTTTCCCTTCTAGCCTCCATGAAACCAGAAATGCTGTATCCATCTCTCTCTTCCTTGCAATCTCTGGTCCCCTCCAGATTGACAAGATGGCTTCTGCCTATCTGAATGCCTTCTTGGTATTCTGACACCAAGGTGTTAGATGAGTTGCTGGGAAGACAGGCTTCCCACTCCCAATGCCCTGAAGAAAGCTAGTCTGAGGGTACATCTTTCAAGTATGCAGTGTGGCTCCTCTAGAACCCGTGATAATCATGTGTAGTCAAATCAATCACATCTAGACAGTGGCTAACATTACAGATGCTTGGGATTTTTCATTCTTTCTTTTTTTCCCTAAGTTCTTTTATCTCTCTCCCTCTGTTTTGTACTTACCTCTCCACCGTATCTGGCCCTTCAATCTCCTTGCCCATACTAGAAAAATGAGGAATCTATGACAATAGTACAAGAGTGTCTTCTGACTATGACACAGTGGTAGATGGCTCTGGCAGAACAATTATGTTGAAGCCAGTGGAATTGAGCCTTTTTTATCCCACAGCTAAGAATCTGCCTCCTATTTTCAAAAGAGTAATTATTTTCAGATTTACAGAAGTCATACAATGTCTGTTCTTGCTGCTCTTTCCTCTTGTCAAAGCACTTTTCTGTTCTCACAACAATCTATTTTTTGAAAACAATGAATGAATTTAATAAGAATAATGGTCTTGTGTGTGAGGCTCAATCAATCCAATTTTCAAGCCTTTTCAAAGTTTGCCAAGGTCTACAGCTTAAAAACCCACACTTCAGCTTCGCACAGCAAGTGTGAGAAGTTTCTTAAATTTCTGGGCAGTTAGAGCATGTGTTGTCCTCAGGCAACATCAATTTGTACATTACCACAATGAGCCCAAATTGCTCTCCATGGTTTGATTCAGTTCCAGAGGCAAATTATAAGATTTAGGCACAACTGGGAAAATATAGGTGAGAATTTCAAAAGTTCCTTCCAGCACATACAAGCTCAGCTTCCTTAAAACTGCTAGCACTTGTGCTCTAGTTCAGTCAGTATTCAACGTCTGCTCACATAACACTTTATTGTACCTCTGTTAAGGTGTGTTAGGAGAGCCCAGCAGGCATACTTCTTATTTCTGAATTGACTGCAAGCTAGTGAACAGATGTGATTCCCTCCCTCCACCCTCCTAAAGAGCCATGCTGGTAATTTCACCTGCAGACATGCAGATGAATATTTACTCAGTGCAGGCAAACTATTTACATCTGCTACACTATTTCTCTTGGTTATTTTTCTGACATTATCAGGAAGTCCTTTACATTTCTTGGCTGAAGCACCCCAAACAATAACTCTGTGAATAAGCTGAGAATGGATATGTGAGTGATTTGTGACCATGGCCTCAGACTAATGAGAGTGCGCATTTCTGCCATGTGGCCATCACTCATGTATGCATATATTCTTCAGAGGTAGTCAAAACCTAGGTTTTGCAATAAAAAAACCCAAAACATTTTGGCATAAAACACATTCAAAGGAATAATTACTTAAGGTTTATGCAATGAAAATAATGAAATGAAATGAATAAAATGAAAACTTAAAAAAAGGTACTAAACAAAAAATAAGAGTATGTATGAAAAAAAAGGATAAAAAAGAAGTTGCTACTGTTTAGCAGAAGGATGAAGTACTGAATTTTAAGCTAATGAATTCTCAAATGGAGATTTCTCTGTATTTCTGTGCTATGAGAAATAACCATATTGGACAACACATTTTAGAGTTCCTATTCGCTTTTTCTTGTGACACTGCACCTTAGAAAACTGAGACTGGGTCTTTTACTTGACCCTTTTCTTTGGTTTTCATATTTTATTTTTGCATTTAGTAATATTGTACTTCTGTTGTATCTGTTCCTTGTTAATGTTACTTCTAGGCTTTGATGTTTCAATAAAATAATGTTTTCATGTTCAATTAGAAAATGCTATCAGGAAATACTTGTGTTTAAACACATTTCAGTGGAGGAAATTATAAAAGAAAAAACACATTTCAGTGGAAGGAATTATAAAAGAAAGCCCCTAAAAACATGCCTGTTGATCTCTGATTATGTGAAATATCTTTTTTCTCAATTATTTGCTAGATTTGTCTCTTTAGCATTGCTTTTACAGGAACAGGAAAGAATACTATTCAAAACACATTAAAGAATAGAAAAAGAGCTGATATTTTCTGTTATTGTTCAAATGATATCTGAAGTATAAAACAAAATGTGAAGAGTGAGTCAATATCTTGAAAGCACAAACACACAGAATAAATAAAAAAATAAATAAAAATAACACATCTTTTTATTTAAAGTGGTTCCGTGTGTTGAGCTGAAGTAGGACTCCCAGATAATTTTCACTTACAAAAATCAGACCACATCAGTTTAAGCTAAATACCCAGAAGTGGATTTGGTAGCTTGACATCTTTGAAAGATCAGCAGTAAAGTTCAGCCAATCTCCCTAGAAGGTTCCATGGAGGAACAGCACTAATTAAGGTCTTCTGACCTTGTGCTTTTGCTTTTCCTTGTTCTTGTGCATGTCTTTGCCTTGGGAACAAGGCTGAGATTTGGTGCACTGAACACATTTCATCCCTTGACCAGCAGCACCATGGATCCCTGCTTGGGGTGGGGAAGAAGCAAAGCTGGACATAACCATGTAGGGAATTGCAGGACATACTGCATGACCTGGGAGCCCCATAGAAGTTTCCCTCGTCAAGGAAGGCTTGCCCTGAGCTCCTCTTTCTAATCTGACTTGTAGATGTCCAGTGTAGGGAAAAGTACAGGAAAGAGATATCTCAAGATACACCTAACTCTGATGACACTGATGCTGAGCATGTGAAGCATGACCTGGATGCCCTGCAGAAGCTGTGCCCATGCTCTTAGGGCTGAATACACAGAAGCAACTGCCTTGTGATACCCAGAAGCACCAAGCTGGCTTCATCTAACTATACCTTCCAAATGTGCCTTCAGCAGCAACTAGAAACACTTGCCTTGTTTGTGAGGTGCTGAATGTTCTTGCTAATGTGCTGTTTCTTTAGCAGGGCACTCAGGATTGAGCTCCAGTTAAGGTAGCTATGAGCACCTTGTACACGTTTATTATTAATGTTGTTGCTGTTTGTTTTCTTATTTCTTATCCCAATCTGTGATCTTTGCCTTTTGTGATTCCAATTCTCCTCTCCAATCCCAACAGGGGAGGGAGAGGAGAAGGAGGGAGTGAATGAGCAGCATATGGCTTGGAGTTCTGATGAGAATGCTAAATGGGAGAATACCATTCCTAAGCCATGACAACATAGCACTGGATTCCTCTGGGCAGGATATAACAGGCCACTGATAACTGCATGCTGCTGCTAATGGAGTTTCCAAAGCTGTAGTTGGTATAAACACTTCGTGTCTGGCACTTGCCTACACTGGGTGGAATGGTGTTTCCCAGACTTTCAAAAGCATCTTTTGCAATTGTGTTGGGGTTCTTCTCTCCTTGCTGGGTATTGCCAGGTTGAGGGTAGCTGTGCTGTCAAGGACAACAGAGGAGTCCTGTCTAGAGGAGACATACAGGAATGACTTGTGTGCTGAACCTTGTTCAGGAAAATTGCTCTGAGCTGACCTCTCAGTTGGGTGCCTTTGTGTAACAGGCTACCTTTTTGTACAGAAAGGGCTATCTGTGTAAAAAGAGCCCAAAGTGAACAGGATGCTTCTCAGAGGCTATGCTGGAGATGTGGGGCATTACACATGCTGGCTGCATGTTTTCAAAGGTTCCTGCATGCAGAGACAAGAGAGATAGGAGATGGGAGCCAGCCTGTCAGAATGTTGAATGCACCAGCTGCCAGAGTGTGTAGCTGCCATGGGATTGGGCCCTGTGATCAGACCCTGAGTCTGAACTTGGATGATTTTTATAGCCAGAAGATATGTAAGCTATGATGCTTCTGGGCAGAGGTATTTGCTGATTAACCTTGATGACCTCAGATTCTAATAATGCAGTAATTTTAAGACTAATGTAGCAAATTTAAGCAATAAAGACCTTTCAGGTGACACTTGTGTACAGATTCCAATTTAAAAATAAAGTAGGATTAGAAAGAACATATTAGCTAAAACATTTGGCAGCTATTTTGGACTTGACATCATAATTCTTGTGAATTAATGAGAGTTATCTGTAATATTCTGGCAAAGCTCTGCTCCTTGTTTATCAGCTCTATTATCCCTTGTCATGTTTTTAGTCTAAGCTAAGAGACTAATCAGAAGCCAGATAGAATAGCTGAAAGATCTCTGCTGATTTCAGACATCTCTGGAGCAGACTCTAATGCTAGTAATCTCTTAGAATATGAACCCAATTTTGAAGGCATTTATACTGATGGAAAAACTGCTTACTCCAGGAAGTTACTCTGCATTTCCATCATTTAAACTCTCCTTTTATTCACCTATGCACCACCAGACAATACCTCTGTGCTTTATAAATAACAGTGAGTAACAGACAGTGATTGTATCCTTATGCCCTTTTTCTATTAAGTTCTCTGTGGATTTGGATGGGTAAAAGCTTTATGCTTCAGATTTGCCTTTTATTTGTGTCACTTATATTTTTCATCTATATAAAGTTATTTTCCCTCTTCAGTCCTTCCCTGTCCTCCTGCCTCTGGCTGCTCCTCAGTATTTTAGTCAATAGGAGCTTCAATCGGTGCAAGCACATTAGGAATTAGCCCAAGAGCAAGTGTGTTATGAGAGTTTCCTATTATTTCCTAAGAGAAGATAAAAGCAAAGGAAAGAACCAAGTATACCGAGCAAAACAAGGACAACAGGCAAGTATAGGATCAAGGAGAGAAGATCTATTAAACTTGCATTCAACTGGGTGGAAAGAGAAGGGGCCAAGGCATGTAGTGTGTCTGCAATTATCATACAGTGCTTTGGGACAGTGATTTCCAGTATGCTCCTTCCCATTTTGTTTAATTTTTAATTCAAATTGTGTACTAAAAATAGGAAGCATTTTGGAGCTGAAAAGATGTGAATGGCATAGGAATAAAAACCAGAAACTGCAAGAGGAATACTGCTGTAGCTGAAACAGCCCTGCTGGGATTTTTAGCTTTGTGTCTCAGACAGTTAGAGTTACAAAATGCAGATTTGCCTTATCTAGGTCATTTTGGCTGAGAGAACACATGGTAGTCCCTTTGTGAGATAAACAATTAGCCAGAGCAAGTGGTCATCTGTCTAACTTTCTGTAGCTACTGCTATTCCTTTCTCTTATGTGAATTTATTCATACAGATGATTATTAAGAGCAAGAAGCTTTTAATTTTTGCAAATTTTATAAAAAATGCTGGAGCCTCTAGTTTTCAATTTGTATCACTGCAACATGACTTGTTTGTCCAGAACCAGGAGGTCAAAATACTTCAATCTAGACAAAATTATGAAACCTTATGCTTATGTATTAGCCTCCTCTGCAGAGAAGACTGGGGAATTTTTTGCCTGAAGTCCCAATTCAGCAACTTCTCTGAAGAGATCCCTTTAAAAATCAGAGCTATTCCCTCTGTAGGCTAAGAAAAAGAAAGGAAAAAAAAAAAAAGAAAAGCTGAAACATCAGAAAGCAGTTTCATCTAACTCTTCAGCAGCTGTGCTTTATAAGCCTCCGAAATCCTCTGCCATGACTGTATCCATGTGGTGTAGGCACCACTCTTTCCAGCAGCCACTGGAGGTGGTGCACTGAGACTGGCACTGGAGACTTTTCATAAAACAGCTGATTTGGTGTGATAAAGACACAAACCAGGAATCTTCCACAACTTCAGCTTTTGGTTTTTGTCCAAGTTACATATTTTGTGAATTATAACATTGGTAACATTATCTCATATCTTTGTCTATATTTTGTGGACTTATGTTTGAAGGATTAAATGCATTTGCCTAATTCACATATTAAATCTTACACCCAGGGAGGCTAAGAAAGAATAATTACCCTGAATTTTACAAAATTACACTTTTCCAAGGTTCTCCAACCATGTCTACCTGGAAGGCCTGTTACAGCCTAATGAATCAGCTTCTCCTTTAGAAAATACTGCTTCATCCAGCTACAGCAGACAGTATTTTAGAAAAAAAATGATCCGTATGTTTAATTTTCTGCCATTTTAAAATCTAATAATAATTTGTGGTTCAGAGTAATGAGGACAGTTAAAGGGCTTGAAGTGCTTAAGTCAAAGTGAAGCTTGAGTTTTCTGACTTACAATGGTATTGCTAGAAATTTGCTAGCAAGAAATACCACCAAATATACCACCTGATGCTTACTTCCAGATCCTGTTTAGCTCTGTAGAATCTGACCCCCTAAATGTTAAGAACTAGGGGAATATTTGAAAACCCTCCACTGCACTGTCAGTCAAGGAATTTGCTTATTTCTCCCAGAAAGCTTACAAAGGTGTTGGGGTTTGTTTTGATTTGATTTTTTCCCCTCTCATTTTCTTTCATCAAATGTATTTCCCAGTTTCTAATAAGCTGGAGATGACAGTTGTTCTGGAGTTACAACCAATGTTAAGCATACAGGGGTGAATGAAGATTAATTTAAATTTTAAGAGGAGAATTTCAGCTCTGAAGTGAGCCAGGTCATATTCCAAGAGCGGTGAATTGTATCCAGCCCCAGCGTGGTGGATGACTGGCATATGAGCTGCAGCTTACATTACAAGTAGTTTGTGATTATGTGTATCTAGGAAGGGATACTGCAGATAGGTACTCTTATCATTCTCTGAATTTTTTATGTTTTTATAGATGAATTGTTCGCCAAACCTGAAAATGTCTTGTTTTCTGTTGCTGTTGGAGAAAAGATACTAGAGACAACTGAAAGCAAATTAATGTTGTGCAGCATATAACTGGACCTGAGCAGTAAACCACAAACCAACGTCATTCCCTAGAAGCTGCTTCACTGAGGTATCTGTTTGGACCAATACAGCATGGTGTTGCTGAGGAAAAGGAAGACAGGGCTAGATGTCCTGCACCTGCTTTTGTTGACAACTCAGCAGTGTGATTTCTTCTGCAGTAAAGTGTGTTGGAAAGCTTAAATAAATATTTTTGGAGCATGGCTCATGACACAGGCTTGGGGTAATGGGGACCTGGCCCTTGTAAGTGAGGGGAGCCTGGGGTGAGAAAGAAGTTCACTGAGATAATTCCCCAAACAAGTTTTAAGTTTAGAACAAGTAGGGGAAAAATACCTTGTGTAGGATCACCTGAATGACAGTGCCTTGCAGAGCAGGATATCCTTGATAACCTTGATTAACAATTCTTTAACACTTACAGAGTATATTTTATCTTCAAGCTTCACAAGCATTGGCTAATTAATCCTCGTAAAGCCTGAGGGAATTACATACGTATTGTTACAAGCCATGGACCAACAAAGGACTTCACAGTTCTCGCCATGCCTCAAGCTGTGGCTGCTGCTGGCAACATCCAGGGTAGGAATTAAGATGATCTTACTAAAAAGCATTCCCCTTCCTACCCCCTACAAGTGGCTGTTCAATGAGACTGTCAACAGTGATTTAGAAGTTGTGATTCAAAATCACAAGCTGGACTACTTCTGTCTACCACAGTGTAATATAGCCATTCACAGCTAATGCCTTTAAACAAGCAGGCTGTGGGTTGCAGCCTGGGGAACTGGGGCACAGGGCATTTAGGGGTGCACTCAGTCAAAATCTCAGCAAGCCAGTGCCAGCTCTTGCACTTCTGGAGCCATGCTACAGCCCTGAATGTTCATCTTCACACCTCACGGAAATGAAGAAGTAGATCCATAGTAGACATGCACAGAGAAAGAGAGCAGCATTGTAACTCTGCACAAACTGTCTGTAGCTATATAGCTATATGTATGTGTATATGTATACATATATATATATATATTGTCCTGCTTCTCTTGCTGCTTCTTCTAGAGCCATGATATCAGGGGTGAAGCAACTGTCCTGAAGTATCTTGCTGCTTGGATAAAAAAACACCTGTTCCTCTTTAGCATAGATAAGGTCATCATCTGTGCACAGCTGAAGCAAGAAAATACGAGCCTTCCAGGGCACTTTTTTGACATCTTGTGCTGTTCAAGATCATGGCAATGCTTGCTTTGAACTTGCTTACTTGTTATGTAGCTCTCCCCACTTGCATAAATTGAAGTAGAGTGCAATAATGCATGTAAATAGCATGGCCCGGGGAGGGCACATATAACACAATCCACGCTGGCAGGAGCCGGC
The DNA here is from genome assembly GCA_013399455.1 of Anthoscopus minutus. NCBI lineage: Eukaryota > Metazoa > Chordata > Aves > Passeriformes > Paridae > Anthoscopus > Anthoscopus minutus. The sequence continues at coordinate 402,592 of VWYI01039423.1, read as the reverse complement.
TGATGCTTGGACATCACAGGTCTCTGCACTATGTACCAGGAGGTTTGACACCTGTGTTGTAACATCCATCAGTCAATAATGCCACCCTTTAGAGGGTGAGTTACATGTGAAAAACTGTTTTCACTGTAGTTACCAAGACTAAAATAAACCATGGGATTGTGGGGACCTGCATGAAAGCTGCTGTGGTAGATACGCCTTACAGAGCAGAGATAGATGTGGCTACAAGGCAGCAGTTTTCTGCTTGACTGAAAGTCAGACTATGCACCCTGAAGGATGTGTGCTTTTTGCCTCCTCTTAAAGACCTACATTAATGGCAATTCCACTGCCATCTCAGTGAATCTCTTCTAGTGAGTCTGTATCCTCTTCATGTTTTCCCAATATCTGACCTAAGTCTTTCATATTGTCACTGTTGCAACTACATTCTCATCTGTTACTTCTCCACAATTACTTCCTGTCTGGTCCATCGTGGATATGGAAATGGTTTCCTTTCTCTGTGTGACAGCTTGGTTGTACCTTAAGGATGCTGTTGTGTCCCAGCTGTGACTTTGATTTAAACAACCCTGGTTCCTTCAGCTATACTTGCAGACTGTGGTTTCTTGTGGGAAACAGAAAGATAGAAACTTCCAGAGATACTGGAGGGTTTGATTTACAGCCTTGGAAAGAGCTGGGGTTGATGTAATGATAAAGGTACACAGATATTAAGAAGAGAAATCATAAACTTATGTTCCTATAATTGCAAGTAAGAATATGCCTTAAGTAAATAAGAAACTGGATTGAGTGAGATGGTGAAAGACTTTAAACTCTAATAATATGATTTTATAGAGTAAGCTATGAAACTAGATGTTACAATAGAAGCATATGTGTGTATATGAGCTAGCAGTCTATTGGCTAAAAGGTAGACACAGTGTGGCAGAACTTAGCAAAGGTGATAGGTGATTAAGTAAAAATAAACTGTGTCAACTGTCCATTGGACCAAAATGTTGTATATTGCTGTGTAACAAAGAAACTCGTGACTACCTTTGACCTATGGCCATCTTGTTACTCCTCTGAGATCTCACACCTCGAGACCAAAGCATTAACTGATGTATTTGAGCAATAATGTTACTAGCATCGGTACTGTCATCCCTCGTTATTCATCTCAAGTATCTCGAGAGATGATTGATTTTGATCCTTCCATCTAGCACACCCCTGGTCGCTCCAGGTCCCCCATGGGATATAGAGGGGATGTGACCTCACCAGTGCTGAACCAACAAGCAAGAATTACTTCATATGTTTTGAATGTTACCCAGTGAATGAACTGCTTTTTGGGAGTGTCAGTGTTTACTGGAGACCTAGGATAGGCGTAGACCCAGGTGTCAGGGAGGGACAGCTTTTCCCAGTGGTCCAGAAAACAATTAAATTATACATTTACCATTTGATTTTCACTTCTTCCCTTTTTCATTGTACCAAGAGTATAATAAAGCAAATTAAGTATAATAAAGCAAACTTAACTGTTAAGAAGTTCCTTCCCTTGTAACTTCCTAATTTAGGATTGCTAAAACACTGCAGCACCCGTGATATTACAACTGTACTAGAAATTTCATTCCAAAATTAACATACCCGAGGCTCAACCAAGGCAAGCAAACTAATTGTAATAGGTGAGTCATGATAAACTGTAGAAAAAAAGAAGTTCAGAATATTTAACAGACATATCAAAGGCCACATGAGAAAGACACAAAGGTCACCATGAGAATTTTTATGTTATTAACATCTTAAGTTTTGCTCCTTCAGAAATGAAGTCATGTAATCCCAACTGAAAATGAAATACAACTATTCTTGTGGAGAAAAGCAAAATAAGCCAACTAGAAGAACACAAGTACACAAAAAATACATAATTTTTACCAAAATACTGAATGTGGCCTATGGGTGTTGCACAGGCAAGTGGCTGCAACTTGACCAATGTTGATTTCCATATGAAATGGAAGCACATTTTGACTGGAAAATATAAAAAGGAAAAGAAACATCACTATAAGAGAGAGGGGATTGTGTTTCATCAAAGATGAACTGGTGTTTTGGTGACCAGAAAGTTTTCTACTTTGGAAACAGTGAAGGAGGGTCTTAACTATAGGTGAATGATCTTCATGTTTCAGCTACTTCCACTTCCCCAGTCTTGACAAAGAGGCTGATGAACACAGGCTCCTCCCTACATTTGTCACTATGTGTTGCAGGAAAGGAACATAACAAAATTTGGTGCAGGACCTTGTGAAAAGGAAAGGTGATTTTATTTTATACAAATTTATGTCCAGTCCTTCAAGTTCATTCTTGCAGATTGTTCATATGTGCACAAACACACATTTCTCACGTGTTCATACCCACTCAAGACCCTTGTGCTATCTGTGCTCAGGGAGGCAGAAACAAGAGATGCTAAGCCATGACCACATCACAGCTTTTTCTTTTCTGGCAGTGATAAACTCCTCTTTGGCTAATCCTTTCATACTCTCTAGGAATTGAGAAATTACTGTAGTGTAATAGATTGATCTCAAATCTTTCTCAGTCCTTGATCCAAGGATGTAAAGCAGGGTTATTCCCCTCTGTACTTGTTTCTGTTCTAAGATTATAATCCTATTTCCTCTTGAGACAAAAGGAGGACTGTGGCAAAACAGCTGAGGTACATCCTTGCTCCCATCTTGCTGTTACCAAAGTGCAAGATTTGCGCTGATGAACCATCTCTGATGGGCTTCATTACAGAGTAGACAACTGGTCTTCATGGGAATGTATTCCCCGGCATCTACAGCTCAATTTTTGCCATTTGCATCCTTGGTAATCAGCATGGATTATTCTTTTAAACTTTGCTCTCATTTCTTATAGTGCTCTGACACACAGGAGTTTCTATTCCTAAATCAGCTAGGTTAATCTTAATAAATATGCCACAAATGTCCACACAGATGATAGTCTGCAGCCAGGACCTTGTAACTTTAGAGGTATTTCTCCAGACTCCCAGAAGCTCCTAACTCAGCAGATGCTGCCAGATAGAGAGAGCAGGCTGATGCAGCCCAAACACACCTCTCATCCCAGTAAGGAAGAAGATTATTGCTGCCATAGTAGTCACTGTTAGTCTCTGTGTAAGATTGGACAAGAAGGGCGTATGTTTTATTTAGATAAAGCAAGGGCCAAAAATGTAGGCTGGCAACAGTGAACGTTCTTACTAAAGAAAAGAGCTATAGGAGAAAAACACAATTCTGTGTTATCACTGAAGACCTTCTTAAACTGTTTCACCATTTCCTGGTGCAGAAGATTTGCTCCTGCAGCAGTCCACACTGCCCAAGGACAGGTGTATCCTGGGGCTTTCTCAGGGCCACAGCTTTCCCCTCTACTGCTGAAGGTATCTCACCCCAGACAGGCAGGTGAAGTACCTCTCTTCTCCTCCCCTCCTGCAAGTCAAGCTATTTTGTCTTTTCTCTAGACTTCCAGGCTTCTTGTGTTAAGGATACACTGTAAAACTTTATAAATTGCAGCCCTTGAAAGAAAATACATTTTATAATCACTTTATTAGAGTGACACTATCCATCCTATACCGAGCCTTTCTTAAAGATCAAATATGATGTGCCTGTTGGATTAAGTGTCCATCTCTGTATACCTATACCGTTGGTTTTAGGGTGATACCCTTAGATTCGTGAGGAGGAAAAGGATAATACACTACTAAAGTTACAATTACTGTGTTGGGTCCAAAATATAAATCCATGTGCCATTTGTTACAACCTAGCTAAACAGGGGGTAAGAATCCATAAAATTATTTTCCTGGAGTTCTATATAGCTACTCATAAGTTAAATTAAATGAATGTGTGTGTGTACTAGCTAGATTTATAGACTCCCCTTAAAATGTAACTATTTCAGGTCCTGCTGACAGAGCACAGAAACAGAAGCCAGGATTGTTTCACCCACATAGCTGGCTTCAACTCTCATTTATTCGGATGTATTTGGCAGTACTAAAGGGACTCATGCATGCTTCTCACAGCCATTTCTCGGACACTTGTGAAAATTTGGGGATTTGAGCCTTGAAGTACCATGAAGCAGGCAGGAAGCTAATGCTGCAAAAAGCATTTCCTTTGGCAAATGCTACCCCTTCCCATGCCAGGACCCTTCAGTGAACCAGCGCCTTCAGGCTACTTCCCAGCTACCACACAAAGCTCTGGTTAATATCTGTATTTTTAATGTATTTTCTTTCCTCTATTTGAAAATTTTTTTTCTAGATCTCCAGCCAGGCCAAGCTAATGCAGCTTTGCTGGTTTGGGGTGCTTGAGGAGGTAACCCTCAATCAACAGAAAGGAAGTTATTCCTTTATTCAGCTGCCAGTATGTTATTCAAGCAGCAGGGCAGTCTATACCTGTAAGTATGCACAACAAGCAAAATAAATTATAAATGCACTAAACTTCATTATCTGGGGTAGCAGAGAGGTAAAGGAGAGATTTTGGCCAGTATCCAGTCTGACCAGGGTCTGCAGCAGGGTAGGCATTGCAGAAGCATTTCTGTCTCTTTGCAGGAATCCGTGGTGGGCTCTGCAGGGCTTGCAGAGGCTCAGGCACTGCAGCCTCTGTGCCAGGTGCCACTTCCCAGCCTGCACAGGCTCCTTCTCTGGAGGCTGCTGCCTGTGATGGTTCCGTGCACCCTCCCTTTGGGATGTGAAGTCCGGGCTCAGTGAGACTGGTGGCAGTGAGACCCATCCTGAAGGGCTTTTCCTGCCTCCTAAACATGCAGCCCTGCTGGGTCTGGGTGTCTTTACCTCCAGCTTTGACCCATGCAGGACAGATTGACTTTAATATAATGAGTTCTTTTAGTGCCTTCATATTTCACTTCCTTGCCATGTTTTTTCCTCCCAGCCGTGCCTTTCTCTAAGCAAAGCAGTTCCTTCTCTGCTGGACTCCCCATGCAGAACAGGCAGTCATCAGGCCTGGCAGAAATCCTTTCCCATCTGTTCAGGTTTGAATTCCTCTTGTGTGACACCCCCTACCTGAATGGTACAGAGCCCCACAGGGGACCCTTCTCAGTGGCTGCAATGGTATGGATGTTTCTTCAAGGATGAGAAAATTTTCTGAATTAATTTTCCACAGTCTAGGAGTGTATATGACCATCTTTTAGTAGTACTCGCCCTGCAGCTGAGTATACCATGTGATTTTATCTTCTTTAATTAATTTTTAGCTCTCCATCTAACTGAAAGAGTTTTGTTACCAGCCTTTGCTTTTCCAGATAAATTCAGCCTCTTTCTCTTCTTCAAAGTAATCTAGGTCTTCCTACATGATATTCAAATCCTTTGCTATGCTAGCCTACTTCCTAAATATGTGACATCAAAACATTTATTGATATAAATATACATTTAAAAATTATATATTGACATAACTTTCTTTTTCATAAATTCCTCTGATGAAATTATGGTACAAGAACAGTCCATGGGCATTACTCTCAGCACTTGCCTCAGCAGAAACCTCTTTCAGCACAGTCCCTCTTTCAGACAAATATATTATTCAGTAAGCTCAAGTTATATTTTATCTCATTTATTTTCATGTCCTTAACTTTTGTTTTATTTAGACATTGTCCTAATAAACTGCACAGTACTGATCTCAGAAAAAAATCACATAAAATTGTCCAGGTTATTCTTCATTTCCTCTCTATAGGTGCTACCAGTGTTGTTATCCAGGGAGACAGTGCCCCTTGACAGTATCACTGGTGTCCTGGTTACTCAGAACTGGGGAGGGATGTCATCTCTTCTTGTTCCCTCCCTCTGCACGGAACATACCTTTAGGCTTGGAACCATCCTTTAATTACCTTTAATCTTTACATCATTCCCATTTCAGAGCAATTCTGTTTTCTTTTTATTTATATAGCTGAGGAGCTATTTGTTACTTAAATTTTCTTTGCAACTGTATTTCTAAACTCTGAACTGAAAAAAGTCAGTTTGCTGATCTCTTTCCATTTCATCTAAGTGCTTTGATTACTTACACTTCAGATGGTTAACTTTGTTTTAAAAAGAACATGAGGTCTTGTGGCAAGAAACAAGTCCCTTACATTGGGACATGTGACCTGGCAAGGGGCTGAAGCTGTCCCAGTCTTTCTGTTGCACTGGTATTGGGAACAGTGTCTCTCTTGCTGCCTGGAGTGGGGAAAGGAAAAGTCCAGAGCTCCATAGAGTCTTAGGGATTTTTTGCCAGGATATATATAGGATGATCTCTATATTTCAGGATGTCTGTGGTAACCTGGGATGTCAGATCTCCCTATGAGAGACAGCCATTTTGAAGTTATTATTCATCCTGTTAGATCTAAAGCATTTCATTAGAAGTTTTTTTTTTCCCCAATTTACTAAATTTCAATCCCTCTCTAAAGTCTAATCCCTGAATTATTTGGTCAGCTTGTGTTCACTAGTTGTTTCCTGGTAGTTAGTTAGTTCAAGAAATAGTAACAGGTCTATTTTTGTTCATTATTTGATTTAATTTTAACTGAGCCAGTCCACACCCACTCACTGCAAAATTTTGTCTATGATTAGCTCTTGTGTGATGCATTCCCCTGCTCACCACTGCATCTTGACTCAGCACCTCTGAAGAAATCTGGGACTCCAGATACACAAGTATTTAGGCCATAATAATGATGGTGGTGTTTGTTCTGCAGTTGAGGCATGGGATGTGACATTCCTGTGAGAGCTTTATTGGGTATTAGAACCTTTCCTGATGCTGTTCTTGGGGCTGTCAGATCTTCAGTAGAACCAATCTTTACTGTTGTTCCTCAGGTTTACTTTAGTCCCAGCAGATTTCCTCTTGTCCATGTTGTCTATTCTCTTTCCTTTATGAGCTACCACATCATGTTAATCTGCCATGATAATCTCTATTTATTATATATGCATTGTCTATTTATTATTATCTATTCTATTATCTATGATAATTTCTGTTTCCTGAACAGCATGTGTCTCCCAAGGACTTGTGAAATTCAAGTGATTAAATCAAGTCTTTTTTAGGATAGTGTTTTCCTCAGGCTTTTCAAGTCCTTTAATCTGCACTAGTAAGGACTAAGTAGCCCTTTCAGTAACTTTTCTTAGCTGTATCTTCTGCCTTAGGCTGGCAGAGAATAGAGGCACATACTTTCATCTGTGAATCATGCAGTGTTTCAGTTACACCCTTTCTTTTTCTTCTTGCACTGGAGTTTACCGAGAGATCTCAACAAAGCAACATTAATCATTCCCAACACCCCCGCCTCTCTTTAAAGCTTGTTTTACAGATTAAAAAAGAAAAAAACCCAGTATAGTACTCTCTTGGAAACCTGTTTGCCTTGTGTGAGGAACAGGTATTTCTGGGTCTTTATTGGGAATATCTGAGCTGTACAAATACTATGCTAATGATCACCACCCCTTTGGAGGAAAGGAGTGCTCTTAGCACCTTTACCACATATCATCCCTGCCTAAGGCATGCCAGAGACACAAGCCTCCTTGGTTTTCCCTTGTCCTTTATTATGTACTCCACCATTCATCTACTATGAGTCACTCATAAACCTAACCTAATTGTGACAAACATTTGAAGTACTAATCTTCTGTTCATAAGATGAACTGAAGTGGATTAAATAATGAAGGCATTGATGCCACTTACTTGTTTTGATTTCTATGTGTTTAGACATATTTTGAAGTCAACAGGGAAGTATACAAAACTTGTTGAGTTCAAATATTTCCTGGTTATTATCTTTTCTTTTCTAATAAAGAAATTCATTTGCAAGTAACCACAATCAAGCAACTCAAGAAGAAAATATTTATACCATGTTGGCAGTTGAAACAGTTATTTAATTACAATGGGTGTCTATTGTCAGGTAGATCCTCAACAGCATTTCTCATTTTCACATCTATTTATTTATGTAATCTTTATGATTTACCATGTCATAGAGAAGAATCCATTACAGTTTCTGCAAGTAAGTGAGATGCTACATTAGATAATCAAGTTTCCTGGAGCTGTTAGCCATATATATTCTAGATAAATTGTTTCTCTTGTGTTGTGAAGTCAAAATAAACCTGCTAAAACAATAGCAGTATATGCCAATATCTTAAATTTCCTGTTATCTTTGCCTGTAGCTCTTCCAGCTGTGGGGAGACTAGGTTGAATGGCTCAAGAAACTAACATTTCTAGGACCCTAATACAAAATGGTGCAGGGCCATATTGTGAAAGCAAAGCATTTGTCATGAAGAAAGTTTTATTGAGTAAGAACTTGATGTCAATTGTGCTTTTCAGTTGTAGAAGCCTGTTTATTGCAGCACCACATTTTATATAAGTTCCTTCCTGATTTACAATAATTTACATTGATAGACTTCTAGACTGACACTGCCACCACAAATGATAATTTACAACAACTTCAGCTCTGATCTTTCAGTGTTGGTTTTCAAGGACTAGAATCAAGATCTATTCACCTCAAGTAAATTTGGGAAGGAGTTTACTCACTATGAATATTAATGAATATTTATCTACTATGGGTTAATTTGTTAAGCAGAATTTTGGGGTCTTGATAACAGGTCAGTTTACATGACAATAAGTCTGCTAGCATCAGAGGGAGTACACCTGTCTCAAAGGGGCACAAGGACAAGAAAGACATTGAATTGCTGGAGAATGTCCAGAGAAGGGCAACAGAGCTAGTGAAGGTTCTGGAGCATATGAAAAGTGGCTGAGGGTACTCAGATTGTTTGGCCTAGAGAAAAAGAGACTCGGGGGAGGCCTTATAATTCTCTACAACTACATGGAAGGAGGTTGTAGCCAGGTGGGGGTTGGTCTCTTTTCCCACAGAACAAGTGACAGGCCTCAAATTGTGCCAGGAGAGGTTAACACTGGACATTAGGAAACATTTATTCACAGAAAGGGTGGTCAACAATTGGAACAGGCTGTCCAAGGAAGTGCAGAGTCACCATCCCTGGAAGTGTTCCTAAAAATGTGTAAATGTGGCACTTGGGGTTTTTGTAGTGAACACAGTAGTGTTTGGTTATTGATTGTACTTGAAAATCTTAGAGGCCTTTTCCAACCTTAAGGGTTCTATGATTATATGATTTAATGCAGAACATTGAAAATGGTGCTATATGGGTGAAAAGAATCAGCAGTCATGTGCTCAATTAATTTCAGAGATAAACTTGGTTCTTTACTGTGAAACCTGAAAACAAGGAAACATGGCAGAATGGAGAGTGCATAAGCCAGTGACAAGAGGTGCTTCTCTGTTCTCTCTATAATGCAATGAAGAGAAGATGTTCAGTTTCACTTTCTCCTCCATTGCTCTTCCTACGCAATGGAGTGAACCTCTTCAATCTGCTACTTTGCTTTTATTCAGACTAATATGAAGATACTAGTGGAAGTGATTGAGACTAAGGGGTGTAGCAGCATCTTGTCAATGAAGAGCATTCATGGAAGCTGAGTGCATGACTCCCCTGCAGAATGAGAGAATACACAGCAGAATCATATTTTTCTTTGAGTAAGAAAAACAGGAAAAGCCAAGGCATTACAGATTGCTAGCATGCATGCATTTTCCAAGTTACAGCATATAGAAAAAGAAAACTTTAGTTTTCTATTTTATTAATACAAAGCTTGCCCTACACTTGCTTGTGATCCCTGAAAAACATGTGGTTTGTGAGATTGTCTCTCAAAATCACTCACATAAATTCATGACATGAGCAGCATCACAATTGGTGGAGTGGTAGCTTCAACAAGTCTCTTTTCTGGCACCAGCTCTTCTCTCCCTGAAACTATAACCTTAAAGGCCAGTAACCCTCCTAGAAGAGGGCAGAGTGCAAGTGGGTGATGCTGTTACCCCCTGCACCAGCTGCCTGTGCTGCCTTTGCAGCAGGGCTGCACTCCCCAAGCAGCTCAGCTGATGCTTCCCTGACAGTCACTATGGGGACGTGTGGCAATGCTGCTGGAGAGCCTCCCTCTCTCATGTACTACCAGGTGTGGCTGGCTTTCCCTTTCCTCAGGCTGCTCCACAGAGTCACCTCCTTACTAGACCAGAACAAAAATTCTGTGCTCACATAATGCAAATAGGTTTTCAGTCTAGCCCCTGTCGTTCACAAGCCAGCCCCAAGTACAGAGTCTGCACTAGACAGTTCCCAAGGCAGGCCAGTCATTAGAGCCTGATGGGCTCAGGCCTTCTGCACAAGAGGGTGAAGTAGCTGCCATCCCCATTAGATGAGGACTGTAGTGCTGTGATGCCTCTCAGCCCATGTGCAGAGCACAGCCCCTCCTCAGCCAGCCCTTTACTACTGGTTTTTCAAAGGGCCTCTTGCTTGCTGCTGCTCTCGTGTTGCTGGCTGCTCTCACCCAGCAGGCACAGCAGCCTAGTGAGACCTTTCCTTGCAATTTCCATGCAATGGTATATGTTAGATAAGCCTTAAATTGACTGCACCTACTTCAGTAAGTATCTCAAAAGTGTAGCTTACCACAGAAAAGAAAACCCTTTTTCCCATTAAATTAGATGTTAGGCATAATGCAAGCAGTTTTTTCCTTCATCTACACCCAGATTTCATCACAGAAGTCAATAGGAGCTGCATCTTTACAATTAAGAAAATAATTTGACCCAGTTAGGTGTTACAGAACAGACTTCAGTGGATTACACTGACTGAAGAGAGAGCAGAATGTTACCCATTGAATTTACTATCATGTTTGTTTTGGGAGCTAAATTATTCTTCCTAATTCTGCTAGCAGTGTAATATGCTGTCTCAGTAATGGAAAGCATATGAAAGCAAGCAGATGGTGAAAGCAGAAAAAAATCCCAGCATGTCCTGATAATGTAGTAAGCAAGTTCATTTTTTTGGCATTAGGCTTTCATAACCAAGGCACGGTGATAACAAGTACAGACACATTTTTAGGGCACAGTTCATCAAAAAATACAGCCAGTTTCATTGCAGGGCAATGGAAGATTACTTTTTGAGACTTCTATATAGATAAAAGCTAGATGTGAATGTTGTTGAATTAGACCCATGATTTATTATTGCTTGAAGATGAGTGACAGAACAGATACTGGTCAGAGTGATTCCATCACAGCTCCTGTATTCTCTCATATCATTGCAAATGTAGAGTCTTCTTCCCATTGATTTGTAAATATGCAGCCATCCTGCATTACAAAAATACCACAGACTCTTCAATATAGGTTGTGATCGCAGAGGGCACTATTGGAAATTAAAAGTATTTTATCTTCCTTTATAAGTAAGCACCCTCCAGGCTGAAATTTGGAAGAATGAGGATGATGCTTCTTGCATATTTGTGTGTATCTGTGGTACACGAAGCTCCCAGTCTCATTCCAGCATCCTCTTGCTTCTCCTACCCACATGTCCCATTCTTTCAGAACAGAAGGCAGAACAGCCTCAGTGGGAAAAACATCCATTTTTTTATCAAGTCTGAGAAAATTGAGACAACCTTGACTCACTGGCTGAGCAAAAGGCCCTGAAAGTGGTTTCTGGGGAGAACGCTACCCAGCCTGATGGCCTTCAGTCTACATTTTTAAGTGTCAGGACAAAATACAGGCAGAAACAATGCCAGATTCACCACTTATCATTTTAAGATTCATCAAAGAAGGGATAAATTAATCTTTGTTATGATTTTTGTTTGAAGCAATGAGGCCACATCTTCATGTAGCTGTAACCTGGACCAACCTTCAGCTTCCAGGAGTTTGTTTCAGACAGAACAAGCGAGGAGGAGACAAGAAAACCACTACTGCAGTGCTGAGTTCAAATGCCAGTGTACAGTTGAGGGGATAAATCCAGATCTGACCTGACTGATCTTTTCTGTTGGGAAAATGGGTGAAGAGAGACAACCTCATTTCTCATTAAAGTATCTAGTTGGTTACAATCCTTTTTTTTTTCTCACCTTCCACTAGTACAGCACACTGAGTAATGTGAAAGTTTAATCTCTTAAAAATATATCATATGCACTGGCTCATTCTTAACTTGAAGGAAAAAAGGCAAAAGTGTGGTTTTGATTGTTTGATCCATCTAAAGACCCTGTGTTTTCTGCTTCCTGAGGAAAGTTCTCTCCCTTTATAACTTTAGTAATGGCTTGCTGATTTAAACTCCCAGGAGGTCTCTTCCAGATTGCTTTTAGTATCTTTGGGATGTGGTGGTGACATAATTCAGATTTCTTTGATGTCCCTATGTCCCATTCATTTCATTACTTGGGCAGGACATGGAGCAGGGAAGAAATGGAATTGACAGTCTTGTCCTCGGGCCACAGCTGTTTTCCTGCTCCTTTGCCTGTGGCACCATTTTTCCTGATGTCACCTCTCCTTTCCAGATCTTGGAGACATGGTAGAGCAGGCAGGTGACTTTTGCTGCTAGAGTCAAGTGGCTTTGACAGCCTGAGCTGGGACAAAGCCTAAGCATTTCTCCTGGCAGAGCCTTGGGCAGGGACTCACCGGGGCATGGGCCCCACAACACATGCTCAGACGCCCTTGCCAGGGCAGTGATGGGCTGGGCAGAGCCCCTGGCTGAAATGACTGCTGGGGCACTGGCAGCAGGTCATGTCAGAGTATCACCTTCCTCTGCTGTGCTGCCATTCTGGAATCCCTGCATCTCTTACAGGACAAGAGCCTATGGTCCTTCCTGCAGAGAATTGAGACCTTGATCCCAAATTGCTTAGGCTGAGCTCAGCAAGTCTGTTTTCAAAGCAAAGTCTGCTCTCTGTGGGTAAATTTCCCTTTCAATTTTTCCCTGAAAATCCTGCAGCAAATGGCTTTAAATGCAGTGTCTGTGTGTAACTGCTCTTTTTGGTGCGTTTCCCGTAATGAGCCATAACATATGTGTGTGTCTTTACACACCTCGGAACAATGCTATGCAAGCATTAGGGGATTTTTCTAACAACTAGTGAATGTGCTGCTTTTCACAGCTCACCCAAACACTCCTGCCTGATAAGCCTGCATGCAGAGGGATGTTATCTGTATTTCTAGGATCAGCGGAAAAGAGAAAAAAAAAAGTGGGAGGCATATCTGAATATTTTAAACTGCTAATTCTTATACAAGCAAGTTGCATAGAAGACACTTCTTGGATGGGGAAGCCTGAGGAGGTGTGTTTGTGGAGCTGTAACACTGTCCAGAGAAGGAAGTTCAGTGAGAAGTGCAGAATCTTGAACTTTCTGCCATTTCCTATCTCTCTGCATCCTTGAGTGAACTGTTCATTTTCTTCCTCTGGCAAGCACAATGCTGGTATATCCTCCAGGATAGCCATCCTCAGATATTCTAATGCACAGTAAGTGAACTGAAACCACGGCAGCACCATATGTATCTTGCAGATGTGTTTAACAATGCAGGAGCAGTACTTGCCCCAGTGATGTCCTGTCTTCATTAGCACAGGGAAGTGCAGCACGCAGATGGCCAAGAGCTATCACTCACCATGGCACAAGCAGTACCTCCAGAGCTGTGCAGGCAGGGTGCTTTCCCTGAGCCTGACTTCCCCTGAGCCCCTGACTCCTGAACTACCCTAGTCAGAAATGTTCTGTCCCTGGGGCTCAAAAAACATCTTCCTGGAGAGTAAGAACTTGCTGTATTTCTGATTTTTACCTGAAGCAACCCAGCCTGCACTAGCCAACAGGCATTTTTCGGATGGATCTTTAGGCAAAGTCCTTCATATTTCAGTCTAGAGCTGCATTGTTATTCAACACATTGCGTTGTCCAGGAATAGACATTTCCAGGAAAAATGTAGCTACATGTTTTTTCCCAGTGGTGGTTCTTCCATCTTTGGTTACTGTCCAAAGCAAAAGATCTTGCTGTAATTCCCGGTGAGGATGAGTCTCTGAGACAACAGTGTTCCTGTAGGAGAAGTGAGGCAAGAAGCAACACTTGAGAACAGAGGACTGCATGACTGGAAGTCATGCTTGCTGGCCAAAATATCATGCACATCTTGTTTTTGAAAGATCATCTAAGTCCAATTCTAGCTTCAGCAGGCACACAGCACCAACCTCCTGACCACGCCCAATGCCAGAACAATTCCACAGCCATGCCCCACTCCCATCTGGATCATGTTACTCTGTGTAGAGATTTTTGTCTGCACCGACGTCAGGAAATCCTGTTATAGTTCCCACAACAAGCATAAATCCAGGTAATCTGAACAAATACTGTAAAACAAGTAGTTAGTTGCACAGGTGTTTCTCAGTAGATGCATGAGAGATCCAATGGTACAGTAGGCTTGGAGGTGCTGTCTGCAACCTCCACACCTGCCCCTGCAAAACCTGAACATAGATGAAAGAGGGGCTTGGGGGTAAAACCTTTTGACAGCTGATGCCAGCCATCAGATGTTTTGGGGTAGCTGTGAAGTTTATGGTGACTTGATTCTATAATCCTGATATTGGAGAAGGTGGCAACCACACTCTGTGTCAGAGCCAGTGAGCAGCAGGTGACTGCTGAACTCCACAGCAATGCAGGCTAACCAGCATCCTCACACAACACTGTGTCTTCTGCTCCATTTGCTGCCCTTAAGTGGACGTCATTTTGGTAGCTGGGGGCTTCACACTTGTTAACATTTATCTCTGCAGAGGCTCTGTGAAGTAAGGAAGAACTGTTATCTCCATTTCAGAGGAGAAGACTGAACCAGCAAGAGGCCATACATCCACCCTCGGGTCTCAGAGAGTCTGCAGCAGAGTCTGTGTTTCCGAAGTCTCATTTTGCAGTAGTGACAGAACAGATACAGAACCAAAATTTCACAAGTAAGTGAGTGCCAGCACCTGCTGGCTGGAGTCCACAGGCTGTGGCCTCCTTTCTCCAGCAGCATTCATATTTTCCTCAGTTGTTTCAAATATTTCATTTAAATAATTTATTTTATTTATTTAAAATATTCAAATACTTTATTGTAGCGTTGTCTAGTCTAAACAATGGTTGCTCTTGGAGAGTTGTACTTTGTGAAGGAAAATGTTGAAAATCGTTATTATCCCCAGTGTCTGGACATGGACACAGAGGGGTGGATGCCCCACAGTCAGGAACCTACCATCCCTTTGCTACCCCAGCCTCCACTCTTTGTCTGCAGTTGCACAGTGCAAGAACCACCACCAGGCCCCTAGTCCCTCCCCTCCTGTTCCAAGGCTGTGCTCATTTCCCAGGCATAAGGACACTGATACCTCTCGAGTGACAAGGACATGTGTGGCATCAGTGGCATCAGTCCAGATACATATTAATGGCAGATGAGAGAAAAAACTGTGTCCCACATTCTGAGATGGCCCACCATAGAGAAAGATCCAAGTTGTGATGTTCCTGCCTCTGGATATGCTGTCTCTTAAAGCAGGCAGGAGTTCAAATCTCCAGCTCTGTTTCTGTCCTATCCACTAATAAAAACCCCAGGTGTTGCTGGAAGAACTATCAATGTCTGCTTTGGCATGTGAAGTGTGCATCACGTGCCTCATTGCCTTAAAAGCACTAAATCTCTGTTTATCTTGATGGGTACTTAGTAATGAAAATCAGTGGCCAAACCAGGAAAGAGGCTAAACCACAACTTGCTCCACACCCTACATAAGTTAGGCAGATAGCTGCAAAGCCCTTATAGGGGCCCCATGACTGGGTCTATCCAGAGTGGTGAAACAGGCCAGCATACAGAGCTTTGTCGTCCTGCATGTCCAAGCCATGCTGCTGCTGACCAACCAAGGACACATGGGCATTTCTTACATTTCCACTGTGATTAGACGTAGCATCCTGTGACAGTTTTTGAACAAACAGCAAATCTATTTAGTCATGCCTTAAAATTTGGTAAATGTCCTACCCAGCTACCCCAAAGTATTTCAGAAACTTGATCCTTCTCTTGATTCATAAATTCATTGCAGTGGGTAATATATGCCTTCACAGGGATTTGTTTGTGTTTTCCATTTTCTATCTGCAAAGTGGGAAGAAGGCTATTCAGCCATTTTTGTGAAGGGATTTGGGGACTCTGCAAGGAGAGTGCTGTTTAGGTATCAGGTATCAGTAGCAGCGTGTCACACTGAATTCAGCAAGGGAATGGCTGGCTCTGCTGTTGCAGCACTCAGGGAGAACTCAGCTCCCAGATGAATTAAGACTCTCTGCGTGACTGAGTCTTTTTGTATATTCCTGCCTCACCTGTAAAATGGAAACAATGTTTCTCTGCATGCATTTTGAGAGATATTACATTAATGGTACTGAGACCATTACCACACAACACCATGCAACAAATAATTCTGCAATAGCCACACACAGATCATTAATTTGCATTTGTATTCAGCAGACTATGAAAGGAACTGGACTACTAACACCACTACTCTAGGGCAAAATGCTTGGAGACCACATCCAGACATCCAGGTGTCTGCTGAACTTCATGGGGTGTAGTGTCCAAGTTTGGGTTTGAATGTAGATTGCACTGCTGATTCCTATTTAATTTATATTAGCCTGAATCTCAACATGAATGCCAGCCATTGACTTATTAAGAACCTTTATCAGCTGCCCATTTTGTGTCTTGGGTCTATGTCTTGAAATTACTCTTGCCTCCTACAATCTACTCTGAAGCTGGAGATTTGTTTCTTCAGGAGGCAGGGAAACATGATGTCACCAAACTACTTCCAGTCTTTTCCAGGATTACAAGTCAGGGAATGGTGGGTAGATCTTGTGATTTCCATCCTACAATTTAAACCAGATGGGCTAGCCTTGCAGCATAAACATTTAAGCAAGAAAAGCAAAAAGGATAGGAAGAAGTTATGTTTCCTGATCAACTGTGTTATTATGACTTACATTTTTTAACAAGGTGCACATAAAGCTAGTTTACAAGATAACTTGATCATTGTCTTTGATTCATCCCAATAAAATGTGGAGGTTTTGTTTTTGCTGTACAGTACTCTGCCCTACTGTCTTGTAACAGGTACAGGGGCCAGTATCTGTGAGCTTTCCCTCTTGAGAAAAAATAAGGTGAAGACACAAAATGCAGCAGCTGTTGCATAGCCAGAGCCATTGGGATGTGAGGACAGGAATTGTTGCAGGCAATGAGAGGGAGGATTTAATCTGAATCAAACCTCAATACAAAAATTATGAACCCACAAATCCACGTTATTTTATTGTTTGTTGCCACCACTTTGTTTACTTGCTGTTCCTTCATTTTGGTAACAAGTATCAATACCTGAAAAGTATTGAATGTGTGGCTGGCATACTGAACTAATAGAATAGTGGTAAAAATTTCTTTCCTCTTTCCTGTTCATTTACCCTTTACATACATGAAAGCCAAGACAGTATCAGAAGCAGAGGCAAAAAAAAAGACTCAGATAATTAGATGCCACTCATCTCAGAACTTGAAAGCCAGTGAAACAACCAAGATGCTGTGAAAAAATATCTGCCATAATTAAAATGGCTGATTGGTGAGAGCTGCAGTGAAGGCCAGTGTATGGCGCCATGCTAAAAACATTGCTGGAAGGAGCCAGATCTACATACCTGGGAAAACTCAAAGCCAGAGGAAGTTACATGGGAATTTCAAATCACAAGCTTGCAGGATGAATGCTTAGATTCAATGGCTTACAACAAACTAGCACAACACCAGACCACACCTCTGAAGCTCCTCCTCTACAGCCCTGGGCACCAGTAGAGCTAAAATGGACATCATCTGCCCAAGCCATGTCTTGGAAAGCTATCCAGAACAGCTATCATGGCAGGTAAAGCCCCTGGTTTTGAAAAATCCCAAATAGAGATTAAGAGATTATTGGTCTGACTTTCACTCTTTTGACTTTAATGTATGTGCTGTTCTACCCAAGTCTGAGGCGCTGTGGCAACCCAAAGCCTCTGAAGCAGATTTGGGGATGGAGTGGCTGAATTTGCTGAGCTGGCAAAGAGGTTTGAGAGATTGGTCAGCACAGTTGCAGAAGCCACTTGGAGCAGCATCATAACATTTTCTGACTGTTCCTCAGCCACAGCAAGCTGGGATGCTCTGTATTTTTAATCCATCTCTATGTTAAATACTTGCTTGAACCACCTGAGGAAGAGGTCTGTACTGAGCAGGGTTACCTTTTGCTGAGAATGGTGCTGTCACACAGGGCATGATGGCAGCTCAGCAGCATCCCTTCAGAGGCAGAGCCGAGCTACACCAGGGAGCAAAAGCCTTAATCCTACCCAAGTCAGATGTAGGAAAGTGCAACTGCTCTGTTCAGCAGCATGGTGGGAGAGAAGTATGGAGGGTGCCACATGGAGAAGGATGAGAAGTGGGAGAACCACAGAGAAGGGAAAACACCTGGGAAGCAGATGCTGGTGTGAATTTGGAGGTACAGTGAGCATCCCTATATCTCAGGCTAGATCTAGAACAGCCAGAAAAACTCATTGAATTTTTGTAGTTGCAACCAAAGTAACAACCTGTAACTGCTGAGTAAATTCCAGGATGACTGATCAGAGAATTGAAAAGAAAAACTAATTTTACAAAACATTGAAAACTGCAATGCTTCCTGATGATTCCTTCAGAGTGGCAGCTAGCTAACTTTGGAAGCAGTAGAACAACTTCATAAACATTTTCTGGTGGTTTTATATTATTCTAAATTCTGTTTCTCAATATTTATCAGGTTGCTTTTTTCCCCACTAACCATAAAGCATATGCTGTCTTGTATCCTGGTTACATGAGATTAACAGATAAACTTATTTTTCACAGTCAGTTTTTCTGCATTTCTGCCGCTGAAGATCCTCGTCTAGAGCTTCAAGTTGAAAAAATCTTTGTGGCAGATTTGGTATTGCCTGTAATAATTTATGAATGTGATGTGTTGACATGTTTATTGTGTGCATACATTGAGCTACTTCAATAGCTGGATTGTCAAGATGTGTACCCAGGAGAGAGAAGATGGATCCAGGCATACATTTTTGAGGAAACACTTGGGAAACAAAGCAAGTGCTCCTCCCTGTGATGTTTTGGCTGGGCCCCTGTTAGGCTCACTGGAGAGATTTCCCTGGGAGGAATGTGGGCGCCTGCAAAGCAAGACATGAAAGACCCCAGAGAATTTACAGAGGACCACTCAAACAGATGTTTTTGTGAGCAAGATTCAAAAAGGGGTTGAAAGTGCTCAGATCTGTAGATGTTTAATTTAGTAGATGTTGGCAAGGTTACAAGAAAAAGTGCATGTGAAATATTTTTTAACCAACGTGCTTTATTTCATTGGTTAAGCAGCTCTTCTGTTTTAAAAATGCTTCAACCATGTGGGAAGGCTGAAGGTCTCTCTTCTCATGAATGTGTGTGAGCTTGGAAAATGCATGGGGTACATAGGCTAGAGCTTGTGTTTGGTATAGTATGTGGGAATCAGATTATCCCATGCATGGAGACGTAGAAACTCAAGGCCTGCTATAAGCAGAAGGCAAGGCATAAAGATCACTGGCAACCAGAGATATAGCAGTAACCATAAGAAGACCATCACCTTTCTTAGAAGTCCTTACATATAGTTCTATTAATTACTTTTATTAAACATTTAAGCTTTAGCATTCAAGAGATTCATACTTGTTACAAAAAATCCATCCCATTAACATAAAGTACAAGCTGAAATAAAACTAATGAGTCTTAATACTTGCAGGTTAATTCAAAGTTTAAAGGTGGTACTAACAAAAAGAAAATAAGGAAGAGTGGAAAACTGCAGTTTCATTGTCCACTAGAGCATCTGAGTCTTTTACTTTTGGATCATAAAATTAAGTCTATTGCTCAACACTTACAGTGTTACTAGGGTAGTGCAAAACCACATATATGTATATAATTAAGTACCCCTATGTGACCATAAAAGGTGTCACTGGCTGTTCAAGGGGAAGGCAAGCAGGACTTGATTCAGCAGCATGAAAGAGGGAATGATATTACTGTAATCTCCCTGTAGTTCCTTACCTGGATGGGGCTCAGGCTTATGAAGTGGAGTGATAGGGTGTACAGCAATGACAACTGTGTTCCAGTGCAGAGTCTGGGCTGTGTGCCCTGTGCATCTGAGACACAACAGCAAACTGACCTGGAACTGCACAGCTACTTATCCTATGTAAATCATACCTCAAATCAGACATGTAAAAAACCTGAGGCACTGGGTATATTAGATATACCTGAAAAGTCAGGTGAATTCTTTATTTATTTGCCTTCTGATTTTGCAATGTCAGATATGAATGGTAAATGGATCAGTGGAAAAAAGTCACTAAGTCCTGTCCTTGAAAATGTGACCTAGCTTAAAGCACTGGCATTTCAATCTTTGTGTTCAAATGAAGAAACAAAACAAGTTCAAGAAAAAAAGCAGGGTAAACAGCACAGCTGTAAAATGACATTTTGGAAGTGACAAGCGAGCAGTTGTATGGTGACCAATCTCCTACCACAGTTATGCTCAATTTCATGTGGTCCCCTTTAACCACACCACCTGTCCTGGGAGCTCCCCACACATCCCCATCTTGATTATACTTCCAAAAAAATTGTTGAAGTAAAAAAAGCGAATGGGTATCAACATAAAACAGCAGAGTTGTGGGGCAGAGCACACACAGGAGCACTGTTCACATTTCATGAAACACCTAGCTCCACTCCTTGATAAATAATCACATCTTGCTACAGCAAGACCTTGAAGAGGCACAAGGGATTTTATAGATGGACTTAAGAGCTACTCAGTAGATGCAGTCAAGCTCCTTTTGAGCTGCCTCCCCTGTGAGACTGGAGCCTTTCCTTAGAGGGATCCCTGTGGCAAAGGGCCTCTCATCTGTTTGACCCTGAAGCAAGCACCACATTGTGCTGGCAGCAGAGAGGAAGCAGCAGAGACATTTTTTTCTGAGGTAGGAGAAGAGTCACCTGCGCCTTGGGGCTGCTCTGGGGGCTGCAAATTTGGGCCAAGAGACAGAAATAACCCAGTTTTTAGATGGAGAGCTTGGATTTACAGACTCTGCAGGAGAACAAGGCTTAATGAAAAACTCCAAGGAAAATAAGATAAAATGGACTGATGTGGACATCATAAAACTTCTATAGCATAAGTTATAGATTCTCTCCCGTTTGGAGAGAGGTAAGAATTTCATCTCCATTAATTTAATCTGGCAGATAGAGATAACAAAGCAGCCTCTACATGGGAGAGTTAACATTGCTTAGACTGATACAGAGAGACAAGATGCACTTGCAGGCATAGGAAAAATGCATCTCTGAGAAAATTTCCACTATTAATATTTTTCCCTTGCAAATGTGGGTCTTCTAAAAACACTCTTTTGGAAGGATCTAAATGAGGAGGAGGTGGGAAGTAGAGCTACAAAGCATGTAAGAAAGCCTCAAACAGATGAGTGGGAGGAAGGAGGAAGAAATGAAAGAATAATGAAGCTTGCATCACTGAAAGCAAACAACAGAAGAAGGGAAATGCATGTACTTGTGGCTAAATTTTGAAGGAACTTAGGCTGAGGTTTCAAATGGCTGTGGTTTGCATAGATGCAGGCACAAAGTCATTCAGATGATCTGATCAAACAAGAAACATTAAAACTGATTTAATTAGGAAAAATACCTGCCTTAATGGGTAAGCACAGGAAAAGATGCCTTGTTTGTATTGTTGATATGAAGTAGCCCTGAGAGGATTATCAGCACTTGCAGTATCCAGATTCATTACAAGACTTGGGCATTGCTTCAGTGGGCCCACCATTTTACTCTTCATGGAGTCTCTGTTGGCATCTGTGACATTCCTTGTGATGACATTACAAACAGGTATCTGTATTTTTAAAAAGAGGTAATAGAAATCTTGTTTATAAGTGGTGTCCAGGGTCCCCAGGTCCAGCTGCATCAATAGTTGAACCCAAATGTTCAGCTACTCTTGGAGAGTTGTCACTATAACTAAACCAGGCGTTTCTACGTTAAGAGCTTCTCCAGGGGCCATTACTCTAATGGTTACCCACCTGAACCAGGAAACAAGCCTGGAAGAGGAGCCTGGGGTTGGGTTCATTCCATACTTTCTGATTTTTGCTGTAAGGGCATTCACCAAGCCAGGCTGATCTATCCTGACACAGTCTTTGAAAATTTTGCAGAGCTTTTGCAGAGCTTTTGCAGAGCAGTCAGCAGCAAACTTTCAACTGAACTGAATGAGGAACCTGTGTGTCTTACACAGGAATCCTGTAGGATGGGATTGTCTCTGTGTCACCAAAACCACCTACAAAATGAAAACTGTAACTTTCCTCAGGAAACCCCAAGGCTTTATATCCACTTCAGCGTAAACTGAGCCCATCTATCTATTGAAGAGGCGAGCATCAGGGAACCAACAGGAGGTTTTGCCATCTGCACAGGCGAGCAGTGCTCAGGGATATAACTAGGACCAAGATGGGGGCAGGGAGAAGTTTCATGCCAGCAAGCTTTTCAAATGGAAAGACTACACTGCTACTCCAATCTATACTGGCTTTTCAAAATCAACTTGGAGACAGCAAGAAAGGAGGGCAGAGGAACAATTTTCCATTTCCCAGTAAAGCTATATTTGATACAGACAGAAAACTCCATCCCTTTTTCCAAATCTTATCATCAAAATTCAGAGATGATACTTTTTGTACACTGTCGTGCAGCATGCTCGTGCAAATCTCCTTGTGCAAAGCCCACAGCAAAGCATGCTGATCTTGGGTTGGCAGTCCAGTAGAGTAGTGGAGTTTGAATAGACAGGAAAAAGAATTGGGAGCATACAGCTGTCATTCTGTCCTAAGTCCAAGCTTTGTGTCCAAGAAAGAATGTGTGCTTTAAGGATAAGAAAAAATCTCATCCCATCCTGAACCGGCCATTCCCACATTATGATAAATTGAATCTAAAAGGATAAGCTAGGCTTTTCCTGTAATCACTACAGCAATTGCATATACCTTGAGTTGTCATTCTACAGGGCTGGTTAGAGAATGCTAACTTAAAATTAATAATTAAATGCCCATTACAGGCTTGACAGTCTCCAGGCGTGTGGCAGGGCTGATGGCACCAGCTCCCTCTGATGCACTTGCAGACGGGCCTCCGTTCCGCCCAAAGCTCCCCCTCACCCGCTCTCACGGCAGCAAGGCAGGACAAGCAGCAGGAGGCCGAGAGAGGAGGGCTACAAAGGGGCAGAGGAGTAGGCAGGAGGAGGCAGGTGCCCCCGCTGGCACTGCAGCCTCTTCCGGCATGGGGAGGTTTCTCTGTTTTCAGCCGTAAATACGATGCAAGGATGTGTCAGGCCTCGCTGAGGCTCCCGGCGGGTAAGACGGTAAAAAAATAACAGTTTTAGTTCTGCATGTCTCGTTTTTCAACGTGTAAAAGAGCGGCTCCGGTAGCACGAAGGCCGTTTCCAGTCGCAACGCAGGGCCAAGGAAGGCAGCCGAGGCGCGCGGCACTGGCCGGGGGTGAGTGGGACCCCGGCCGCGGTGGGACAGCGGGCCCGAGAGTGTTCCGCTGGAGGGGACAGAACGCATGGCACCTCCATCCTCCGCTCGAGCCTGCTGCATCCCCGCAAACCGGCAGGAAAACAGCCACAAAGGCAGCAGCACCTCTCAGCCCGCCCCCGCCAGCTTCTCGGTCC
>VWYI01039423.1:307653-378975 GCA_013399455.1 Anthoscopus minutus | reverse complement strand
GGCCAAACTTTTGGGGCCTCTGGGCCGGCGGCTGCCGCGGGCGGGCAGCGGCGCCGCCCCGGGGCTTTAGTGGGGGCTGCCCCGCGTGGCTGCCGGCGTCCCGCCGCTGAGCAGCCCCGCCGGCGACGGGCGGTGGGGAAGAGACAGGAAGGGAAGGGCGCCTTGGGGCGAGCCGGAGCCGCGTGCGGGGCGGCTGCCGGGTCGCATCCCGGGCGGGCTGTGCCCCGACAGCGCGGCCAATGGGCTCCGGCCCCGACTCGGCGGGCGCTGGTGGGGCAGCGTCGCAGCCGGCGGCAGGCAGCTCCCCCTCCGCTCCCTTTTGTTCCTGCGTGCCGCCGGCGCTTGGATCCCCGCCCGGGGAGAAGCCACTCGGTACTTCCCGGGCTCCGTCTGTGCCTGCACACCCGCCTGAAGGGCATCCTCCTCCGGTGGCGTTGGTCTGTCAGAGTCGCCGGCAAAGGGATTTTCCCCTTCTCACAACAGCTCCCCGTTGCTTGCCGGTCTTCAGTGCTGGCTCTTCACTTAACTGGACTTACCGTATGTTAATTCCTTTGCAATGTATGCGGGTGTCCCTTCGCCCTGGAGAAGGATTTCCTTATTGACTTGCCGTCTGTGATGCAGCCAGGTATTATTTACATCATCAGAAACACGCCTGTGTAAATCTGCTCGCATGGTTACAGTGCGGCGGCTCTTAGAGCCCAGTTTGCCGAAACTTTAATTGTAGCAGGCGATGTAGTACCGGGAATCCATTTCCGCCAGGGCGGGCCGATACTCCGCTGGGATAGCGGCCTCGCCGAGGCGGTCGCGTGTCACGCAGGGACAGATCCTGCTGTTTCATGGGGCGAACCCGAAACAAAAATCAGCAAACAATGAAAATGAGTTTGTGTGGTTTTTAAGACAATCTGACGTGGTAACGTCTCTTAAGGGCACAGTAAATCGGGCAGCAACCCCCCAGTTTTCTCTGGCACAGCCCACGAATCAGCTGGTAAACAGCATAAACTGTGATCACTTTGCAGCCGAAAATATAAGGCCTCGCAGCCCTGGCTGCCGGAGCGTTACGTGTCATTAAAGTAGCTCTCTTGGAGGAGAGGGACTGTCCCAGGAGCTACAAAATCTATAAACACTTTTCTGATTGGTTTAAAAATTTAGACACAGGAAGCGGATGGTATCTAATAACAGACAAGTGGAGACACTGTTGTCATGGAAACTGAGAAGACTCCCCCCCACCCCCGTGTATTTAAAAAAAAAATAGGCAGAAGAAAAAAGTCTGCATATCATCAGAAATGCCTGCAGACCGCCTTGGCTGCTGTTGCCTTTCCCTCAGCATCTGTTGAAACCTGAGAACATGCCTGTCAAATCAAGGTCATTTTACAATAAAACCCTGCACTGCCGCCTCCTTCTCTCCTCCCTGGACGTTGTCCCACACTTTCCATCCAAGGAGGAGTTGAGGAGATGGAGCCACCTGCCCCATTCCCACTGGTGTCCTGCCCCAGCCTGGCCTGCTGCTGGGGAACCTGAAAAAAGGCTCAAAGCAGAAGGATCATGGGGCTTAAAAGGCAAAAGTAAAAGTGACTTTTTATATAATTGAATGATCGGCCATGTTTCTTTCCATGGGCATCTATGGACCTGGGAAATAAAGTTGGGATTGATCTCCTTCTGTTCCTTTGTATTATGAAGTTTTATTAAAATGTAATGATTTAGACTTGCATATTAAGGCTGTTTCACAGATCTGTCTCACCTATTAAAAAAAAAGGTGGCAAATGACTCTCCGAAGGCCTTTGCAATGCTTTTAAGAAATGAAGAAAACACAGTTCTGTTACAGTATGCTATGAGGAAAAGAAGAGATATGAGAATAAAATATACTTCATTGGTGCTGAATGCAGCATGAGAAAATCAGACTATTATTGTCGTAAATTGAAGTTTTACTTCGCTGGACTATTGAAAGTTTATTGTGTGTGAAAGGAGAGAGCTATTTTGCTTTTGAAGCAGGAGAGAGCTATTTCACAGTAAACTCACAAGAAAGGTGTTAATGTTTTTGCTTATTTTCTTGGGCACCACTCTATTTCAGATGTTTGTGACAGAGAGATGCCTTTGAGTATTCACTGCATATTCTCCAAAACATTTCCTTTTGTTGCTCTCTTTAATCTTCATTTTGTAGTGACCAAGCTGAGAAATAACACTTCACCCACTGCATAAATCATCACTTTAAAATCTTAAATTACTTTTTTTTTTGCTTGCATATTACACTTTTTGCAGCATTATTTCTTAAGGGAACCGGAGACCAGTGATCAAGTCTTGCAGATCAGGAGGTAAATTTTGCAGGGGACTGAGGTGAATATGATTAATAACCTGTTTACCCACACCCTTTGATCCTGCTGTTCAAAACACCCAAGGCCTGACTTTAAAACTTGGTTGCAGGCAGAGCAGGCTGAAGGGATGGTAGAGCCAGAGGGAGCAGTGCGTGCTTCAGATTGGGGAGTCCCTGTTGACAGCTGGGCTGGTACCAGGGTGCAGAAGGTGGGACCTCCATCCCTGTTTTGGGAAGAGGCTTAGGGAGTCAGGCAGTTGTTTAACCCAGCTCACTTCTGATTAGACAAATGGTGCTTTTAATTGCTGTGGAGTTAAGATGGAGAAAGTTTGGCTTGGTAGTGAAAGTG
Source organism: Anthoscopus minutus (assembly GCA_013399455.1). Classification (NCBI taxonomy): domain Eukaryota; kingdom Metazoa; phylum Chordata; class Aves; order Passeriformes; family Paridae; genus Anthoscopus; species Anthoscopus minutus. The sequence goes on along the minus strand of VWYI01039423.1, from coordinate 376,318 downwards.
TGCATTTGCTTCTAGAGGTGAAGTTCCTGTTGTTGGGAGCACCCTTATCGGCAGGAAGGTTCATGGGCAGGAAACGTGTCGGTTACTTGTTTTTACACATTGAAGGAAATGAGCTGGATTAGGTATCTTCTAGGCTGACCCTTCAACAGCCTCTGTGTCTGTGCTACTCTATTTATCTCTAATGATTTTAGTTTGTGAAAGTTTTATGATGTCAGGAATTCCCAAGGGAAATGCAAGAAGTTAAATACTTATATTGTCCTGTAATTTTTTTGCTATTATAAAAACCACCCCACCAGCCTCTCTAGGCCATGTTTTCAGATGTGTCCAATTTGCAGATTTTACCTTTTGAGCCTCATTGCTGATACTCAGATAGGCTTTTTCTTCCCCCATTAAAATGAAAGATCAAAAAATGTACCAGTTATTTTACTAATAGGAGCAGTTCTTGCAGTTCTGAACTGCCTTTCATCATGGATCATAAATCACTTTACAGAAATTAATGTTCTAATAACCCCAGAAGTTGTGGGAGCATAGGAAGCTGAAACTTAGCATTTCACATGGACTGCACAAAGTTGCAAGGCAAATTAGGAGCAGAGCTTGGAGTCAAATTAATTGCCCCTTAATTAGTAATTGCTAATGGATTAAAACTTTGAAAATATGTTCGCATTTTCCAAGTGTACTCATGCCAATGCACCAATGCGGTGTGTATGTGTTTGGGATATGGGGCTGGCGGTGAGAATATAAGCAGTGGTTCCAGAAAATGCCAGTCGTTTTCTGGTCTCTGCCCAGCATGGCTGGGATGCCAAACTGGAGGCTTGTAAGATTAGACACAGCTTTGGATGAAGGTCCAGAGCAAAGGTGAGGGCTATGTTACAGGTCTGTGTGTTCTCATAAGCAGTGAGGCTCAGGGAAAGAAATATTTCTCTGATGTCAGCTCACAACAGGGTTTTTATGGTGTTAAACTTCGCAGAGGGTTTGGAGGGGGAAACATGGAAAAGTTATATAAACTTGTGAGAAGTTGCCTGGTATGCTGAATAGGTTCAAGTGGTGGTTTTTAGTTGTAGGAGATGTCTTAGTGTTGGCAGCTATTCCTGGCAGGAGAAGCTACCAAGAGCTGTTTGGAAGCCTAAACTGGACTGAAATGGGACCATCATGGTTGATGCTGGAATTTGCCAGTTTGTGACTTTGGATGTAACACAATGCACTGTGACTTTGGCCATATTTTTTAAATATTTGTAATGAAACTGCATTTGCCTTGTTACCTTCTCTCATGGCCAAGCCAAAGTGAAATTGTAACCAAAATTAAAAAAAGGCTCCAACAGAGCGGAGTTTCAGTTAAGCAGTTAAGTGTAAAATTACAGCTCTGTATTTTCAGAAGTGATCAGCTGATTCTGGGAAATCAACCTGAAGCTCTGCAAGGCAGGGCAGTTTTTGGGAAGTGATTCTCTCCTAGAGTTTTGGAAATTCTGCTCCAAGTTGAGCTGCCAAACATGGGAGCAACTCAAGCCCTCTTGGGACTCACTGTAAGACTTTAGGTGCCTTTAGCATCTTTGGGACTTATAACTGTTCTATATTGAAGCTGGTTGCTGGCCAAAAGTTTGTACCTTGGGTGTCAGTGTAGCCCACGAAGGAGTGAGGCTGTCTGTGTCCCTTTTGTCCTCCTTGAGGATGGACATGGAGCAGTGGGTTAGCCCTGCTTTGGAGGTGGCTGATGAAGAGGGCCTGGGGAATGGCTGAAACTCACCAGGGCAGGACACACAACTTCCAGGTGGGTTGTGTAGGACCACCCTCACATTAGCCCAGGTGCTGGTGGCCACTTGCTTGCTGGGGATTAGTTTCTCCCTACCACTCTTAGGGAGGTACAAGGTACACAAGGGACACATTATGCTCTTGGAAAATTCTCCATAAAGTGCATCTATTCCTTAATGTCTGTGAAAATTGGACAGGCTAGGTCTACTGGAGGCAAAGCTTCTGCTTATTATGTTGGACGGTATTTTGTTGCTCTTTTATTTCTCTTGTCTGCAGTCTGAGAGTCTCTGCTGGAGATGGTTTTCTCTGTGTCTGCACTGACTGCAGGACAGACAGATGGCAAGGCTGTGACCTCTGATCAGGCTTGGTAGGTGCCACTGAATGGAAAGATCTGCCTAGATGTTTGACACTGGGATTTTTTTCCAACATTTTCAGGAGTTTATATCAATGTTAGCTGATACAGTGAAATTTCCAACACTGAATGTTTTACCTTTTACTGAAAATAGATTAAAGCCAAATAAAGACAGGTATTATTCCAGGAATGGGATGCATTTGGCCTACACCAGTTTCTTCTTTTGCCTACCTCCCATGTTCTGAGTTGTGGTGGGACCCTGCACTGAACTGATTACTCAGGCAAAGTGTGAGATTCCCTAGTGGGATCCTAATGGCAAACTGCTTACCTGCTACCAGCCTGCTGCTGATAGAGCCTGCTCACCATGTCTGGGCGTATTTACTTTTGTTGCAAGGAGAACACTCCAGACTTCCTAACAGAAGGCACTTTATGTACAAGGCAATCCAAGCTAGACCCTGGAAAGCATTTTACAGAATGTCAGCTTTCTTGGAAATTTCTTCTTAATGCTATGTGGCAAAACCCTTGTTCTTTTTAGTGTAGTTCTCTGCCAGACGTTTCCCTGTCCCACTGAAAGCAGCGGCCTGGTGCCTCCTGTGGCCCTTCCTCTGGTCCCCAGCTCACCAAGGCTCCCCTCTCCAGCCCCTGGCACTTCTGCAGACCCTGCTACTGAGCTGCTTTCTGGTGTATCTCTTGGGCTTCACAGCGAGGCCAAACTTTTCCCTGGACAAAACTGGCGTAGCACACAGACATGAGCTCCCCAGCCCAACCTAGCCATGGAGAGCCCTGCTCACCATTACTTCCCTCAGTGAGATCTTCCTGTAGGCAGTTTAATTGCTGGTTGGGCTAGCTGTGGAGAGGAGCAGAGGCATTAGAGGGGTTATGAGAGGTTATTAGAGATGGGAAGAAGCTGTAGGTCTGACCCATCTAGATTTAACTGAATTATGTCTCATTTTACCCCCAGCTCTGACTTGTTTTGAACTGGCTTTTACAGTAGATCATTTGTAGAAGCTACTCAATTAATATGTTAATTTTAACACCAGATTTTGTAAAGCTTTTATGTTGGAGGTGGTGAAGGGATCCAAATGTTTTGATCCTATTTTTATCATTATCCTCACTGTGTTTTTCTTACTCTGTGTTTTGCAGAGAGGAGTGAAATTTTAATAATTCACTAATATACTTTCACTTCATTAACATTTTATCATTTTGGCATATGGTGAAGTCCTTAGTACTCTCATTAAAGACCTGATCTTGCTTCCACGTTCTTGCAGCCCTCCAGGTGTGGAAAACCCTAAATGCAGATGCTATTCTAATTTTTGGAAAATGCTTTTTTTTTTAATAGCTACTAATTGGAACAAAACATGTAAGGTATTTTTTGGTGTGGTGTTTGTTGTTGTTTTTTTGTTTTGTTTTGGTTTTTTCTGGTACACTGGAAACATTTAAACAAAGACATTTAAACATTTAAACTNTGTTGTTTTTTTGTTTTGGTTTGGTTTTTTCTGGTTTGGTTTGGTTTTTAAACAAAGATAGCTGCAGTGCTAAGGTCAGATACACTAAGTACCAAGTCTCCAGCCATTATAAAACTTCATTGTGTTGTCTAGAGAATGTGAAGATGCAGGGTGTTATTGAGGTATCCATTGCATCATTTTATACTGCAGCATGTTTGGCTTAAGTGGAGATTTATACTGGTGTTAAAATGGTTACGAAACTTTCAGCTCACCTGGGATAGCAGAGTGCTTGGTGTTAGGGGTCACAAATAACATGTAATGCTTCATGTAACCTTGGCAATTCAGTACATACATTTGCAGAGGTGTCCACCTTGTGTTAAACATGTGCTTTTTAATTGTGTCTGAATTTGAAACTGGTGTTCAGGTTTCATGGTGGCTCCTCTTCCTTTTTTAAAATTCTTTTTTTCCTCTATTTTATCATAAACCTGTGAATTAATGAATGACTTGTTACTGTTAATTAAATATTGTTAGCACACCTGATTATTTCAGATATATTCAGAAGGCTTAAGAAGCCAAGCACTGGTTTAGGAGTGGGCAGTGGGTAAATACACAAGGCTGGAGAGTGGAAGGGAATGTTCTTGCCTGGGAGCAGTGGAGAGCTAAGGGACACATAAGAATTTCAGGAGGAGTCATGTTTTGAAAAGAATGTGGCTGTTGGGAGTCCAGAGGGCAAGAGATCACAGTAATAAATATGGGAGATGTTGAAGGAACTGGCTGAAGGTTTTTACTTGTCAAATAGAATATATTTGCTTTTAGAGGCACCAGGATAGAAACTTCTCTCTTGTAAATTGGTATAATGACATTTGAGTTAGTGAAATTACACTGACTTACACCACTGATAGTGTGTCAGGTGGTATTACAAGGAGAGTGAGGCTGTGAAGAATGGTGGAACTGGAAGAGCTTATAGGCGTGGGCAACAGGGAGGGTGAAGTTTGTTCAGAAGGGATAGAGAGGCTGGGCAAGCAAAGGAAGATCACAAGGTCCATTACAACTATATTGGGTTTGATTTGATGATGGGATGCCCAGCAAGAGATGTCAGCAAGGCAGGCTGAGAGATGAGCTTGGCTGGAGAGGAGAGTTAGTGACAAAGAGTACATTTCATATTGGCACAGTAGGAATTGATGTCAGAGTGAATAAGATCATGCCCAGGGTGTGGAGGGTATGCAGAACAGACCAAGACTTAAGGCCACAGAAGGAGCTGGGAGAGACGAGGATGAAGAGGGCCAGAAGACAACATCTCACAAAGGCCAGATTGGACAAATCTTTCAGTCTGAAAAAAGGAATAGCAGAACCATAAAATATTTTTTAGGGTTAAGAATAGAAAGGGAATGACACTGATGACTTTAAAGACATGAGCCAGTACTAGTTAGTAAACTTTGAAAAGCTGAACCATAAATAAGTTACATCTTGACTGCTATGTCTAATTTTTCCCCTCCTCACTTCAGTTACTGCAAAGTAGTCTCATGTAGTGGTGCAGCAGACCTTAATGTCCTCAGGGTGGTCACAGCAGCGTCACTAATGGGCGCTGCGCTGTGGTGCTGCCGCAGCTGCGCTGTGCCGAGCTCTGCGCCAAGCTCTTCTGGGGTGACGTGGCTCTGTCAGCCCCAGCTTACCCTGGGGACCCCCAGCTGGGCGCTGTGCCTGCTGCAGCTGGGATCCCAGGGCAGGCTGCAGTTGTGTTGCTGCTCAGGAAAGTCAGAGATGTGCTGGGGAGTCACAGTGTTCTGATTAAATCCACCGGCACTGCAGCTGCAGTTGCTGCACCCCAGATATGAGACCCCAGGTCAGGGAGTGGTGCAGTGCTGAACCGCCGGTGGCTATAGGGGAACAGGGGAGGCAGCAGATGGGTTCCTGCTGATCTGCTGTGTCTGGCAAGAGCAGGGCTGCGTTGTGATGAAGAAGGTCTGAGAGAAACCTTGCGGCTTCAGTTTGTGTTTTGGTGAACAGGAGATCTCACTTGGGAGGTAGGTAGTAGCTTTGTGCAAGGAGGAAGAAAACACGAACTGGAAGAAATGAGGTAAAATGTGGGAGAAATGAGATTAAAACATAGGAGAAAAGGAAAAATGTAGAAATTAGGCCTAGGTATTAGGATGGTTACCCTTGTTCATGAGCCTGTCACATTACTGGAGCAACTGTAAGCCATTCACAGTCCTGGGGCCCAGTGCAACAACTGAAACCAGCCTGGCTGGAAACAGGACCGACTTAATTCTACCAAAACAAGGAAAAAAAGGTCCTGAACAATCCAGCAAGAGTTGTGTGACGTTAAGTGTATTTCAAAAATCCTTTGTTTTTTCTAAGCCAGGGTACCATTTCTGACAGGTGAGGAAATCTCCATTCCCTGTTGGTGACTCTGGTGATCTCCCAGACCAGCACCTCAGAAGCCTCCCGCCTGTGTGGAAGTCATTGTCTTTAGAAACAGAAAGCATTTTGGCTTTCCAAGTGTAAGGAAAGCTGCCATTCCAGCAGTTTGAGGAAAAAGGCTGAGCATCTTGAAGCCAAACTGGTTAAGTGATGACTCCTGGGAAAAGCAAGGAAAGATGTGGTGGGGTTGGAGGCACAATAACAGATGTGAAGCCTTTCACCATGGGTCACTCGTGGGTTCTCCCCAGTAGTTCCCTGTTGCAGTGCCTGCCTGAGGCTGGGAATCTGAGGGCCTGCTCCTGTTCCAGCACAGTTGCCTGGAGGTGGCGAGCTGCTGTGGGCTCCTGCCGCAGCCTTGCTCCGGTTCCTGGAGGGTTAACAATGAGGCCACGTGCCCTCAGCTGTCACCCAGGCTGATTAGAGACTGTAGCTGTGGGATCAGGTTGTCTGGTGGTTTGTACCTGTTCCATTGAAAGAATGGAGCAGATGAGAGGGCCAGGCACAAGTATGTAACCCCCCAGCCCCTTTTTAAGGGAATAATTTTACAGTGCTGGTGGCAAAGGCTTTTTTTTTTTGCCAGAAAAGCAGTGTTGTCTTTCCTCAAAGAGCGGCCTTGAACACAGCCTTTGCTATGCTGATGTTGAGAGCAATATTAGTCTTGCCCACTTGCCCTTTCTTTCTTTGCGGGTTATGTCCCAAGCTGGTGGACTCTGCCCACTCCCTGTATGATCTGTGCTTGGTTTATTTGATCCAGGCTTCCTCCTATCTTTCTTTTTTGCTCTTTGCTCAAATGAGGATGCTTGATCATGGTGTGATGTGGACAGTTCAGGAAATGCTTTGAAATCTGGAGCAGAATTTTTTGGTAGTAATTTTTATTCTGAGTTTGTGTTCAGTCTTGCTCGCTACTGTTAAGCTACTGCTATTTCTGTGGGGATATAGGCTGGGACCACAGAGCAGCAGAGATTCAAAGCATCCTGCTCTCTCAAAGACATAGGATAGGAAAACAATTTTCTTTCTGACCCCAAAAACTTATGGTTGATATAAGGTATTTGGAGCAAAAATTGCTCCAGTATAGAAGTCTCTGTACCAATATGATTATTTGTCCTGCTTTCATGTTTCACATGCTTTATTTAAGCTCCTGTCACCCGCTAATAACATAGGGACATTGGGGAAATTTGGAAGGTATGCACAGTATTACTGGCATTTCTCAAGCAGCTGCTACTGGCCTGCTTACATTCAGAGGATTTCTTACTGTCAAGAACACTTTCAGCACCTGAATGAATGGGTAGGAAACCAACTAAATATTGATTAATGTTGACAGAAACTTCCCTCCCACCTTTCACTCATCAAACAATGATGATAAAGGCAGCAGAATTCAGCTCTTGGGCTATTGGAAAGAGACGAGTTTATTTCAAAAACAGCTCTGCTTTGATGGAGTCTCTTGAATGCTAGTGCTGGCAATCATAGGACATAGTGAGTCAGAACTGACCCACAGGGATCATTGGAGTCCAACTCCTGATGCTGCACAGAATAGCCCGAAGAGTCACACCATGTGCTTGAGTTTGTTGTCCAAACACTTCTTGAACTCTCTCAGGCTTGGGATTGCGACCACTTCCCTGGGGAGCCTGTTCCACTTCTCAACCACCTCTGGGTGAAGAGCCTTCTTTTTATATCCGACCTAAACGCCCCCTGACACAACTTCAGGCCACTCCCTCAGTCCTGTTACTGTCACCATAAAGCAGAGATCAGTGCCTGCCCTTCCTCTTCCTCTCACAGGAAGGTGTCACTGCAATGGGGTCTTCCTTGTCTCCTCCAGGCTGAACAGACCAAGTGACCTCAGATTCCCCTCAAGGCCCTTCACCATTTTTGTGGCCTTCCTTTGAACTCTCTCTAACACCTTGATGGCTTTTTATATATTGTGGTGCCCAGAACTGCCCCAAGCACTGGAGTTGAGGCTCCCCCAGTGCATAGCAGAGCAGGACAATCCCCTCCCTTGCCCAGCTGGCCATGCTGTACCTGATGCTCCCCAGGACACGCTTGGCCCTCCTGGCTGCCAGGGCTCATGTTCAGTTTGCCATCGGCCAGGCCCCCCAGGTCCCTTTTCACAGCACTGCTCTCCAGCCTCCCATTCCCCACTCTGTCCATACATCCAGGCTTGCCCCATCCCAGGTGCAGAATCCGACATGGATTGATTGTTTCCTAGTGCAAGGGACAAGAAGTTCAGCCTAGGTGGGACTTCTGTAGGCGAGGGTCTTCTACAAGTTTTGAAGTAAGCAGCATGGCACTTTGGAAAATCATCAGTTCTGGGCCATGAATGCTGGCAAAAATTGAAGCTTGTCCCTTTTCATGCCAAAATGTATTGATTATGGTAGCGCTAGCTGATTTCAGATTTTACCTCAGCAAATGGCTTGGCATTTGATTATGTAAATAGCTTATATTTCAACTCCACCTTTGTGGAGGAGCTCCCTAAGGATGCAGTGGCAGCGGTTTTATGGATGCAGAATTTGATGCTCCATTGCCATCGCTGATCTAGTGATGGTGATAATGGTTATCACTAACTTGAGTCCCTGTGGTAAAGTGTTAGTATTTGACCGTTCCTCAGACATTTTTGCTCTGTCAAGTGTGTCTTCCATTGATACCAAAGGTGATTTATGTGGCTATTCCCATTCTGGCAGTGTGAGTGATGGCTCTTTGGAGCCAGTAGATGAGAAGGTCTTGTAATACGCAGGTGTGCTACAACATAGATTTTTGTTGTTGTAACTGTGATATCTTTATTTTGTTCTGAACAACACACAATCCATTGCTTGTTTGTGCAAAATTCAGCATTTTACTGGCCAATGAAGCGAGGAGCAGAGGGTCAGACTTGGGCTCCTGGGAGCATTGTATTCATCTTTATTTACTTGCAGTCTCTTAAGCCTATAGATCTCAAAGTCTTGTGACACTGCAGGAGCAAGTGAAGATGGGCTGTCAACATATTTGTCTTGTGGTGGGGAACTCTGATATTTAATGACTGAATCCAGGTAGCCACCTGTCCCTGAGTTACTGTCATCAGGTTTCTGTCTTGGCCACCATGCTGTATAGAACTGCAAGAACATAGTTGTCTTTATATTTGGCTGGCTAAACTCTTTAAGGAGGAAGCAGAAAGACAGATGTGGACAGCAGGGTCGCTGAAGACTTTTTTTAGTACTAGTAAAGCTAATTCACCTAAAATGCCTAAGTATCAGTCTAAAGAATGACTTTGTCTATGAGCTTCAGAAGAAGGAAACGTGGTTAAGCCGTAGAAATGCACATAAGGAGTTTATTACAATATGTTAATTACTACTGCCTTTAGTTATCCATTTTTAATAAAGCAATTTATTTCAAGATAATTAAATGTACATTTTCATGTATCTTTGTCAGTCAGAAGCCCAAGAAGATATTCCTGTTCTAATTCTGTCTTGTAGTATAAAATAATGCAACTCCATTGAAATCAGAGGTGGATAGCTGGGGAGAAGGCAGCTTCCTTTTTTGCTAGAGAGCTTTAATGCAACTTTATTTTATTTCTGCACATTAAAGTTAATAACTCAACAAGTGTGTTTTGAAGTTAAGTCTTTCTAGGATCTCTATATGTTAAATATCTGCGAACAAACTTTATAGTTGCTCTATAGGCCCTTAAGATATATCATTTTGAGCTGCCTTCTATCTATTACATTTTATCTGCCAGCAAAATCCATTTCTAATTCTGGCCATATCTCCTTTGCGATCACTTGCTAGAAATCTATTCCCAGGATTCTCCTTATTTTAGTGAAATATCTCTGCTTCAGCACCTTTCCCAAGGTGGCTGATCTAATCAGGGCACTATCAGTTATCATTTCTCATTTCCTTTGCTAGCTCTGTCAAATGTAATGCACAGCCTAACAGTGTCATTCAAATACTCTCACTGACCAAAGCTATTTCCCTTTCTTTTACCCTGCAAAACTTGGTTTGTATGTGGCTTCTTAAGCATATGCCCTTTACTCTCTGCATTTATAAAATTTATAAAATGCACTCTGAGTTAATGTTAAGCAGCTGATATAGCTGCCTCCTTATTCATCACAGTTAAGTTCCATTGATGGTGACCATCTGTATTTAAAATCCTATATCCACGACTTTGTCTCTTCACATAGAGAAGAGCAATGCTTCATTTCTGCCAACTGTGTGTAAGAGAGCCCTGCTTTGCCATCAGAGTAGTTAAATTTTTTACCTCCCTGTTGCTAGCCTCTGTTCTTGTCTTTTTCAATATACATGTTTCTCTTAAGTAGGAGTGTGACTGTGTTCAAAGGTCAGCATACACCAAACAGGCTGCTTGTGTTTCTCAAATAAAGAGTCACCTGTGTAGTTGGAGCCTCTGCTAAGGTTAAATGTGGTTTCTATAGACAAAGGTCCAGCAATAGCATCTAGTTTTGGCCTCTATTTTTTTTTTACCTTGGGTGACAAACCTCTTAGTGTTATCTTAGATTGCTATCACAAACTAATGCTTGTTTTAATAAGTGTGTGGCTGACTATTCCATCTGCTCTGGAAGATGGAGTTATCCATGTGCGTCTTCACAGCCCTTCCTTCTTTGCACCATTTAACACTTGCTGTCACAAGCCCTGCTTTCCTGCAGACTCATTTCTCCAACAGTTTTTGTGAGAGCCGAAGCCTAAATCCTGCGTTTCAGGAGGAGAAGAGGGAGCAGGCTTTTGCCAGGCTGGCTGGGAGTGGCAAGGGGAGTCTATATGCACCTGTCCTATCTACAAAACAGGACATGCATGGCAACACTTACGTGATGTTAGGAGATACCGTGAGCTCACCTCTTGATTTCTTTTGAAATTCATGGAACCGTTTTTTTTGGGGTCTTTTTTCCCCCCACTGTATGAATGAAACAAACCTGTCTTACAGTCTGCAGCAGACCAACACATGTATTTCTCCTTTAGCCTATGCAGGCTACAAAATTAAATTTACTAGTTTAAGACAGGGAGAGGAAAAATTAGGAAAATGGGCTTTAAGCTGATAAACAGTGTAATTTGTTATTTATGGCCCAAGATACAACACCAACCAGGTGCTCTGTGTCCCAGCTCTTTGGCACATCTTTTGCTGAGCCGTATCCCAGATTGGGGAGCTTCTGGGGTAGGGTGTTTGCAGTCCCTCCAGGCTGTCCCTTGGTCACTGTCTGTCTGGTTGGCTGTGGAGCTGCACACTGGGGAGCATCTGCCATAGCAAGGGATGGCAAAGCGAGCATCTGCATGTCCTTGAATGGTAATTTCTAGTGTGGCTAAATAACAAGGATGGTGTGTAATGGCTTAAAAAACTGCTCATAGCGGCATTTTTTCCAGCTATTTCTTCACTGTAGGAAGGTAGAGAAATCTGTGTTAAAATAATAATTAAATGCTGACAGTACTAAATTTCTACCCAGCGTGAGTTGGCAGCAGTTGCAAACCAAAACATAAGGTCATTAAAGAGAAAAGAAAAACCCGATTAAATACCTCTGAATGTTTTTATGATTAGGTATTCTTAAACAGAACATGTGGCTGTAAGAGAAGGGTGTACTTGATATCAGCAATTGCTTTTGAGGGGAAAGGTAAAATACTCAAGTTTTAATGTGTATATATGTGTATTTCAAAGGATTTCTTGCTGATCTTAGCTATGAGCCACCACAAAAATTTCCCTGCCAGGAAAGAGGTGAAATTGCATCAATGTTATGTTTCTGGAAAGAAGTTAACAGGGACTAATGTGCTCAGGGTTTTGTTTTGGTCTCTTTTTCTTCTTCTCTGGCTAGAGAGAGTTGATTTTGCACGTGAGTCCAACAGCCATGGTGGACATTCTCGTGGCATTGGTAGTAGTGGAGAACTGTGAGGTTGACTGCTGTGTGCATCCTGCAGACACAGAGAGAAGGGTTTCTGCCCCAAGGAGCTGCCATGGGGTGGTATGTGAAATCAGGTGAGGATTCGGAGGGGAGAGAGAGAGTGACACTGGGTACAGAAACCCCTTTTACTCCGTGGCCACCTCATGGCCAAAGGTCCACTGCTCTTAGAAGTGAGTTGAAGGCATTTTTGTGGGAAAAAAAAAGAGAGAAAAAAAGGCCTTTTATTTCAAGCACTGTTAACTGAGAAGACTGCAAAGTAAAATTTGTCAAAAGGTGCATTTATAGGCTGCCACTTTTTGTCTCCTGTTTCTTCCTTTGATATGCTCTATTATATATTTGCTCCAGTGTATTCTGTAGCTATGTTTTAGGGGCTGATACAGCATATATCTGGTGCTTCTTTCAGGTCCGCTTTAAGGAATGTTGATGGAGATAGCAAGGAGGGGAGTAATCAGAGTTGCTAGGCAGCTTTGGTCGCTGTAGCAGAGTTGTGGCTGCTGGCCCTGTGGGAAGCCCTGGAGCTTGAGAGGAGTTGGTGGAGTGCTGAACATCCTGTCTTCAAGTGCCAGGAACATCTCTGAGAGCTGTATGACCTCTGTGGCCAAAACACACTTCCCAAGCATATGCTGAATCCGAAGGATGTTCTGGCTCTTGTGGGTCCCCCTCCCATTGTATCAGAGCAACTCATTGTCTGATGTGTTTTAAGGTGCCAGCCCTGTGAGACACCACAGGATCATTCTTCCCTCTCCCTACTCTCTTTCTTTGCATACTTATATTTGAGAAACTGAGGAACACTGGGTAAGAGAGAGGATTCACAGATTATTTCAAACTGTTCTGTTGTTCAAAGATTTAGCATAGGGCAATGCAACTTCTTCGTGTATTATTATACTCTTGGCTGCACCTAGAATATGCATATGAACAATGGTCTCTCAAACATAATTTCTGCTACCTCCAAGAGGTAGGGCAAAGGTTCCTCTGAAGGACTCTGAAGAAAGCTCAGTATCTTGTGCTTAAAATTTTACTCAGCACTTCCACTGGACTCTTTTAAGGTCAACTGGCATATTCATTTTTCCCTTGGGAGCTATAGAAGTTACACACAATTTTTTTCCTTCACTGTGCATTCGAGAAAGCAATTTCTTAGGAAGGGTGGTTCTAGTATAATCTCCAGATTATCTGTGGTTTATTTTTCCTCCTAGATAAAGGGGCTGAATAATCTAACTGTAATTAAGACAGAGATGTGGTCTCTGTATGGGCATATGTGTGTCCAGATTTGAGAACTACTGCTTTTAGTTGCAGTGTTTTAGCTGTATGGCCTAAGCACATTGGTTATTTGGAGGTGAGCACAGGTGCTGCAGAAAGCCCGGCCTCTGCTCAGGAGTCAGGTCATGAGACCCCTGGAAATACCCTGGATTTGGAAAGCAGAGCAAAGGCCATATTTTTGCAAATGTTAGAGCAGTGATTTTTTGCAGTTAAATGCAGTGACCAAGAACAACAGAAGATTTTGCCTGTATTTCTCTCCTGTATGAAAAGGTGCCAAGTAAAAAACAGATGGGGTCAGGGGTTATCTGAGTCTTGGACTGCCTCCAGCCCAGCCCTGGTGAGATGTGAGTGACCTACTCTTACATCAGCTGCCTTTGCTGCCCTGAAGGTCCTGCCTCAGTCACAATCCTGCAGAGTGGCACATGCCAGGGTTTCTGTCTGCAGTGTGCTGTGGGGGAATTAAACTCCCCTGTATGAGGACTCTTCCTCATGAGAATTGGCCACCAATAGACCTTAGTGAAAAGAAAGTGGCTCTGAGAGATTGGCCCTTCAAGTTCATGTGTCTCTGTAGTACTAGCACTGGGTTGAGACAAGCTATTTCTCTACTGACATTAATGTACTTGACCCTATAGAGTGCAACGTAGCTGAGCAGTTACAGGCCGTTAATCTCCAATTGCTCTTGTCAAGTATTATATTCATTAATCTGGGGCCAAACAGTCCTTTAGTTGTCATGGACCATGATAAGATCTTTTGTCTCCTGGTTAGTTCCGAGTTAGTATCTAGTTAGCAGCTTTTGCAACCCTGTATACAGGTGCCCTCGAATTTCACCGGTTGCTGCACCAAAGCTAAAGCTCAGCATTGGGTCTTCTTCTAAATGTGCCTTCAGAACCAGCTCCTTTTCCTGTGCTTGGATGGCTGGCTCGAGGAAAGCTGCCTGATGCACAGGTACCTGTGGACAAGGGCTGCCTGCTTTTAGTTCTACACGGGGCATCACTTAGTCCAAGACACCCAAGAGGCAACTCCCAGATGGGCTGCTTTTTCACTCTATGACCTCTTCAGACTGAACTGGAAGGCAGGTGGGTTGTGTCGTTTCTATACACATTCATACACTGATTTTATTGCTTCACTTAGCAGAGGAGGAGCACTCCAGGCATCCCGCAGCAGAATTTCCCCTTTTTCTTGGACACTGCCCAAGGGTTACTCGTCAGAACAATAATTTCTAAAAAATAAGGATGCTGAGCAGTAAGATTTGTGAAGTGCTTTGATAAGCCGGGCTATGATGATTGTGTATAGAGGGGTGTCCTTTTGTTGCTTGAATGGCTATAAAAGGCTTCAATAGCCTTTCTCTGGCAAACTGCTGGTGCACATAGTCAGGAGTGCGTCTGAACAAGTTTTGCAAGCTCAGTGCCACCATACACATACTAATCTGTGGCTGCTACTGAGGTGAAAACTGTTTATGTTTTAATGTAGTAAGTTCTGCCTGTACCCTTCTGTATAGAAGTCTTGTTTTGAAAGTATAAGAAAAACAAGAAGGAAGAATGTGGAGACATTTTAACATAGCAAAAAGCATTTTCTTCCTACACAGTGCCATTTCAGAGAGGGAACAGCTTCTTCTACAGTTCTGTTTTGGTCTAGGTCTCTCTCTTCAGAGATTTAAGCATATGCTTATATCAGTTTCTCAGCTGGTGTGTCTGTTGACATAGTGTATATACTGACATAAAGCATGGTCTGCATTTACCCCTGATGTGTTTGCCTTGCATCTTCAAACTTAGCAGAGTCCTCAGGTTTTAAACATGGTCCTTTAACAAAATTGTAGCATGAGGGCTTTGGGGTTTTTTTGTTTCTGTGAAAAGAACACTGGCATTATTCTCAATAGTAAAAGAAAAATATTAGGAGGTTGCTTTTTATCCTGACATCTATAGGGTTTTTTGGATTTCACGAAGCAATTGCCCTTATGCGGCAGATGGGGATCATAATGCTCCAGGTGAAACAGTCTTTGACACACCTGGAGCAAAATCCAGATGTGCTGGGTGTTTGTGAAGAGTTCTCACTGCAAGACTTGTCCTTCCCTTGGGAAGCTGCTTGCAGCTGGAGGCAGGTCTCTACAGGTGGGGCACATTACATGCTCTGGTTTTGCAGCTGGTGCTGCTTCAGGTCTGGGTTAAAGCAGGGATTTCCAGAAGTCCATGAGTCAAGCTGGAGCATAAACCCCTTGGAAATCCATGTGTGTCCAGGTAAGTGGCTGCAATCACTCACAAGCCATTGCTCTACTCAGAAGAAATGGAAAGGAGCACATCTGTGAACTGTTGGGACTGCTGTGCCTGGCCATGGGAGGTTTTGCTTTCAGATTTTATGTGTCTGTGGATTTTTTTCTTGCTGAAGTAGCATTTGAGGAGATAGGGTAACAACTTTAACCTCTGTTCCGGCCATCTGTGAAGAAGATGGTGATTATCTGGGATTGGGATAAACTACTGGTCCTAATGAAAGGTGTCAATGACTTTTGAAGATGCTGAGATTATCTGTGGTAGGTTGGCCTCATCGGGTCTGTTAGATAATCTATAAAAGACTCTCTCAGGCCACAGGACTGCAGTTCTTTAATTTTTGTTCTCTTGATTGCTCCTGTTGCCTTGGTTTTGTTTCTTTTCTCCCCAGATCTAAGCATTTTTAAGTTTTCATCCTGTGTCCCAGGCATGCATTCTTTTGCTAATGAAATAAAGGAAATGATCATACTCAGATTTCACTTGTTAAAAAACAAGAGCATCAGTTTGATTCTGTTTTATTTTTGATGAGGTTACAAGGGATAAAGTTGACCTTGTCTGAAGACAAAGGATACTATTATACTCCAAGTTTACTAAGTGCAAAGGGATTTGGAAATAAGCTTGAGGGTTTTTTTTATAAAATCTAAAGGCATCAAATAAACTGAAGTGATTTTGGATGTGATGTTTGCGACTCTTTTTTCCCTTCAGTTCTTCAGATTTGTGCTACAGAAGAGCAGATTTTTGAAACTGTTTAGTGGAAATAAGTAATGCCTACACTGTGTTATTTGGGTGTGAGACTTCAAGCTAGTTCAGCTGTTAGTAGGACCATTCTTAAAATAAATCCTTTAGGCTGATGTAGGTGACTTCCTGCCATAAATACTATGAAGTTTCTATTTGATATAGTTTGACTTCATTACAATATTTCCACTCGTTCACCTTCTCTGCTATGATTTCTTTGTGTATTGTGAAAGCAACATCCATCACAGAATTTTTGTGGGCCTACATGTTACCAACTTGCTCCCCAAGACCTGCCCTCATGCCACAGTTGTTCCCAGTCACAGGAGAAGGCAATCACAAAGTATTCCCATCTCATGGATGCATCTTCTGCTTCTCCAGCTTGGAAATTGCAGTCAAACAAGGTGATTTTGCCATCCTGGGTCCATGATAGTCAATGCATTTTGCTTGCAGTACTGAGGACCGTGTAATTGGCAGTTGTGGTGACAAGGATAACACTTCAGGTGTTCTGTCAAATCTGACAGGGAGTTGCCTGCTTGCTCTTTGTTCAGAAATTTATTGTAAAAACACAGCTATAAGGGGATATTCCCTTTTTTTTTTTTTTTTTTTTAACCTCTTCAGGGCAACCTAGGGAGAGCTTGTTAGAGTATGCTCCCATCTGTGACTCATATTTGTCATTATGCTCTATGGAAGATTTCCAGTCAGTTGTGTGGATATTGGGGAAGGGGCAGCATTTTTTCCTAAAGTCTTCTTGTTACTCCCTTGTGTACGTTGTTCGTTGCCTTATGTTCACTGTTCATGCTTGAAGATTTTTAAGAGGAGGATTGATACTTTGAACCGTTAAAGAACAAAATTAGGCAAAGTGGAAATGGCTTTGATTGCCGATTTTGTCTGTGATGCTGGGCTCTTTTCACTGCACCACAGATGAAAGCCTATGTTTATTCCTTAAAACAACACCTGAGTTCAGTTATTTACTTGGAGGAAAAAAGTTTTCTTAGACATGTGAAGGCTATTTAAAAATCTGTGTTGGACATTTAATTGCAGAGAGTGGTGAATCCTTTGAAGTCTTATTACCTATTATATACTTGATTCAAAAGTTACCTTTTGCAATAGCTTAAGGTTTTTTATTTGCCTGAGATTATTAACATTTCTGTTTCAAGCTTTCAAAGAGAAACTTTCTGAGCATGATTACGAACATTAGATTAATGCATAATCCCCACTCAAAGGTTCTCCTAGTTTTCCATGTGCTTGTTTAGAGGCCATTCAAAGGTGCTTAGCTCTAATTGCCATTATGCGAGCACACAGAAATAAGGACCCAAGAGTATTACCAATTATTCTGTTCACAAATTTGTTTTTTTGATCATCTCAGAGCTGTTCTAAGTTAAATTTGCATTGAAGTTACTGGGTCTTTTAAAGGTATTTATGCTATTGGGCTGAAGATTCTATTGTCTCTTTATTTAAATTCTCAGTGGTTATACATGTCTTCATGTAATTGCTGAGGATTTTTTTTTGTGACATTGTTTTTGGAGGTATTTTACCTGCATGCAAACTTTTATCCGCTGACATAGAAGTAATACAAGCCTGTTTAGAAATGGCACACATTTTTGAGTTTTGTGTTTTTTTTCAGTGAGCTCCAAGATCTTAAAAAACTTGAGTTGGAAAGGAAAAAGGAACATTGTCTTTTAATAGCCTTCTCAAATATTACTTGGAGGACTATAAATGGGAAATGAAACTGAAAGCTGGACCTACATCTTCCACCATCCAGAAGAAGCCTTTTCTATTGTCACGGCTCCTACTTTAGTGTCTTATCTAAAGATCTGTGAAGTTCACAGGAGAATTCAGAATGAGTTATTGTTAAGTAAACTGGAAATGCATTTCTAGAATGTAGCAAAGGACTGATATGTGGGAAAGTCTCTTTGATGCAGCCTGCCCAGTACCAGAAGGTCACAATAAGGGTGAGAGAAAAAAAATCAACCATTCATTACGCTGCAAAACAGAATATAAAATGTATTTTTATGTGCTTATGCTGTAAAATCAAGAATAGGTTTGTAGAAATCATACAGAAATACTCTGTACCTCATGCAGTGTGCTACCCAAATTATGAACAGCTTTCTAGCCCAGGAGATACTAGTGCCAATGTCAGTAGCAGTAAAACACAACAGGCTGAATTCTGTCACATCAGAAGATTTCAAGCTTTCCCTGACCTTGCTTGTCCCACCCATGTGCATACTGAGAATGAGGCACTCCAGAAGTTGGGCTCTGGGTTTGTGGTCTCTGAGCTATCCATCTTCCCATATGTATTGAAACCAATAACATGGGCTGGTGAGGAGTACAGAAATGCTGTTTTGAAGCCCTGTCTCAGCCAGATGTTAGGAGCACAAGAAATGCCCCAGTTAATTGGAATTAGTTGAACTCAACACCCTGTTGTCAGGCAGGCAGTGGGAGATGCCACCCAACAGCCTGTCCCTGTCCCTCTGGTGGTCCCAGCCTGGGTGCTGGGTGTTTATGTCCCCCCAGCACAGTCGCAGCAGTGCTGTCCCTGCTGCTGCCTGAGGGGAGCTTGCACTGTGAGTGATGCTGATCATGGAGAAATAAATAATGCATGTGTGGAGGGGTATTTTCATCAGCTTCCTTGCAGATCTGAGTTTCTTGTCCTTAAAGCTAACATGTGCCCAGCTCTTTATTTGTACCTGCCCAAAGCCTTGTATGTCACTGAATCCTTGGCATGGCATTCACCCAATGGCATGGCCTGACACCTTAATCTCTGATTTCAGTTCAGCTCGTCAGTTGTTTTCAATTTTGCCTTTTCATATTATTTTTAAAGAACATTTTTAAACTCAGGGGTTTCTAAAGTATTTTATGTTTTGTCTTTTTAACATTACTATTTTTTGTTTAGTTAAAATTCTCCTCATTCTGACAAAACACCATGTGTGTGTTTTTCAGTAAAAAAATCTGTTAGAACAAAGCTTCTCACTTGCAAGAAAATACTTAAGTTATGATTTTTTTGATTTCAAGCCCAGTACACATTTCTAGATTATCATGAAAAGCGGTCTCCCCCAAATTTTCTCCAGGAAAAGCAAGTGCAGTTTGTCATGAATCCCAGCTAATTTATTCCCTGTTCCATAAATGTTATCCCCTACCAGTCCAAGGGCTGTCATTATGCTGCTGTCATTAACCATCTGTTTAGCATGTAAAACTCCTCGGGGCAGGGATCACATCTTTGCTTTATACTGTGTAAAGCTGAGCCTGTGGCTAACACTTGAGAAACAATTAATGATAATGCAGCTCAGTAGGGTACTGGGATACGTAACTAATAAGAGTAGTATAAATGCCTGGCTGGATGGGATTAGAGGGAACTTGTGTGTCCCAGTGGTGTGTCTCCAGCAGGTGAAGGGAAATAATCTTAAAACATCGTATGACAAGGAGCAGTGAAAAAATAAACAGCATTTCTGAAGGATGTAAATGAGAAAAGAATGAAAGAGAATCACAGTTTGGGCGTGTCTTATGCATTATTGTTACTATTTTAATGAGATTTTTACTAAATAAATATATTTTTCTCTACCATAAAATAAGGGATCACTTCAGAACGCTGGTATCATTAGTGCCTGCATTGTCCTTTGCATGGTCTTTTGCATGCGTTATAAGTCGATGCTTTATTGTACTTTCCTTTGTATCTTAATGAACCCTGTGTGTCGGGGAGAGAGAGAGAAGCTCGGTAGATTTTCATCTTATGTTAATCCATCAAAATCAAGTTAGTTGCAAGAGATGGAGGAGGAGGCGCGCGTGTGCGCGCAGACGTCAGCGCCCAGCCGAAAGCTTGCCAGTTGCCCAGCAACCTTCCCGGAGGAAGATGGATGTCCTGCCACCCGCACCGCGTCCACAGCGCGCGTGGGAGCGCATCCCCTGCGCGTGCATTCGCGGCGCTGGGGATGGGCACGGGCTCAGCTGCTGCGGGCGTGTCGCCTCTCTCGATAGTTGGCTCTCCTGCCAGGGCTGGAGAAAATGCATTTCGTGCCATCCTCATTAAAACTATTAATTCGGTTGACTACATCAGGTTGGTTTGGGAGCAGGTGCTGTGAGCTCGTTCACATTGATGGTATTGCTCTTCCCTTCCATCGGCGTCTTAAAGCTGTATTGCCAGCAGAATCTCTCCCTCCTTTCCAGAAAGGTCCTTATCTGTAGTTACAAATAAAACCATGGGCTGCAGGAGCTCACCAAATGCTGTGTGTGTCACTGACCTCTCTCTCTTTGATAGTTTATTTTGTTTGGGCTCAGCTGGCATAGCCAGATCTGACCCCCATATTGGCTGTGCTTCCCTGTCCTGTGGTTGACCAGCATTAGGACACTGAAGCCTGAGAAGCCTTTGGAGGAATCAGAGGGCTCTTTCTGTTGAAGAGTGTTGTGCAATGCCAACATTTTAATGCCAAATAGGACTTGTTGATGTCTCCTTAATTTTTTGGAATATTTAATTATTATAGGATGCATTTGTTCACTATTTGGATTCCTTTAGAACGTGTGCCAATCTTGTTCTCAAGGATGAATTTAAAATCCTTGTACGTTTACAATGGTTGGACTTAATTGTGCTGAAAACCTCACACAAAATCCTACCTGTGTAATCACAGATACCTTTCATGGTCTGCCTCTGGTGCCTTTATTTATGTTGACAAGCTTTTTACTTAGGGTTTGATTCAGGAAAGCAGTTACGAATGTACTTGACTTTAAATCTTTTTATAGGCCTATTGAAGCTAATGAACTTCTCAACAGATTGAAACCTGAATGTGTGCTCTGCTGGATCTGGATATGTGTGAGTCATGTTTAGAAAGCAGGACCTGGGAGCCTGAGGGAGGCAGAAAGGGCTGTGCTGGCACTGGTGCTGTTGAATCAGGTTCTTTGACCACTGCAAATTAGGGTGTGGAAACATAAGAGGGGTATCAGAGGAAGCACCAATCCTCCTAAAGCATTTTACATTAAAAACATATTACAGCTCCTTAAATTGATAAAAATCTGCCACAGCCCAAGAAACATTGCTTCATCTGTATTGCTTCCTCTGTCACTCCCCTGGAGGAGCTGTTTGTGGGCATGCAGCTGCTGTGGAGCTGTTTCTTGCACCTGTGTCCTGGGGTAACTCTGTCCGTGTGCCCGTGACCTTAGGGGAGCAGGGACTACTGAGAGATGATGTTTTTATGGGCAGGCAAAGAAAACTTGCAGCAGCACTGGGCTGCATGTGGGAGGGCAATATGGCCCTTGCTTACTCTGGGCTTATATATGTGGCAGTTACATGTTACTTCCAATGCATTTTCTGGTGGCAAGCTATTTATCAACTTGCTATTGAACTTGTTATTTCCTAAAGTATATAGTGTGTGGCACTTGATTGAAACTCTGCTGTTCTGTCTCTTTGTTCTTCCACCTTGCAAGGATTCTGTCTTATTAATTTTGTTAAAGTCCTTCAACTCTAGATTGATAACTTCCATCATCTGGATGATGGAGCTTTATTCAATGACAGCTGTTGGTTTTGTCTGTGCTGTTTCTAAAATGGCTGTATACAGGGTGGCAGAGGAAAGTACCTTGAAGTGGGGAATTGGATGGCTGAAGTTCAAAAGAAGGAATGTTTTTGGAATGCTGTTGTGCTTATTTGTTGGGAAATGAACAGGGAGTATGAAAAAGTATTGTGTTTACCTGGATAACAGCAAAATGCTATGTATTAAGATTTTAATGGAGCGATTCATGGGTTGTTGGGGAAAAACATTTCTTGCGGTTCAAAGTGTGATCGGGAAACAAGTGGTTCATGTCCCAGTCTGAGCACAATTCTTGTCATGTTCATTCCTAATTATGAGATTTGTATCTTGTCATCTCTTTAGCCAAATTCAGCAGGTGTGTGTCCCACTCCTTTTGACAGAGATAATGGTTTGCTGCTTATGGGTTCCCATTTCAAGACAGGTCAAAGAAGGACTTTTCTTCTCATGGTTTGATCAATTTTATTCTTTTGCCTTCACTGAGGAGTCAAAATGGGAATGTGCCTTAAGCTGCATACTGAAAAGAGTGGCAGCTGAGGTCTGGGCAGGGAAGTATGCTCATCCATACCAGTGCTGGTCCTAACAAGCACGTCATTAATCTGTGAAGACTCCTGGTGAACCTGGTTATGACCTGTGATCTTGCCTTTACACCATATTCTATAAACACAGACCAAAAAGGACTATTTCCAGTCTTAAATGGATTTATAAGAAACTAGCTTGTAGTAGATGCAGGTAAACTGTTAGACTTTATTAAGATGTTGGAAGTGTTCCAAGCTGGCTGTCTGTCCTGTGCAGTGGGACTCACCTGGCTGGTGGCTGTGTTTGCACACACAGGCAGGCAGGCAGGCAGGCAGCCCCTCTTCACAGTCCCCAGAAAGAAATGAGCACAAGGGTACAAACTGGCTCAGCCAAAGGAGTGGTTCTGAAGAGATAATAGCTAGGAATGCTGCTCTGCTTCTCCCCTGGAGCCCAGGTGACCAGTGCAGTGATAGGCAGAGGGCAGCACTTTGCAGCATCTTGGATTATGTGATGCAGATCAGAGGTGTAACACCAAAACAGGCACACAATGTCATTTTGCTTAGCTAGGATATGTTCAGTGCTTGATTCTGCTTGATGCTGGGTATTTCTACTGTCCTATAGGATGGAAAGGAATTGAGAGCACCCAGTACAATCCATGATGTCCTAGAGAAGCGTGGAAGGGTATAGAAGCAAGGTAGCCAGAGCCACTCAAGTGTGCAAGAATATCTTCTCTTTTTTGAGACCGTTTAATCTTTTTGAATGAGTAATACAATATTTATAGTATTATAGTAGCTCTAATAACTTGCTTAAAAATTAAAAATAGTTAATGGGTGAAGTGGAATAAGCATGGTTAATGCTTCTCATTGATCTGCTGCTGTACCTCCTGCTAAAACAGTTTTATTTAAATGTGCAGTTTTCGCCCAT
Organism: Anthoscopus minutus; assembly: GCA_013399455.1. Taxonomy (NCBI): domain Eukaryota; kingdom Metazoa; phylum Chordata; class Aves; order Passeriformes; family Paridae; genus Anthoscopus; species Anthoscopus minutus. The sequence continues at coordinate 353,284 of VWYI01039423.1, read as the reverse complement.
TTTAACAACACTGACTGGAGCAAAACCACTGTCTCTGTATTGCCTTGGATGGTATTTATAAAGCTCCCTCTCTGGTGTGTGTCCCAGCTATCTGGAGCACCACAGCCTTATGTCAGATGAATTATTCTTTAGCAGAGGAGGGCTTTTCAGCAAAACGTGTTGATTTGTAAGGTCCCTTTTGAAGGTGCAGGATGAACAGAAGTAGGATGTGTTGTGGTAGGTGAATTTTGTGTATTATTATTATTATTATTATTATTATTATTATTATTATTATTATATGCCTTATAAGATAAGGTTCCCTTAATTCCTGGAGGTTAGCCGCAGACTCAGTCCAGCTCTCAGGGAAGTGCTGGTTCCTGCACTGCTTTCCCAACTCAATAGAAAGCTCTGCTGTGCCTGAAGACTCAAAGTGCTGATCAGAGTCCTCAGCTGGGCACTGGGGGAGATACTGTAGACAGCTTGGACCTGTTGTGTGTGGACTTGGTGACTTAAGACACAGGTCTGAATTTGATACAGATGGGTGGTACAAAGCTTATAGGACAGCTTTGTATTGCTGAAGATGTGCACCAGGGTGCTTCGGCAGTCTGCATTGCACTGAAGGCTTCATGCCTGGTAGATTGCATGGCTATTGCTAAATGAGAGGTGATAAAATACAAAAAGTTGCAGCAAGGTCACCATCAGGGTAGTGATTCCTACCCAAAGTTGATGGCAATATTTTCTTTCTCAGAAAGAATTCAGAAGGATTTCTGTGGGATAGTTTAGTGTTGGTGTGAAATGTAAGCCTGGCTCCAGACTGGGTTGACTGACAGGGAAGGGTTGGGAGCAGGGCAGAGCATTCTTTAAAATGAAGAGATTTGCTCAGTGTGAGCAGTCTCCTTGGAGCACCGTCCATTTTCCACCAAATTCATGTCAGTCTATGACTGGTCAGTCTTTGGTCAGTCTCTGTCCATGATCTGACCCTGCTGTGCATGATGAAGTTTGGGGGGGCTACGTGTTGTGTCACAGCACGCGCTGTTCAGTCTGTGCAATATGGTGAAGTGAGGTAGTGCTTAAACATTTTCTGGTGAGTGACAGTAGATAACTTACGGTCAAAAATTCTAAAAGAAGTTGAGACAGAAGATCTCTGGTCTATTTCTATGAACTTCTTAAGCCTCTTGGAAATTCACAATGAGCAAACGTGTGCAAGAGGAAGATCCCGGGTAACTGCCAGCAGCTTAGCGTGACATCAGTCCCAGTCAAAAGAATAGAACTGAGAGAAGATTTAGAGAATTAAAGGTAGAGAATATAATTAATGCCATTCATGTTCTTTTTTGGAGACTATGTCTTGTCAAACAAACCTGATTTATCTGATAAGATTGCAAGTTTGGGGGATAACTGTGTAGATATAATATACTTTAACTTCTGTAAGGCGTTTGATTTTATTCCACATGACATTATTAATAAAATATTAGTACTATATACTTTTACTGAAGCTTATCTTAAATGTATTAAGAACAAGGTAACTGACAGAGCTTAAAAAGTAATTGTCAATAGGGAATCTTTACTGAATGTGAACATTTTTTAACGTAACTCTGTGGGGATCAGTCAGAACCCTCATGCTATTCATCATTTTTGGCAGTGATATGGAAGTAAATATATCATTATTTCTGATAAAATTTCTGGGTGACACAAAGATTGATGAAGTGAGAACGAGGGCAGTAGGATACAGTGTTTTTGGTTAATTGTCCCTAGTGAAACAAAATTCCAAAATTCCTTTAAATCTAATTAAATGAGAAAGTTTTTGTGTGTCCAGACAGGAATGTAGCCCAGAGCTGTTGCCCAGCCTGGAAAGCAGAAGATTTGTGAGGAACCTTTCTGTGTGCTGGCCTCTGGAGAAATGAGGCTTTCCTGGGGAGGAGGCAGTTTACCTGCAAGATCCTGTCACCTCCATCTAATGGTGGTAGTGGTCCATGGCTTGGCAGAGCTGCTATTAGAGGAACCTCACTGAGGAGACTGCTGGCAGGAAATGGCTCTTCATCCTCAGTGCTGTGCTGTTGAAGGCCTAAGAGCAATGTGGATTGGACACATTTCTGTCTTTGGTTGTGTATCTGTGAGGTCTCCAGTATGTTTTCTCATTAATCTTTGTCTGTTGAAGTTTTTGAAGGGGCCCTGCATTTGTATTGCAGGAACCAGACTCGGCAGTAGAGTTGAGCCTGAATATAGAGCAGGGTCCATACTAGTGAGACTAGTGAGGCTTGCAATTCTCTTTTAGCACCTCCAGACATGCAGTAGGCTGCAGCAGCAAGGGGCATACAGCGCTGAAATGAGACCACAGAGGTGTTGCACACTCATATCATGGCTGTATTACTTCAGAGGCTCTTCTTGACTGCACAAGCTCCTTGCACTCACATTACTTGCTCACCATGGGTGCAGTCTATATCATGCCAAGGCTTGTCCTGCTGGTGAGATGAAAAGAGAAGTTGTGTACCCAGGTGTCATGCAGTGACCCCATTGGCAAAGGGGCATAAGGTACCCCGTTATGAGGGCCATACCAGTCCCAAGAGCCTTTGGCAGTGGCCAAGTGTAAGTTCACAGGAATAAGATCCTGTAAACATCTTCAGGTTTGTTGCATTTTGAAGAGAGAATTTGGAAAGGCAGGGGAGGTAACTACTCTTTAGCTACTGCTTTTAGCTTTGACTGAGCCAGATCTGCTTGTGCATGCAATGTCAAAACTTTCCTTGTTTCCAAAACCTGACCACAGCATCACAGACTAATAATTTACACTGGAAAGGACTGCTGGTGGTTGTCTGGTCCAGTGGCCTGCTAAGGGCCAACAAAAGCCAGCTGCTCTCAGATGGAGATTTCACAGCCTCTCTGGCTCATCTGCTCAAATACTTCGCTACTCTCATTGTAGTTTTTGTGGATTTTTTTGTTCAGAATCCAGCTGGAACTTTCTATGGTCAGCTTGTGTATGTTGTCTCTTGCCCTGTTCCTGTAGTCCTCTAAAGGAAATCCACACAGCCTCTTATACCCATACCAGAGTGGTTGTAAACAGCTCTCCCTGGAGACTTGTCTTACACTGACTGAAGAAGCCCTGCTGCCTCAGCCTCTCCATGTCTGCAGCTCCCTGACCATAGCAGACCTCCACAGGTCATGCTTCTGTGTGTCTGCACTCAGTGCTCTGAGGTTGTCCTACCAGCACTGAGCAGACAGAAATGACCATTTCTGTCAGCCTGCTGTTATGCTTTAAAAGGGGAGAAATTAAGGGAAAAAGTTGGTTTTATTGCTGTAAAGCTTAGCTTTTCTCAGCAAGATCCCAGCATGTGACTGTTTTACCACCCATACAGGGAAAGTGGAGGGGCAGTCAGACCAGAAGAAGGTGCCCTTGAGGCAAACAAACCAGCAGTGAAATGTCCGCTGGAAATGTCCACCTCAAAGTTAATTGGGATCCTCAGCTGCATGACTGCCTGGTACCAGAGGTGCAGTGAAGGTGGAAAACCTTGTGATGAGACTGATAGGAACTTCAGGTCCAAATAGCAAAGTGTACCAGGCTGTGGCCTGTCCTTCCCTGTGCTGCACTGCTGCTCTGTGTGCAGCGCATGCAAACAGCTTCTCCATCACTGTGTGAAGGACCGGACACCCCATTCATTAACAGACCAGCTTTCAGCATAGCTTTCCAGCCACAAGTTTCCCTAAGCTAAAAGAAAACAGTGTATCTTACTAAATAAATTATTAGATGTCAATGATTTTCTGCCTTCTAGAGCAGAGTTATTTGGAAGCATGAAAGGAAATAGCTGCAGCAGTATAAAACCGCTGCCCTTTGCACTTGCGTCTCTCCCACAGAGTAATGCTTCATTCATTGTTTACTTAATGAGAAAAGAAAGAGGTTAATTTATAAAACCAAATAAAAAACAGACAGAGGACTTTATTTGTGGAACAAAAAACTGAATTAAATGAACAGTCTGTCCATTAATGCTGCTAATTGTGCCCTGCTCCCCTGTGGAAAATACACAGGTCTGCTAGGATTCTGCTCTTGCTGGTGGAGCCCAGTCTATCTCCAGTGAGGGATCATGCCAGCATCCTGTGGCAAGTTTCCTAAAAACTTTACTTACTTGGTGAATTAATTTCATCTCCCAGTCTGTGACAGCCTCAGACTCTCAGGGGCTTCTTAAAATTAATAGATAAATATAGGAATAATTGGCAGAGCTGATCTTGTTGGTGAATGCTGCTGTCTGAATCATTTGAAGATTCTCATGAACATCCAGAGAGAGCTGCAGCATGGAAGAGAAAGAGGGACTGCCTAATTCTTTTCCCCTGCTCCAGAGAAGCCTGTAATACCCGTGCTAAAAGTTATCAGTTTCTAGGTTATTTCTGTTGGTTCTAGGATTTGCAGAGGTTGGAATTAAAACCAAGGGAAGAGAAGTTTTGCATTTCATCTGTGTGTTTCCTGGTAGCCGTCCCTCTTTGCTAGTCAGTGCATGTCTGAAATCACCGCCATCCCTGCTGGGGGTGGACACAAGGTAGCTATGCCCTGATGAAGATAGGAGCTTGTTAGGTCTGCATGGATGAGGATTACTTGATGCTGAGTCTGGCTGGAGGCTGAAGCTGCCCTGTCTCCCTCTCTTTTCTCAGTCAGCCTACAGAGGAGGGAGGGAACAGGGAGAACTGGGCTGGAGTGAGTGTGTGATGGGAAGAAGGATCAATACGTGAAGGCATCTGCAAGCTGTTCATGCAGGTTCCTAAGAATAACGTTTGATTCTCTTTGGGAAGAGGTATAGATGAGGAAAAACATGTCTGGAGAAAAAAAAGTTGTTTTGCTGGAATTCCCTCTGATGATTTAGAAGATTTTGTGTTGGAAAAGACACTTTCTTCTGGGCTGTAATAGAAACAAAAGGAGATACATAAAGAAGGTTAATCTATCACCTGAGCTGCCCTATGAATGTTGAGGCTTCCTGGAGCTTTGAAGTCTCCACTGCCCTGCTGTCGCCTGCTGAAAGGAACTTGGGACAGTTAGCTCTTTACTGACTTCTCATCATCTTTGTCAGACAGCTTGATCTTCAGATTGTGATAGCAAGAGTGAAATGCTATTTGTGAAAAAAATTAGTGAAAATTTAAACCAAACTGATATCACAGACCATGTGCAGATTTTAATGCAAAAGAAAGGCCTGGAGCAGAAGTTTTTCCCATTCTTATGTCAGGCAGATTTATGACTTTTAAATTTAATCTGCAGTTTGTTTTATTTCTGACATTACAGAATTCTACTTCTTAACTTTAAATAAGACTTGTTTCTATATATGTGTATTTTATATGTATATAAAATACATATGTTAAGTATACGTATTTATTAATATAAATTAATACATACTTATTGTATGTATATGAAAAAATAAGTAGTTGCTGCTCCAACACATCTTACTGGCACACAGAATTATATACAGTCTTTGGAAAGTGGATTTTTTGAAATTCCTCCATCTCTTTGTTGAATATTCAAAGAACATTGTAATTATTGCTGTCAATATATTTTAAATGCTCGGTGGAAAAAGTTGCAAACATTTTTGTTAGAACATGTATGTGTTTGTAACCTATTCAATACATCACCTATTTGTATGCCAGCTGGCTTCTTCTCAAAAATGTACTATTAAGAAGATATATATATTTTTTTTTTATCATTGTGATATATTTTGATGCTATTGTCACACATTAATCCAACCCCTCCATAATAATTTCTGGAAATATTTGGGAGACATAAGACTATCCGTTTTCTGGATATATTGGCAAAATTGCTCTTGGCTTCAGTTTGGGAATGCAAGTGATTTTTTTCAGTTCAAGTAAGTGTAGTTGTGCTTGCCAATGGTTACATCAACATGGCAGTGCTCATTTTGTCTGGAAGGTACTGAGCTGTGATGTCTTCATGTCTGGAACCATGGCTCTGGAACAGATCTGGGTCCTGGGGATGGACAGCCAGGCAGATGGAGTCTGTGGTTGACAGTGGCTCCTGTAGGGAGCTTTGGGTCGAGGAGGTACCTCCAGGCACTGTGTGCTTGCTGGCTTCTTCTTGTCTTTCCGTGGAGCAACCTGTGGTCATGGTTCTTCATCTGATGGTGCTGAAGGCTGCTTGTGCCTCACTTGAGGTTTTGAGCATTTCAGGGTGTTATTTTCAATGTTTGTGTTTCAACACAGGGCTGCAAGTTGGGAGGGAGGAGTAAATTTACAGTGCAACCAATCTCTTTGTGTGAACGTCACCTCAAAGGAAGCCAAGGGTTGTGTTGCTGAAGCTGAGTCTTGCTTCTGGTTGGTGTCAGCTGCAGCTCCTTTAGGCTCCTTCGGGCTGTGCGCAGCCTCTTCCTGCTGGGGCATGAGCTCCCACATGGGGGGCTGGGCAAGTCCTCCTTCTGGTGAAGCCCATGTTAAAGTTAGGATCTGTAAGAAATCTCTTCTGATTCCCCAGCCTCTGGATGCAGGCAGTCAGTGAGTTTTGTGGTTTTTTTCTGCCTACTTTCTGCGAGCGAAGGCGGTATATTTTTTTTTTGTGGAAGTGGGGGCAATCCAGCACCGGAGGTCATTTGGCTGGTAGATTTTCCCTGCTCACTTAAAAAGTGAAGGTGGCACTTCTAGGAAAACATCTTTCATATGTTGAAAATACTTATCTATGCTTTTGTGCTTGTCCTTCAAAGTTCTTCAGAGCTATGTCTGAACAGGGATGAGAAACCTATCTCTGTGGTGGGCTCTTTCTGTCCTAAACTTTCCTTGGACTCTGTTGTGGTCTCAAAGGGGAGGCTGTGGTGTTTTATGGATGCATTAAAAGAGGCTAATTTTTTGTTAACTATTCTGCTTGAATCTGGGAGAAAACTGTTGTAGGTTGAGATAGCTAAAACTGTCTGTCTGTAGTTAGCATGGCAAGGGCTGTGGGCTGGATATCTTTGGCCCCCACCGGCCAGACTGCGTCATCCTGCCGCAGCAAGCAGCCAGAAGGAGAAGAGAAACCTGAGATGCACAACATGTAAATAGTCCAGAAATACTAGGAATTTGGCAAGAAGGCCAGCAGTGGCTTCCTCTCTCCCTGAAGATACTGCCATATGCCCAGAGATGAATCCAGTTATTTCAACAGTGTTGGCAAAACTGGTTTTCGACTCCCTGCTGCTCCCAGGCTGGCAGGAGCACTGCCCGGTCTTCTCGGGGCAGAGGGCTGCAAAGTGAGGAGGAGACATGGGAGACCAGGGAAAAGCAGTGCCACGGGAGTAGCAGGACCTGTGGTGTGGCATCCAGCATGTGAGGCAGCTGCCTTGGGGCAGAGGGCCTCATTGGGGCAGTGCATCTTCATGCAGCCATCCCCCTGACCTGGTTTTGGGGTGCAGGATTGAGGCTGGCACGGGTTGTGAGCACTGGAGGCAGGACACTGCTTGTGTCCTGTGCTGTCTCCTTTGCATTTTGAAATCTGATGGGATTGTGCCACAATGTGGAATAGCTGCAGGCAGATCACTTTTATAACTTACTACTGCAATAAAATTACAAATTTATGGCAGTCAGAGATCTAGGCATGTGCCCATAATTTTTCCTTGTGGCTACATATTGTCCGGTTAGCTGGCACATGAACTGAACTGATCTGTGGGACAAAGAGATGATGCTGAGTGCGCTGTCCCTTCCTTCTTAGTGCCTTGGGCCCTGGCATTCCACCCTGGAGCGTGGCACTGCCAGGAATGCGGAGCTGGCAAAGCGCAGCCAGGGCTTTTTGAGTGAGTTTGGACAGTAGGAAACAATATACCGCTGCAGCATCTCCTCTGAAAGGTCTTTATTGGCTTGTGCCAAACCTTGGGTACTGCTTTCCTGACTTTGTTACTACTGCATATGGAAGGAGCATAGTGGGTTTTGGTTTGAGATTTTAGTGGGTTTATTTGTTTGTATTTTTATATTTTGGGTTGGTTTTTTTTTGTGGGTTGTACAGTTTGTATTTGGGGTTTTCTTTTCTTGAGGTTTTTGTGCTGGTTTGGGGTTTGGTTTTGTTTGTGTGTGTGTTTTGGTTTTGGGTTGTTTTTTTTTTTTTTTAATTCATTTTTAATGGGAGGGAATGATACTTCACTGTATAGGAATGCCAGGGTCAAGAATTCACTTTCAGCTCCTGGTTCCACTCTTCTGTATGTAGCCCTTCTCCCTCCATGCGATCTGACTCTTGAAATTAATGTTTTAATACTCTCTGCAGGGTAGCACTGCTGTTTATTTATTCCAATGTTTAAATTTCTTTTTGACTTTTGGGATTAAGTTGGAGTGCCCGGGCATCATCGTGGACAGTGAAAATCCCAAGACAGCATGTCACAGGCCCTTGAAAAAGGGGGAAATATGTGAAATGATGGTTTTGCCTGTGTTTTCCTTGGCTTGCTTTCCTACCTGTGGCTCCTGGCGCAGAAGAGGGGACCAAGGCCCCTCCCAGGACCTAGTTCCTGTAGTGTGACCCAAAGCAGAGAACATTTGGTGTGCAATGCCCCAGAGTACTGATGGATACCACCTTGCTGCTCTTCTGCTCCTTGGAGTCCTTCCCTGCCAGCTGTACTGTGGAATTCAAGCACAGTCTCCTCAGACTAGCCTTGGAATTGCTGGATTTCTGACTTGCATGGCTTTTTTTCCCTTCTGAGGTAGCCAGAGCCTGAGACCATCCTACAACAATACTTCTTTAACAGAAGAAAGATTAGAAGTATCATGACATGATTAGCAATCCTGCATTTCTCATCTTTATCTGGCACCAGGAGCATGTCCCAGGGTGGGCTCAGGGTTGTTTGGACCCACCTGAATCTGCAGTACATCCTGGGAACCCTGTTCCTTTCTATTGCCTTCCTTTATTATATTCTGTCTTCTGTCTGTGCTTGGTGGGGTGTTGTTTGGGTTCTATTTGACTCCAGTTTAGTGTGTGACTCAGCATTGCTGTATGTTTTTTTCTACTGCTGGTTTCTGCATTCCCCAAAACCTCCTGGTGCTTTCAGCTGATAACACCAAAGTGTCTTACCCTAAATTGGTGGCTGTGATCTCCCTACCAGCCACCACTCTCCTTTGCCTGCTGAGGTCTTCCCTTGGCCATGCCATCCTATGGTGGAGACTGTGTTTGCCTGGAAATAACACGCACATTAGCCAGTAATTGTCACATTAATTGCTCTGTGATAACTACATGGAATCAAGCAGGGTCCACGCAGATAGATCCCCTGCCTACCCCACTGGCCTGGCTGCATTGGTCCTCTGTGGGTGCCCACTCAGTTTCTGGGTAGCTCAGCTCCTGCCATCAGTATCTGGAGATGGTGCTTTCTTTGCTGTGTCTGGATAGGATATGTCCTTTTTACTTTACATCCTGGAGCCTTTAATTACTCTCAACAAGTCCCTTTCACACTTCGAAAATCCTGTAGCAATTTCAGTTTGAATTGCATTCTCTGAGGCTTTGGTTTAGATGAGTGCACCTGCTCTGGGGTTCCAGTGGTAATTGGGCTGTAATAGTTATGATCCTTTAAATGCACTTAAGGTACCATGAGCTTTAAGAACTGATAACGATGCAATCTGGCATCTCAGCACTAGTTTTGTCTTGTCTCTGAGCATTTTGGTTTAAATTGTATTGTTTTGCCATTTGTGAAGATTGCAGATATTTTCAGGTTTTGGAACTTGGATGTATTTAATCAAATGCTGCCCTGTGCTCATGTACCCATCCCACAGATCTGGGTCCTGGGCTGCTCCTCATTTCCCACTCTGCCAAACCCCTGCTGAGCTCAGTGGGAGCTTTGCCAGAACGAGGCCCTAAAAAAGAAGTATGACTCATTTGAACAGTTGTGCTCATTTGTGCGCCAGTCCAGGCTCACATTAAAAGAATATTAAACAAAAAATCCTAAGAACCTACTTGTCTTGTCCTTGCCTAGAGCAAACATTTATCCTGGGACTGGTCCAGCAGGTTAAAGAGGGCTTTTCCTCCAGTTTGTGTGTTACTTAGGATTTTGTGGTGTGGATACCATCAGAACTTTTACAGTTCTCTGCTGCCTTAATTACCCTCTAAGGAGGCAGAACAAGGAGGAGGACAAAGAAAATAGAAAGACATCTCTCTCAGGCAAGTAGCAAGAGGTATACAGCCTGTAGTCTGCTGCTGAACTCAGAATATAAAATTTCCAAAATTACCAGTTGTGAGTGTGATAATGAACTGAAAGTAAATATGGTTCAGTTTGCTGTGAATCAGTCTTGGGGGGTTTAATTGGACTTGGATGAGCTGGCATCGTTGCAGTGCAAGAATAGAGTTGTTTCAGAATTAGACAGGCATATCTGCTAGGCAATGCAGTGCTGCAGCATCCCAATGGTACCAGGGAAGAGGCTTCCTAGGATGACTTGAGAAAGTTCTCTGTGGGGGGTGGAGGGGAAGGAGCCAACTGTTCCCACAAGGTCCCAGGACCTGAGAATTCACCTGGTACCAAATGCTGTCTCCTCTCTTTGAATTGCCCTCAGATGAACGCTTTAAGTTAAGGTAGTCACTGTGAGATGGAAGATTTTCCTTCACCAAAAAACTCTCTAAGCTCTCCTGGCAGGGAAAAGGGGCCATGAAATTATGATAATGGTAACTGCTATAATGAGATGTTACTGTAAACAAAAATAAGCATTTTTGTGCTCTTCCTTCCAGCAGGAATTAAAATTCCCAAAGCAGAACTACCTGTTCAGAATGGCTCAGACAATGTTCTACATCCAGGCAAGGAAAATACTTTCCTTAGGAAAGTGATTGCAGTTTAGCTCCATGAGAGGTACAGGTAGGGGTGATGCCCTAACTTGGTGTTTGACTGGTGTAGCTTGATTAACCTGTGATGTACAGAGAACTTGAAAATGGGAACTGCCCTGCTCTGTAGTGGGGAGACACAGAAATTGCATATCGCCCTCTTTAAAGCCATGATCGTGATTATGGGATGAGGCAAAGAGATTTATATAAGCCATTCTCATTAGTGCCAGTGGGAATTACTCAGAGCTATACAAGTGCATCACAGTAAGAAATGTGCCTTGGCAGTTCACTATTAATATTTGAAGATAGTGCAAGCAAAGTCTCCTTCTCTGGGTCATGTGGGCAAAAATTAGAGATTTGGGGGGAAGAGAGGGAAATTTTGTTATTTTAGTCTTTGGAGATGTTATAGAAAGGTGAACCATTCATACATACAGATCCTCAAATACAAGAGTTGCACATGTAGCTGTTCCCATGATTTTAACTGCAGGTATTTAGCTACTGTCTGCTGGTTACTGATGGGCAGGAGCCCGTCTCTTTTTAGGAGCTGCTGACCCACTCAGTGCTGGTGCTCACCATGGGATAAGAAAGGCTGCTGCCATTCTGCTTGCAGTTACATGCTCTACCTAAACAAGATGGGGAGACTGTAGGCAGCAGAAAGAAACATAAGCAAAAATCAGAATTTTTGATTTTAGTCTCGTGAAATAGCTCAAAGAGCTTGATTCATTTGGAGTGGCCATCAAAGCAGGTAGAAAGGACTGTGTATTTATGTGAGGTATAGTTAAAGGCAAGCATTGACCTCTACTTGGTGTTTCTGAGCTATTATTCTTCTGTTTAGTTTGTATCAGTAACAAGCCTATAAGCTGGTTTCTTCATATTTGCCTTTTTTTTTTTTTTTGGCTTGAGTAGGCATGTAGTTTCAGTCTTAAAATGTGAGAACATGAGTTCCAGTAGGAAGTGTTACTGTATTTATGGGTCCTGTCCTGCAGTTTACCCAGCACAGCCACGCAGCCTTCTTCTCCAATTCACCCTCCTTCCATGGATGGCAGAGCTGGGGCTGCAGCTGGTAGCAGTGTGGTACTGTGGTGTTTGTCCAGTCCCTGTAAGAACTGTGGCTAATTGCTGCTGTGCTATTTAAACTAATTTTCTTTATTGTTCTTAGCATTATTTACATATTTTTTTTATGGAAACTCATTCCACTCAAACAAGATAAAGTAAAATTTACTATTCCTGACAGATGTTGACAGCTCTGGAACAATGCAGGATACGCTGATTGCATCCGTGCAGTGCCATTGGCTCGGAAGAGGGTTCACCAAAGCAGACGAGTCCTGCCTCTCACCCTGCGGATGATAAATGCCAGAGGTAACCTTTATAGCAGCACGTTCCAGGTGACAGTTCAGCCTGAAGCCTGGGGTTCCCTACTGACAGGTCCGTGCTCATGGCTGCACAAGTTGAAATTAATCCATTTTCGCATTCTCAGCAAATGAGCTGGTGAGGTAGAAGTTGGTGCTGTGGGTACTTGGTGCAATCCACCTTCAGGACTTCTAGTAAAAAGTCCAGGTTCTTGGAGATCATCGGCTGCTACACATCACATTGAGGATGGTTGTATGTACCCTCAAGTTGAGAGCAGAGGATTTAGCTAGAGGGCAGCCACAGAGAAAGCACATTTCTCTCTTTCAGCTGAGCAGTGGCCACATCCTGACCCAGTGTCTATACCACTTATCACCCCTATATGGCAGGAACTCTAATAGGGTTTAGCAGCACAATGGTATGTGCTGTTTTGATATTTCAACAGAGATAACAGAATGCCTAAATAAATTCTGTTTGATGCTTAAATAAGAATTTCATCCTGCTATGTCTGTAGGCAGATACCAGAGTTTATAATTCACAGTCCAATAATTTTTTTGTATTCTAACTTGGAGTATTTTAACTAGGTAGTAATTATGGAAAGGAAATAAAGAATGTAGTCACATAATAGTCATATGGAATAAAGTTAGCAGATAATTAGCTGTTGGAAACCATGGACATAGGAAGGTCCAGTTACTTCCGGAATACTGATGCTTAGTTGGATGTTAAAAAGTAGAAATTCTTGAATGTTCACTGCCTTCCTGTTACTAAAAAACTGTCAGACATGTGAGGATGCATGTCTCCCGTGCCTTGCTATGTGGCAACAATTAGAGGGCAAAACTACTTGAACACCCTGCCACTTCTACCATATCTGCTGCTTAACAATAACAATAAGCACCAGCTGGGCCCAGCCAGGAGCACCACACTTGTAAGGCCAGAGCAGCTTTTAGACTGCATCTAAAACTTCTGCTACTTTTACTATTCCTCCTCCTCGTAGTTTGAGTAACTGAAGCTGAGCCTAGCTGCAGGATGGGTAAGGCTTCAGGAGGTTGGCTGAAGTGTGGCTCCCTCCTGAGTGCGGGCCTGGGCCAGTGGTAGGAGCTGGGGACAGCTGTGAACACCAGGGAGAAAACCCAGGTGAGGGCAGTTCAGTGGTTGTTAGGAAGGGAAAAAGATATTTTTATTCCAGCAGCTAAAACCCTTTTATATTTTGGTTTCTTTTAGCAGCTATTTATCCAAAACATTTGGGAGAAAAGCTGTCTCTTTATTAAATATTTAACACCCTTGCCTTCAGCTGTGGGCTGAGAAAGCTCCCAATCCACACGTGAGTCACCCAGAACTCCTCTGACAGAAGCAGAGGAATTCCAAACTGGAGATTGCTAGAGAAAAAAAAGGTTTACTGATTTGGAAAGAGTCCAAAATGGTTTGCATCTCTCATATATCATAAAACAAGCACTGTAGTCTGTCTGCTGGTATGTGGACAAGGAGTCACAGAGTCTCCAATCTGAAGTGGAGAAACTCTCATAATGCTAGGGAGCATCACACCCTATATAATACAGATGACAAGTACACCCAGTAACTGGTGTTTTATTAAATGCTGTCTGCATTTGGATCCTGACATGTTGGAGGTGACAAGGTGTAGATCACTGCTTCCTGTAGTAGTTTGTTCCATTGGTGAATTAGTGCTAGTTTTAATCTGCTCAGCTCTCACCTCCAGCCATCTGTTAGCAGGCATCTTTTGGCAAAGCCACGAAATCCATGATTTGGAGGTGCCCCACTCTCTGAAGATGACAGTCTGGGATTCATGTTCAGAGAGCAGGAGTGCAGGCTCCTGCAAAAAGAGCGTATGGTAACAAATGGTGCGATAAGAATGAGTTGTGATAAGAAAAAAGGTCACGGCTATCCTAGCACTGCTGGTGGTGAGCACTGTGCTGTGCAGGCATGGAGCCTGGGATCGACTCTTTATTACTATTAAAGTGACAAGAACTGAATGAATAAAACAAGATGAAGCTTTTTTGGCATGTTTCTCCCTTTGGCCAAATTATTTTATCAACTTCCCAACAGCTGCAGAGGTATATGTCAATCTCTGTCCCATAGCAAACTACAGAGGCATCTCCAGCAGTGGTTTTACACCTCTTTCCTCTGCAGACCACTTACAAATTTTTACTGGTGATGAGGGTTCCTTGTATAGCAAACTTACACCTCCTGACAAGAGGTTTACTCCTCCTGTTACTATTTGTAGATACTTAAATGGTGTTCACGGTATATAACAATATTTTCACTGGTTGAAAACCATTGGTCTGTGACATGGGAAGTTTCTGTGCACTCTGAGATCACTCCTACAGGGAAAACATAGACATTAAACATTTTTTTAGGCCATGTGCTCTGAGTACTTTAAAGGAACTTCTTGTACCTAATGTGCCTGATTCTGATTTCAAAGCAGTGTTTCTATATTGTCTTGTTTTAAGCTTATTCCTGATTTAAGATTATGAAAGGAAGATCCTTTTTCTTTTGGCGCTTGAGCTTAGAAGTACAAACCTTATAGCCTCACCACCTAGCCCTACATGGTGCCTATTGGAAGGTGGGGGTGACACCAGTAGCACGTGTTAAAAACATGTCCTCCATTGGGCAGTACTGGCTGGCCAACATTCTGGTACAAGTCACTTGGCTCCCTTGACCAGGACCTCTGCTTTTTGCAGATGGGACCTGCACAGCTCCTTTTTGTGTATGCCAGCCTTTTGGGTAGAAAGGGTTAAAAAATATGACTCTTTCTGGCCAGTGCTGTGTCACCTTATCTGGGAGGAGTGAATGAGGTTGTCAAAAGTCAGTTTGAACATTAAAGGCTGAAAACGGTCAGATTTCATGGGCAAATGATTTGATTGGCAGATTCTGCAAATAACTGGAGACAGATGACCAGGAGATGGTTTGGACCAGCACTATGGAAAATGTTAAGACCCTTTTTAAAACTCCACCATTGACCAGATGTGCTGCAATGAGTACCTGTATGAACATGTGTGTAAGGACTCCTTACCAGTAGGAGCTGGTGTGGCCATCCACCTGTGCCTGAGCTGGCTGACACAGCTAGCAGCCCCATTGCCTACCCATGGCTCACATTGCCCAATACTGCAATCACCAGCTCTTTGATGCAAGGCGGGTTCATGTATCAGATTGTTGAGCATTAGGGATAGGGGATTAGATCTGCAGTGTAATCTTTCTGTAACATGCCTCTTGATCCAGAGACTGTGCTTTATAAAAGAGCTCTTTTCTCTCTGACATTCTGGAGGCCTGCTCAGGGATGAACTATTCTACCTTCATTTGGGGATTGTAAGGCTGCTACTGACCTGATGTTTGTGAAGGTCACAGCTGCACCAGGCAAAATTAGTTCTGTGCAGGACAGTTAAGTAGATTGGATTTTCTCAGTTGTAGTTGATTTGCTTTCATCTGGGTTCCTCTTGCAAAACCATTTAAAGTCCATTCCCCTCTGTCCCCCACTGCCTATTTATGGGAAAAGCCTGGAAGGGGGATATTCCTGCCTGGGGTCCAATTCTGCTTCAAGTTCTATTATATCTTTCCAGGAAAGTGTCTACAGAGGCTAGGGCAGGCTGTGTAATCACTTTGGAGCCTTGGGTTGTATTTCATCCTATCATGAATGTTGTTGGGCCAGTTGGGCTGGTCGTCCCCTGTGCTACCTGACTGCAGCTTTGCACTGTCTGCTTTGGATCCAAAACCCTTCTGGGACCCTTCAGCAGATTCCTGGTAATATCGCTGCAGTTTTAACTGAGCTCCTTTCCAGTCCAGCTTTGTTTCTGAAGCCTGATGAAGCCAGTTAGTCTGAGTCAAAATGCATCAAAGCTCATGTCTTCCAATCAAGGAAAAAAACTTCTGATTTGAGTACCAGATTGAGCTGGTAGTGTTCTGGCCTCTAGGAAACCTGTCAGCTACCTGGCTGTGCTGGCAAAACGTGACATATGGTTGTGCGTGGGAAGCCTGTTCCTTGTGAGCATGGTAAGGTACAAGAGGGACAGGGATTTTCACCCAGCTGCATTTTACTTCAATGACTTTGCCAATGGGATATAATTATGGTGGAGCTTTGCCTGCTGCCTCAGGTTGCAAAGCAACCACCAATGGAAAAGACCTCTTGTTTCTAGGCATCCTCCTGTTCAGTCGCTTTTATTTTAAAGTGTAGTGAAACCTGAAGTCTGCAGAAGTCATTGCCTGGTGCACTTGGGAAGAAATAACTGGAATTTATGGCAGACAACTGACAGAGTGAGGGCTCTGAAACACTGATGATAGACTCTATGATCCCAGTTCATCTCCATGGTGTGAATGGGCAAAATTCATAGGTAGATTTGCTGGAGGGCCTGGCAGGGGTAATGTGATGTGTGAAGGGGATATTTCCTTCTTTGCAAAATCACCTTCAGCCTATGAAAGGTCTTTGCTGCCTGGGACCGTATGGAAAAAGGGAGTATGGAGATAATTGAAGCAAAGGAGAGCTATTCTGTGGTATGTTCCCTCCTCCCCAAAACTGTAGCTGATCAGAGTTTAAAGGAAATGAGCTTTAATTGCTCCCAGAGCTTCATGTCTCTCCTCTCTAGATACCAGAACAGTGCTAGTAGCACTTCTGTGTCCTGAGGAGTAGGGTCCAGCCTGCCTGAGGGAACAGAAGGGGCCACAGAGAGCAGGTTTGTCCCCCAGTCCATGTATGCCAAGCAGGTCCCCTTGACCTGGTGGCTCTAGTCAGCTGTATTAGCACAGAGCCTGGGTAGCTCTAGGACTGTGGTATTCTGCAGACTGGCCTGGAACTTGCTGGATTGTCCTAATGTAGAAACTGTTGGAAAAGAGAAGCATTAAAACAAGATTTTTGTATTTCATTTTCTTTTCTAAAAGCTTTGCTAACTACTCTTGTCCTGTACTGCACTGAAAACATGCAGTAATTCCCATTTGTCTTTGGCATTTTCTTTTGCTTTTTATTGGTATCTCCTCTGATGTTGTGACACTATGTCCTGTGCTGTATTACAGGTATAAATACTGCTTTGGGGTTGGGCTTTTTAGTCAACATGCATTTGGACAAAGTGTTAGCAGCTGTCAAGGGGGCAATGCACAGCCTGTGAACATGCAGTAGTTGGGAACATCAGCATCCTTTGTGTCTGTGTTTCAGAATAAGTCTGAGGCATGAGGATTTTCTATTCAGACAGTATTACATTAGGAATATGAAGTATTTGACAGTTCTCTTATATTTACTCTTTTAATGTCAAAATGTGTCACATCTGGTATTAATTGGTGGAAAATTATGGCTCTAATTTGCCAATTTGATTGTCTGGGAAAACTGAAGGGAGTGTAACATAATAAATGAATGCCTATTAATCTTTAAAATTTGTCTGTTTACTGTCTGCCATGCTGTAAACAGCTTTCTGGAAATACTGTTATTCATTGAGAGGAATTGCTGCCTGGGAGGGCCATGGCCAAAGTGTTTCAGAGTCACTGAGGGGAGGATGTGGCCTGCAGAAGTCCTGGGCCTGTGATGGCTTAGACACCCACGTGAGGAAGGGTCTCCTCCAGGGGGGAAGGAGGCTGCCATTTGTTAATAACCTGTGGGGGTGCAGGCACAGTGTCCCCATTCCTGTTCCACGCTGTCCTGGCTGTGGGCAGGAGGAGCAGCACACGGACATGGCCTTTGCTCTTCTCTTTCCCTTCACCTGCGGCTGTTACTCCCTCTGGGTTTTGTAGTCCAGGGCACAGGCTGCTGTTTTGTTGATACCCAACACAAATAAGCATATTTTCCCACAGTAATTGTTTTAATCATTATTAATGACCATTAATTTCCAACCAGAGCTCTCAGAAAGCCCTGATTTTTTCAAACGTGCTGACATAGGAGCATAGGCAAAAGAAGTCGGGTTGTTCTTCCTGGGGTTGCAAATGAAACAGTTTGTCTCACCGGCAGCGTGTGGATCAAATGCAGAGCGCAGATGCATTTTGGCAAGGCACTGTCACTCTGTCCTGACAACCCAGCTCTAAGAGACAGGCCTCCACTGCCTCTGCAGCCAACAGGCAGGCTAAGCAGAGCAAGCTGGTGGCAGCACACTGTTACTTGGGTACTGTGTGTGGATGGTGACAGGCTCAATAGCTTTTCTATCAAAAGATACCCATGTGTTTGTGAAAATACATTTTTGGAGGATCAAATACCAGGTGCTTATTTTAGTAGCAGAAAGCCCTGTTACATGCCAAATCTGGAATAAGCTGATTCTGAAAGCTGACATATTCTGTATGATTATTCCAGTATACGCCATCTGTCATGAGCATATCCAAATATTTATGTATTTTGATTATTATAACTGTTATGAGGGTACTGAAGCTCATAAATAATTTCATTTTCAGCAATCATTTTATTACTTTTCCATGGTTTAATAATGACGTTTTACATGTGCCTGTTCAGAATGTGACACAAGGAAGCGTGGCTGTGCAAGTGACAGCTTTCTCACAAAAAGCCTGTGGCCAGGGGGATGCCTGAGTCTGTGTCCTGCCTAGGTCTGTGCCAGTTCCCACTCCTTTCATCTCCTTGGGCTTCAGACTGCACTGCGCTTTCATTCAACTCCATCCTGCCTCACTGTCAAGTGACTGTGCTTAGATTGGCAAATGATATAATATGACTAATTATGTTTAATGCAGATAATGTCTTATAATCAAAATAAAGAGTGGATTGCAAACAGATCCTTAAAGGGCACCAGGCGTAGAATTGATGCTGTATTTATTATCAATATCATCACTGAAGTGCTAACAGCTGCTCAGCTGCAGCAAGTGCGGCCCCTTTGTGGAGTTTTCCAGAAGAAGGGCTAAGTGTATCAGAAGCACATTACTGCTGATAATAGTAATTAGTTCAGTAGAGCTCAAAATGTTTTGTAAAATATTATTATCTTGATTTTGCTACTCTGCAAACCGTGGCAGAGAAACAGCCTCCTTGGCTCAGAGGAGTCACTGCTGTCTGTGGGGGTGGCTGTAGCTCTGGTGCAGGGCTGCTGCCCTCTCCTTGGGCCATATTGCTGTCTCCAGCTGAGTCTAGAAATCCAAGGGATGTGCCTTTTCTATCTCTGCCTTCATTTTCACTAGCATTAGCAAAGAGACTTAAGTAGATGGAGGAGTGCATTGCTGTGGAAGTAGATTTGGGTGTTAGATTTTTGGAAAGCCATTGTTAAGCTGAAAAAAGAAACCATGAGCTGTAAAGGTTGACAAAGCTCCTCTGTAAGGGACTCTTATTTTGCTGTGTACGTTTTTTTTCTCTTGCTTACTAAAGGGATAAAGTGCAATCCAAGTTTCAGAGAGAGATGCCTGATTAATCTGTCTGCCAGGTACATATGGAAATAAATTAGCAAATGGTGCATCAGGGATTAGACTACAGCAGAGATGATAAATTATTGCCATCTTCCATGGCTATATTACTGAAGCTTCACTGGGTTCCCAGTACTCAGTTACTTGCTATTCATACGGTATTGCTGTGGCTGTGGGATGGAAAGCTTCTGTATTTGATGCAATTTTCTGTGATATGCGTTTGAGAACTGATCTGACCAGACCCATAAGGATATGCTGTATACTTAGATAAAGTACAAGCAAAGAGATTTGATTTGGTTCTTCTGCTCTGCATAAAATTCTGCTGGTTTCTGAGCACAGGAATGCTCAGGAAGGACAAAGGCAAGGACCTGCAAGAGGTTTTTCTGCTATCTGCAGTCACTCTCCACCCTTTATCCCAAATAGCAGTTATTTATCTATGCTAACACAAAGTTGTGAGGCCCTGGAAGAGAGCATTCTCTGGCCTAAACCTCTCCCACACTCCTGGCTTGACCCAGATGTAGTTCCAGATTGCACAACTCCATCTTATCTCTGAGATCAAGAGTGAAACACCACAAGGGCAGGTGGTATTTGCATTGAATGCTGATACAGACTTCTCAGCTGTGTCTCTGCTTCTGCTGCATTTTTATGTCTGTTTAAACTGATGTGTAGCTGATGGGCTGGTATCTGAGACATACCAGCAATGCCTACAACAGGACATGCAAGTGGAGTAAATGTGACAGCAGACATGTGGTGTACTGCCTTTCTGGAGGAAGAAAGGGTCATGCAGAAGTTCTCATCAAGTCTGTGGCATGTAACAGCTGTGGTGCAGAGGTGACATATCCTGTGACACAGCAGGGAGCTGTGGTGGCAGCATTGCTGGGAAAGCTGCAGCTGGCCTTTCAAAAGGAGTTTGCAGCCTGGTATTGAGACCTGGTGTCTCCAGGTCGACCTGTATGGGCTTTCCAGGTCTCTGAAAACCAGTGCTCATGCAGGGTGCTGTGCTGGGGACTGCTCCTGCAGGCTGACTCTGGGACATGGGGTGGAGATGAGCAGCACAGGATTTTTATAGAGCTGCTGGGTGCTGGTTGTTACTCAGCTCCCACCTGTGGCACTGGCGAGTGGATGCGAGCCTGGCACAGGGCACAGCCAGCCATGTGCTGCCCTGCCAGGCCTGCTGCGCCTTCAGGCTGGGCAAGTGAAGTGCTGGGCTTGAGGGGGCAGCTACTGCCTGACTGTGGCCACCACTTCTCTTCTCCAGTCTCTCCTTGCGGTCCATGAGTCAAGCACAATTAGGATGTGTGTGTTTGTAATTGAGTATGGCTGAGGAGAACAGTGTCTTTCTTTACAAGATGCATGGATGAGTGTTGAGCTGTAAATCTGAGCTAGAGAGGATTCTGAGAGCTCTGTTCAATTAATCCAAACACAGAAATGTTTACTAGAAATAGATTTATTTTCCAGTGACTTTATTTGCAAATTTTGGTTAACAACAACAGTTTACTCCTAATATGATCATGTCAAGCAGCAAGTGGGACTTACTGTTGTTCCTGGCCTTTCCCACAAAGTGTTTTGAGCAGAATGTGGAGTGAGTCAAAGGAAGCACTGGCTGATGGATGAACAGATTGCAGCACAACCATCTATTTTATTGCGCACTTCCAGGGAAACCCCAGCAAAATTAGATGTGCAGTTTTTAACTATACAGAGAAAACTAAAGAAATTACATTATGAATGAAAAATTAGGTGGAAATGGCTGTCTCATAAACAATTCAGGAATAACTCCCTCTAAAATATTCTGATTTGTGCACGCATTTAATTTGTGCTCTGGGAGCAAAATAAAGTTGCTAAGATAAAACAGTCTAATAATGATTTGTGTAAATTTATTTGAACAAAGCAGTGATGTAGTTGCCTATAGTAAATTGTTTGGAATGTGAAATGGTATTTACGAACTGCTTCTCTGTTTATGAATATAATAGATGATAGGAGAAGCTACATGAAGAAAACATAATTTTACATTCAAAAGGGACTCTGAGGCTGTGTCTAGTGAGCAGGACAGCCAGTCGAACAGATTGCTGAGTGTCTGATAAAATAATCTCTAGCTTGATTCTTCCTAGGCTATTTTTAGCACGTATTTAATGTAAAATTTAGGTATGTACTGCAGATGACCTTAACAGTCATACCAGGGCCATGTATGATAATACAAATTGTTTGCCTCACATTGCACGTATGCCAAAATCTCAAGTTGCTTTGCATGCAGAAAATCAGGCTCTGTATCCTCAAAATATGGCTGAAAATAGGAAAACAATTGTAGTCCCCAGCTGCTACAGACATATGGGGCCAAATTTATCCCATCTGTTGAAGGTTATGGAGTTCCGTCAGGGATGACTTTGATCCCGTATGTCTAGCAAAGTGGAACCAATATGTCAATATAAGACATCTTGCTGCTTCTGATGTTCTCCCAATAAAACATCATCGTTCAAAGTGGTGTGAATTTCCCAAGTGCCCAAGTCACAAACACAGTCATGAGGGATATTTCAGAAGTGCTTGTGTTCTTGCTGTGTTGATATTAAAGCAGTGAACAGCAAATTGGCTTTTTCCTCAATGAGGGCTCAAGCCTAGGAGCTGCTGGTGTGAGCGTATATTGGCCCCAGGCACAGAAACTAAGGGCTATTTGAAACATTTTTAGCAAAGCACTGCAGAAGAGAAAGCTGTTTCTGCATTCAGGTATTGCAAAGCACCTTTCACTTCAAAAGGTTTTTTCAAATCAGGAATGATAATGCCATGTAGGAATAGTAGGGTTATTCACTGTATTTGCTTTGGCATACCAGGGAATCTCTAGATACCTGGTGATGGGCAGAGCTGCAAAGTCTGCATTTGGCTTCAGCCAGTTACAAATTTAAGAGACGTTTGAATCCCTTGCTTTGAACAGGGCCAATTTTCTAGTCCTCAGCAGCTACTCTCTTGGGGTCTAGAAGGATTCAAGTAAAGTGATGCTTGTCATCTGACTAGGTTTCTGGTGACATTTTTTGTAGTTAAGTTCCTCCTGGTTTATTCCAGACAAGTTCTAGATGTCATGTGTAGGAAAGCTATGTCCTCTGTGCAGGACTTTACTGGTGGCAACAGAATGGTCTTTCCAGCACCAGGCTCTTGTATTAAAGGCAGTAATGAACAGAAAGTGACTCTCTTTGGTCTCATGCTTACAGTAAGGCTGTTCTTTTGGCTGTTCTTCATGCATATCTGAGCGAGACTGGGAAAATCGTATGAGTGCTGGCATAAGATACCTGCACATTGGAATCTCTGACCGAGCTGGTGTTTATTTTCAGCAGTGCTGCACTGGACTCTGTGAAAAGCAGATCTTGATAAACACTGTTCCTTAGCATAACTGGCAAAATTTTACATAAGATTATCCTGGGAGATGATTGTAAAGTTTGAAATATAGCTGCAGACATTTGTAATCAAATTACTTTGCTCCCATTCAGTATATAGTACCTTATAAAGAGGACTTTGAATGGCTGTGGACAGAGCCGCTTCAGTCTCTGTTCAGAAAGCTCATAGCCACTTTTATCCTGGAGTGAAGAGGTATGAAAGTACATTGGACTTGCCCCACAAGCAGCAAATGGAACATCATCTATTTTGCTCTATTTATTCCTTTGTGATCACACTCTTCTCCCCGGGGCTTTCTCATATGCAGACTCTGCATTACTTATGGACTGCTAAGCCAGGTCTCCAAAGACATCTGAAAAAACCTGACAGGTTCAGTTTTGAATCTCAATCAATGCTGCGTTTTCCTCCAAACCAGATTTAGCCCCTGGAAATTGGGGTGAAGGCCTACGGGCCTTTTGTTTGGCTCTATGGAAAGCCATTCCTTTGCTGCAGCAGACAAAAATCAGGGAGATCACCAGATCTACTGAGATGGCACATCTTCCTCCAGAAATATATGGTTAATTTTAATAGCTCAATTATTTAATGTGCCAGGTTATAGCTAACACTGTCTATTACTTGTAATGAGCTAAACTGGGACATCTCTGTCACTTGAGGGTGCTACAGCTGAAAGGAGGGTTTCATAAGATGCTCTTGATCTGTCAGTGGCGACCACAGCTCCTCGCATCTTCAGCTGAGATGAAAGCACTGTTTGCTTAACAGGATTGAATTTTCCTCAAAGAAATAAATGAAACAATAGGAGAATCACCCAAACCTGTGCCGAGCATTAGCAGATGAGCTGGTTTAAAATCGATCCATTTGGAAAGGAAATAATGTGCAGATTGGTCAAAGTAATGATGGTATCGGATGATAAAATGGACGCAGGGTTGGAGAAAGCTTGTGAGGGATATAGTGTCACCTAAAAGCTTTGCAGAAGTGCTTTTATTACCCTGAATCAGCTTGGTTTTGCACTGACACTTAGCTGTTTGCAAAGAATTATACCTGCCTCTGGGATAAATACATCTGACAGTGAACTCTTAACCCCTCTTTTTCAGGCCCCTTCTGGGCAGTGGCTGTGGAGATCGAGATGCTTCAATTTTTCCAAATACAGAGTTAGAGAAAATGGGGTGCAAAACTATGGTACATAATTTACTAGTGAACAGAACACTTCAGGAAAATTAGAGTCATTATTGAATGTAATGAAACCTGACAAATTAGAGTTTCATAGGCCCTCCCTGAGATTAGCATGATCCATTAAACATGCTCTCTGACTGCTAAATGGCGTTGTCCCATTTCTCCATAAGAACTTGAGAAATTCTGAGATAACTCTGGCTAACAGCTGATTGAAAGCACCCAATCAAGAGCTCCTTAAAGTAAGAGGAGAAATTATCCTGATTAACATTATTTCCAAGAAGGTAGTCTCTAAGTAGGCTGTAAATTGTGTTAGAAGCATTTGGGTATTGCAGGGAAGGCTGAATTTGACACTGAAGTGGCCACAAAGTAATGTACGAAGTGGAGTGATCAAGGGAAGAACATTTTGTTGATTGTGGTGGGAAAATTGAATTACTCTCAGTTGCATAGCTATTCAGAATATGTACATTAAAGTGAGTGATACACAGTTTAAAAGAAGAGCAAGCAAATACAAAGAGCAGAAAAAGCCCCTTTCACAAATCCTTCTTGCCTCATTATTTATATCTTAAGATTGTTTTCACAGGGCTGGTCATGAATGCCTTATCCATTATGCTAAGACATCTCAGTAATGCAAATGAAATCAATACAATAGTATTCCTTAAAATAATTGCTTTTTCCTTGACTGATTCTACATTAAAAGCAACCTATAAATGACAGCCATTAGCACGTGAGACCTGGTCACTGGTACTGACTGAGCTGCATGAGATAAATGGTGAAGGGTCTGTATGATAGAGTACTGAATAGTACTGAATTTCACAACAAAGCCTTCAAACTGGGAGTCAGTGAGAGAGTGCATAAGTTGCCGGTTTGGGATAGAGGGTCTTGTGGAAAAGGTAGCACATGGATATTCTCTAGTGCCTGGTGCTTCAGGGACCACCTTAAGCAGAGGAGATGCTGTGGCTGTAGTTGAGCACAGTAACATTCCAGCCCAGATTAGCCTCTCTGTTGGTAAAATGTCTAAAAAATCCAAATCCTACGTCCAGAAATGTTGTATAGTGTATGCCTGCTGGAGCAATGAATCTGCAGTTTAGTTTTGCTTGTTCCATGTCTTGGTCAAACACATCACCCATCTCACCCAGTTTGGGAGGTCCTGCATACTGCCAGGCACAGTCCATAGTGTCTTTCAGAAGCTTATCAGTGCAATGATGCATGACACTGAAATGCAATAAAAATTAAAACCTGGAATAATGGCAGGCATTAATAGATATTTCTGATATTTCTGTGCCAAATATTTAAGTGAAATGCTAAATGGTAAGTTAAAAGAGCCACATGACTACAATTTAATGCTAAGAGCCATCTAGTATGATAATGCAATCTCATTTCATAACATCCTCAAAGGTGACCAAAGCTAATCTAGAAGATTGATTTGTGGTATTTTTCCAGGATCACTTATTAAAAATGGCTCAGCTAGTGGTGCTTTGGGTGGTGTTTCAGCCAGAGCAATGGGTACTGGTACAGTGTCAAAGTGCCATCAAGGCATGTAAAGAAGAATTGGAGGAAGAAGCTTTGAAAGGTTGCAAAGGAAAACAATCATTTGAAATACAAATAAGATTCCTGTAATCTTACCTCTGCCTAGAAGGAGTCTATCAGCATGGTGTGGTGCAGAGCAAAACATGATAAATGTGAACATAGTCCAAGAGAAGTTAATTCTCCCCTAATCTAACTGCTTATAAACATTTATAGTGCCCATCCCTGTAATATCTGAGCTCTGTTTGACATTGTTGTTAAAGACTGGCAGCTCATGCCTGCTGTCAAGAGATCATTAAGGAAGATCTCTGTTAGTCATGATGTAGCTTATACATGAAAATATTTACGGTAGCTGCTTATATGTATCCTCTTCTAAAAGATAAAGCACTTGAGTGCAGGCTGAATGCCTGCTACCTTCTCATCTCCCTGATGTTCATTATAAACCAAGAAGACAAGTTTTTTAAAAGCTATTCAGACGTTTTGTGCTGTAACTTTCTTTGCTAGATATATTCCTATTGATTGCAATGAAACACACAGAGTAGAAGAGAACAGATCAATTGAAAAGTAAAGTTAAGACAGCAAGCACACTTCTTTACCACTTACAGTAATGGAGGCAGTTAGGGCTGGATCTATCCCAGGTGTAATGCTGCTGAAGTCAATGGAGTAGTACCAGTGATGAATTTGGCTCCCAGTGTTTTGTTTTGACCTTTTCAGAAGGTTGCTCTGCAGGAGTGAAACTATTAAATACAGCCAGCAATACCTTAAGTTGAAATATAGAAATGGTAAAGCTCATGTGCATAGCACCTCTTTCATTAAGGAAGAGGCCTGACTTTTATAGAGTAAGGGCGAAAGAATTGATTCCAGGTAAGTGCTAAAGTTAGTCTCAGGATTCCCTGGTGAATAACAGTCCCAAGTTGGCCTGACACATGAATATCTCTGCATTTGTGCATGGCTGTCTGGAAGGGACTGCATTGTCTTTTTGTACACCTGTGCATCAGAATGGGTTTGAATTGAATATCAGAGCCTGCAGAGATGCTATTCATTCACTTACCAATGATCCATGTAAACCAGCTGAACATACTTCTTCATTCAAGTTCAAGGGTCCTGAAATTGCCTGGCAGTGCTTAGTGTGACAATCTTTATCAGCTGGTATGCTTGGATTTCAGTAGACACCACAGGTTTTTCACACACTGCAATTGTCTCAGGAAGTCAGGGACTAGTGCGGTGACTTTGGAGTACTTGCAGTTTCAAACCATTGTTTTACATCTTTGGGTGCACTAATCCAGGCTAAGAAAGAGCAGCATGTTCTGAGAATGGGCTTTCTTACTGCATTGCCCTCCACTAAAATTTCCAGTCTCTGAGAGCAGCAATAGTGAGCACTGTCCACAGGGACAGAGGCTTTGCTAACAAGGATGGAGATGGGAAAGCTTTGGCTCTTCCTCAGATGGTTGAATTAGCAAGGATGGCAGAAGTCCACAGAGGGGTATTAGAGGTGTACTGCAGGAGGTCCCTTTGCCTGCAGTGGGATCAGGGCAGCTGGAGCAGACACTGGTGCTGCTGCTGTGGAAGGGAGAGCTGTGGAAGGAGGTGCCCAGAGATGTGTTACGCTGTCACACTGCCTTGGCCTTGGAGGTGATGCTCAACAAGGGCTCCTGGGGTGGATGGCTGTGTGCTCCTAACCCTCTTCTTATAGCTCCTTCCCTTTCTCTTTTTTCATGTCCAGACCTCCTCTTCCCTTTCCTTTTATGGCCCCTTCCCTCCTCCTGTCCTCCAACAAAGCTCCTCCTCAGCTGAGCCCAAGACGCTGATGGCACTAAACCAATATGTACAGCATGTCAGTCTGCTGATGTCTGCAGCCCTGACATGGGCTGTGGGCTTTTAGGAGACACAAGCTGATCCCACATTGCCTGGCTCAAATGGACCAAAGCCTCGCCTTCCTCTTAGCTTGTACAGTAAATGCACTGATTTGCAACAAGTTCTGATTTTGCTGGTGGGACAGGGAGGAGGAGTAAGTAGGTCTAAAGATTCCTTGAGCCACTTGGACCTACCCATCCTGTATGTGCCTGTGAGGTGAGAGGATTTCAACACAGACAGCTCTGAATAAGACCATTCAAGCTGATGGAAAGGTTTTAGTCAAATACAATCTCAGTATCCTTATTTACCCTATTTTTTTCACCTTGTAATTCCTCTGCTAGGAGAGATTTGAGTCCCTGTTCCAGCAGAGGCTTCCAAGCAGGTAACCATGAAGCAGCAAGAGCATTCTTACTTTTATAGAGTCTACAGCACTATGTTTACTAGTTTCTTCTAAAGTGTTACCATGAATAATTAAAGCTAAACTGTGCTTGTTAAATAAATGAGGAATGCACATGTTCAGATGCATTATCTATGTTTTAATTGCTCTCATTTGTTGATGCTGTCCTTGAGTAAGGAGGCAGGAGCCTTCTGCATGAATGGAGGGCTTGGGAGCTGCAGGATCTGGGCTGAAGGACTGGACCCTCATTTGTTCACCTGGGAATTTTTAAAATTAGTGTAGTGGTGAACATCATCCAGTGTATGAGATGCTGTTCCTGGAGACGGGTGCCATCCTTCTGCTATGGGCTTTAAAAGTGTGGAGAAACTACTTCCTGGAGTGAAATATTTACAGAGATGGTTTCTTACATCCAGACATCCAGGCTGCTGTTCAGGATGTGCAGGACAACCAGGTGAATCCCAGTGTCTGTCATGTTTGCAGCCACGGATGTTCGTGCTGAGGACTTGGCACTGGGCTCTGCCCATGCCTGCCCCCACAGCCTGCCTAGGGCTGGGCTGTCCCCAGGGCTCCCTGAGGTGTTCCCCGTGCTGCTTCCTGCACTGGGGGCTCTGGCTGTTTTATTTCCTCCTACGATCTTGTGATGTGCTTTAGTCCTGCTGTGCTGCGTGTGACCCTGCAGGCTCCAGTCTGCACACACTGAGCCCCGCAGGGGTCACTCATCTGTGGGCTTGGAGCATCCTTCCCTTTCAGAAAGCCATCCAGCTTCAGCTTAGAACTGGGTTTAAAACAAATTGCTGCTGTCCTGATTAGTGGTTTGAAACTTCTGGACTTAGTAACTCCATCTTCATTAGGAAGATCTGTTTTTGTAATAATTGTCTCTAAAGAGGGCCTGGGGCATTATTAAGAGATGGCATTCATTATCAGTAAAAAGTACCATGAAGAAATTTCATAGACAAATGTTGATCTTCTGGATGGTGTCAATTTTCTTCTGCAAGGAAACAATTTTATCTAAAAAGCATAATTATCTTAATAATTGTCTTGAAAATTAAGCGGGATTTTGAGGCTTGGTCAGGGTTTTCTAGGTAGCTGTCACCTGCAGTGCTAAGCAGCTGGGAAGGGCAAGGCTGGTTACTTGGGGAAAAAGCCTGAACACAAACCAACAGAAGAAAGAGTGTGGAGGAAGAGTAGTGTCATTGGTAAGGAAGGGCTTTGGTAGAATATGACATTTCGAAAGCAGGCTAAGTAGGAGAGGAATGAACTCAGGCTCCAGACACCAATTTTGGAGCTTGAGGGCTAAATGCTAATAGAATGTGGCAGGTGAAGAACAAAGTATTTTTGTTTTATTTATTTATTTTGTTTATTTCTTTAACGCTAGGAGGTTACAAGAGGGAGTAGTTGCTACAAGATCTTCTGGACAGTGTGATGCATCCATAATTAGCAAGAGGACTTACTGGTGGGAGGGGAAGGTACCTTTGATTGGAAGAGAGGGACAGAGCAAGCTGATGAGCCAAAGGAGTGGGTTGCTTGCAGAATTTCTAGAGGTTTTGGACTACAGAAGGTAAAGTGAATATCAAAAGCATTTGGTGCATATTAGAAGCAAGTGCAATACACTGATAAAAGGCAGCTGTAAGATCAGTCAGATGTCTGTATCTATGGTCACCAAAGGAATGTAGGTATCCTTAAGATACTTCCCCACAGCATCTATACTGTCTTTTATTAAAAGACATTTGTCTTTAGAGAGTAATAATAGAGCAAGAGGGAATGAATTGATCTACTCTTTCTTTTCTGTACTTCAGCTTTGCCTTCTTAATGTTTATTTTGGCTATTGTGGCTTCAGAGGCATTTTTAATTAGTATTTCTTTCTTATACAGAGTGCCTGTGAATGTTTTAGAATCTCATGTCCAAGGCTGCAGAAAATATTATTTTACTGAAGAGGAATGGGAAAGTGAATTTTTCTCTGGGGAGATAAGTTTTTGAATGATTGTTTGTATCTGCATCTAGAAGAAAGGAAATGATTATTTCTTATGGCAGCTGAGAGATGGTCATGAAGAAAAGGAAGCCATTATTAATTAATCATCAATTATTATTTTAATATTTATGTAGCACTGTATGACTGGTGGCCCATAGGGATGGAGAATCATCTCTCTGCCTGAGGAGACTACATTCTAAATTAAGCCATGGTGATGGCTGCTCCTGGCAGATGATGTGTTTTCATCATTCCCCGCTCTGCCTCAGCTTTTCAGTTGAATCCCATTTTAATTCCCCATCCCCAATAGAGGGAAACCTGCACTAAGCAGGAATAGCAAGATCAGAGTCTGAAATCAGAGTACAATCAATGCAGTAAACAGAGAGGCAGGATTAGAGGTCTGATCTCAGAGTTACATCTTGCAATCCTTACCCAGAATTGCAATAATGTAAACAAAATTTTTCCAAGAATAAAGAGTGCAGGATTTGATGCCAGTTTGGAAAGACCTGCCCTTTCTGGGCCCTCAGACTGATGTCCAAGTAAATGTTTGGGTTTTTCCTTCAAAATCCTTAAATTTAGACACTTAATGGTGAGACCTGGCCTCCATGGGACTGGTGGCAGCCGTACTGGGATGTTTCTCTTACTGATGTTTTCCCTGACCTTACCTTTTGCTGAGGTCTCATTCCTGTTTCTGTGCTTTGAAGCAGGTGTTTTTGGACGCTGTGCCTGATACTGCACTTGGCTGGCAGCAGTCAGTAGGGTAATAAACTCTGATAGATGTATGCTGATAAAACCCATATATTTAGATCCTAAGAATTAGATACATCACAAGGGTTGTATAGTGTAAGGTGGCAGTTCTGCAAAGTGTCAAATTGGACTCTGTGATTCAAAGAATGCATTTATGTGGCAGCCACTTGAAGTGGAGTGGATTTGAAAAAGCAACTGAAAATATGCATTACTGAAAGAAACCAGCATTTATGTAAAGTACCTATCATTGTCAAAGTGTGGTGTAGTGGCTAGAACAGAAAATGGGAGTCAAACAGTCTAGGGTTTATTTTTGGCTCGAGCGTATCTGTACTGAAGTCAAATTAATTGGAGCTAAATACAGAAGTCTCTTCTTATATAGGATTTTGGATCCACTTTCAGAGCTCTGTTAGGGATATGTACTGTTTTGTTTTTCTAGAGGATGACCTGAAAGCTTTGAAGGAAGTTGCTATATTTTATATTAATGTATGCAAATTTTTTCCATAAGCGTGTGAGTTAGCATGAGATGTATGACTTCTATGCTGTGAGGGATAAA
This sequence comes from Anthoscopus minutus, assembly GCA_013399455.1. Lineage (NCBI taxonomy): Eukaryota > Metazoa > Chordata > Aves > Passeriformes > Paridae > Anthoscopus > Anthoscopus minutus. The sequence continues at coordinate 322,326 of VWYI01039423.1, read as the reverse complement.
TGTGTGTAAATCTATAGCTATTGCCAGGTGCCAGTCTTAATCAGAAATCTGGTGGCTTCACTGAAGTTCTGCAGAGATATTTTCCCCCGTCAGGTGACCTACTTAAATAGAAGAATACTATATAACAGTCTTACAGATGTTTCTGGGCAGAGAGTCCCTATTCTGCAGAGTAGACAGCCAGAACAAAAAGACATGTTTTCATTTATTGGTACCATTTCATTCATTTAAATAAGAAAATTGAATAAAGGAAGTTTAAATATTTTGAATGTGACTTCTGCTTGTTAGAAAGATTCTTTAAAGAGCCAAACCAATCTGATGTCTCCAGGGGAATGCCTCCATAGTGCTCTGCAAAATGTATCCCAGTGAACTCCAGGGGAGTTCTCTTGAAGAAGTTCAGCCTCCTGTACAGTCTTTAAGACACTGTTTACAGGATGTGCCATAGTTTGGCTGTCCCTACACTGTACTGTGCAGGGGGTAGCAGATATATTCTTAGAGATTACCACAGAAGAGGATATTGTGGTTCCCTTTTGTTTCAACTTGCTTCCAAGTTGAGGAAGTTGCTCAAATGTATTCCCAAAAGTGAGGCAAGAGAAATCTAAGGATACGGGCAGTGGATTCTGCAGAGACATGGTTTGACAGTGGTTTCACCCCTCTGGGCTAGCTCAGGCCTCTGTTGCACTGAGTGTTCTCTGCACAGAGCTGGGTATGTTCCCTTTGGGGATCAGTACCTCATAGAAGTACCACCTAATCACCTAACCCAGTACTTGCAATGCACAGTCCTGAAATAAGTCACAGAAAAAGAAGTGTATAACAGAGTGTGTTACTATCTTGTTCACCTGATTAGAAATAAAAGCAGAGCTAACAGAGGAGAGAGAGACACCAGTTTGGTTGCCTGTGGTTGCTGAGTCCTGCTGGCAGCAGAGCAGGATGGGCACAGGACTAAGAGCAGCCACAGCTGGTTTGGCCATTCTGGTTTGTGTAATGGCCAAGGGCCTGATACACCCAGGACCATGTTCACTTCTGTGCAGGACAGTGCCCCTAGACAAGTATCTTTTAAGATGAGCATTCTGCTGTAACTGCTCTCCCTTCTCACAAGCATTGTATCGGCAGTGAGGAAAGCAAACCTTCAGACAGGGCTATAAGATGGCACTTTTGAAAGTACCTGAAGGCTTAAGCAATACTAACTTCACTGAAAGTCATGTAAAAGTCAGTGAGACTTGGGCTTTTAAATCTTTCTAGTGCTTTTCTTACAAGTTACCATCAGTACTTGAAAATCTAATCTATTAGCTGTGCCTCCATTGCACCATCCATCTGAAGATCTCTAATCAAAACTGTAAATATCTATAAATCTGTAATACCTTATGAATTCTCTATATTGACTTGAATTTTGGGATGTTTACTGTATGAGTGTATTGATTTAGATTAATAGGAAAAATGACCCAGTCAGTAATAAAAGCTGATAGTAAATCAGCCCGGTTCAGGTGGGTGACAGGCAAGAATGGGGAGATCCAGCAGGAAAAAGGCCAGCAAGTCAGCCTGAGTGGCTTGTGGGGCCAGTCCATCTTTTCCTCACTGGAACAAGGGAGAGTCCAAGGGAGACCTGCTGAGGTCTGAGCAGTGTGTCCTGGTATATAAATCAGCTGTAATCACATTACCTTCAGGTGACACAAGATACACCTGTCTGCCCTTCTTTAACTTGCTGTTAAGCAACACTTCAGATTTAAAGGCACTGACAGGAGTCCAATGGAGCCCTTGCAGATTGTTAGGTAAATAGGGTTCATTCTCAGGGTCCTGCTTCTCATCTCAGGGCTGCCTGTCCTGGTAGGAGCACCTGCAGGATTGTGCCCCAGGAAAGAGAGTGATGCCTCGCACCCCAGGGAGATGCAGTCAGAATGGCAGAGGTGTCCCTCACCACAGCACACTTCTTGGGGAAAATAACCATAGGTTATCCAGTTCTACAGCTGAAATGGACCTTGTACCATTTTGCCCAAAGCCATTCTGTAGACTGCAGGGAAAAATATTAGTGATCTGCAGGAAAAGACTCCTTGACATGGATCTAACATTAGGTTTAGCTGCAAGACTAGAAGGAGTAGAATTTGTAACCTGAGTATCTTCTTTTCTGGTCGAGCTCCTTGAGATATTAACTTGGATTGTTGTAACTCAAATTTTTTATCCTTGTGGTTTCTAAAGCAAAAGAGCTTTTTATCTGTGTTAATTTCCAGTATATTACTTTCTTGTTTTAAGCAAAGCTTTTGCTCTATTTTTGAATAACATAATGAGTGAAAAATGACTTTATTCATCCTGGTGGCAGGACAGCAGTTTGTTACACTGCCAGCTAGAGGACCTGGATCAGAAACAAATTTGGGTTCCCAGGCTCTATGCCAGAAGAGCTGAGACATATTTTTGAGGTGATGTACTTGGACTCTAGGGGGAGATTGTTGACTGAACTGAGCTGCTTTCACAAACATCCTGCCGGCTGTGCCTTGACACACTGCTGGTCTTTGCCTCAAATGGGCAGGTCTCCTGCCCGGGCTAGGAACTGCTCCCAGGAGCTGGAAGCGCAGGTGAAGTGAGGATGCTTGCAGCAGAAATTAAGTTCATGCATTCACACTTACTTATCACTTATTATTCCACTGATCCAAGCACAAGGATCATGTATAATGATAACTATGGGTTGTTGGAGGGGGAGGTTGTTGCCCTTTTCACGTGAGGCCAGAGCTGAAGATGACGTAAGGCCATTGCTTCCCACATGACCACCCCAGACTTGACCTAGTTCCACTTCACCCTTTCAGATCACTCTCTGTTGCTTCCCTGTAGCCCTTCCCACCATACTCCATGGCGCTTCCTCATCTCCCAAGCTATTTCCACCTTGGCTATGCTCCTGCTATCTTAGGCGGATGCAAAGTGGAAGCTGGAGGCACAGACTTGTAGTGGAGCAGCTCTGAGAAGTTTGGTAGCTCTGAAGCTGCAGCTTTTTTAAAGGACTGAACCTGCATAGGGCCTGATCTGTTACAGTTGTTGTTCGTGTGAGGCAGCATCTTCCAGCTGTTGTTCTCTTCATGGATAAAGATACTGTCAGCTGGAATGATCTGCTTCCACTTTGTATAGACATATTAAGTGCTTGGAAAAGTTCCAGGTACTTCAAGTGAGTCTGTAAGGGGAAAAGCTACAGGCTGAGACAACAAGGGCAAACGTGTTAGGACCATTTTTTCAAAAAATATCTCCCTTTTCTTTTATCTGGGTAACACAATGCTGATAATTATGACTGTATGATTAGATGGTCATTGATAGGTTTGTTTATGTATCATTTTCTGGTGTTTATGTATACTTGTAGTTGTTTCAGTGGGTGAAATGCAGGTTATTATTAGCACTGTTGTAGCAGTAGGAAGGTACTATAAAATCAAGAGAAGTCTGCATAGAACTGAGTCATGTGTCCTAGATATACGATAATTACCATCATACACAAGAAACAGGGTTTTCAAGCAAAGCCAGGAGGTGACATGTTTAAAGTAAAGGAAGAATTTTTTTCACACAGTCAATAGTTGAAGTGTGGAGCTTCTTGCTACAGGCTGTTGTTGATGCTGAAGCTTACAGGAACCTTTTTAAAAGTTGATGGGAAAATAATATCTTTGAGTTTACAGCATACCACAACATCTGACTGCATCTTTAGCTTCAGCTTTTAAGCAGCAGGTCTCTGGAAGTCCAGAAGAATGCTGCAAAGTATCGCTGTGCATTTGCCCTGTTCTTCCTTAGGACATGGCTGGAACAAGGACATGGGCAAGAGGAGCTTTGCTCTGACTGGCTTCTTCAACTCTTACAGTAAACATTAAATGGAGTTATGTGACAGGGAGGTAAGGAAGAAATAAAGGTAGAGGGTTGGATGCTGATTAGTGTTGGCATAAATCCAAGGATGCAATCAAATAGTGCACAGAGCCGCAGAGCACTGGGGTAGCTGAGGACAGCTTCAGCCCAGCTCCCTAAGGACTCTGCAGGCACCAGCATCACACTTCCTGCTCAGTAAGGCAAGCACAGGCGTAAATTTCCACCTGGCCAATTTCAAGATCTTATTCCACTGCCCAAGTACTTGATGACTAAAATCCTAATCTAGAACAGAGTTGAGCACACACTTGCCATGGTGTGTGCATTCACACACACAAATACATGTGTCATCAAGGACCCAGCTGCAGACCCACACTTCACATGTGAGTGCAGCATGTCTCTGGCACCCTAAATCTGATTGAGTGTGTATGGGAATTCTGAGTCAACTCTGGCTGTGTACAAGAAGTATGTAAGACCAGAGCTGTAGCAGAAGAGCAGGTATGAAGTTAATGATGGCAGTGCTTGTTTCACCCCATTTGTTTTGCCTTCTCCATTTTTGCAGAGGTTGTGACAATGGGCAGAAATACATAGAAGTAAGGGTGATGTGTGTATTCTCTGGTCTCATCTGGTCAGGACGTACAGATTTTCTCACTCAGCAAAGTGACTACCCTGTGATCACTGGAGCATATAAGTCATGGCTTTCTTTTTTTGATTGGGAGCTGTGCATGGTAATGGATAAGCAGAGGAGCAATCACTTTCATTGGGAGTTGAGTATTATGGAATTTAAAGGGGCCACAGTTTTTCCTACTTGTTGAATCTATGAGTTTTTTGTTTCATGAACATCTGAATTTTCTACTTGCAGGTAAGAAATACCTACAGTTTGCATTAGTGATACGACCAAAGCACAGAGTAGCTCAGCGTTCCCCGCAGATTGGCATAGGCTGAGATCTTGGCAGCTGTGAGATTATGTTGTTTGCAGAGCCAAGAGGAAGGAGGAGTAGCAGGACCAGTTTTCCAGTAAAGATAACAGCCAGAGAGTGGCTTTGGATTGAGCTGCATTTGCCCTGGTACCCAGCATAATCCAGCTGCCCTGGCGACAGCGGCATCAGCTGGCCCCAAAGTGGTGTCAGCGTTACCCGGTGCTGGCCGTGTGCCCTACCCATGGCATGGCAGTCTTGCAGGAGTTTGCAGAGACCGGGATGTCGGGAACCCTCCCAGGTGACCTCTTAGGTCAGAGCCATCCAGGGCACTCTCAGCAAGAGTCGTGGCATTGACCAGTCAAGAGACTCACTAACACTTGTAGCCAAGTTTTGACTTTGTTGCACGCAGTTAAAAGCTGTCCCTCCAGTTTGTTTGCCGATCCTCCCCCAGATCTGGCATTCCTCTGATTATGTAGCCAGCTGTAGTTTGTTATTATTTAGACCAAACCATGCCTTGGGCAAAACTGACATCACTGCTGGGCCTCGTTAGGGAAATGAGGAGCAGGGTGTGGGGAGCTGGCTGCAGGAAGTGCCACTGTTTCCCACCGCTGAACTGGGAGGTGAACGCCCCTTGCCAGGCAGGTTAGTGGGGTCTGTGGTTTCAATGTAGCCCATTGCCAACGCCCTGCAGGTACAGGGGGGTAGGAATCTCACTAGATGGACCGCTTTTATCCTGGTTTCAGCTAGGACAGAGTTAATTTCTTCCTAGTAGCTGGTAGAGGTTTTTGTTTTGGATTTAATATCAGAGTAATATTGATACAATGCTGATGTTTTAGGTGGTGCAGTGCTTACTCTAAGTCAAGGATATTTCAGTTTCTTGTGCTCTGACAATGACCAGGTCCAGAAATAAACTGGAAGGGAGCACAGGTAGGACAGGTGACCCAAACTGGCCAAAGGCATGCTCAGGGTGGGGAGATGGCTGCCAGGGGCTGATCAGTGCAGGGGCACGGGCTGCACATCTATCAGCAGGTGGTGAGCAATTGTATCGTACATCACTTGTTCATCTAGTATTGTTACTGTTGTTATTAATATTATTGTTACTGTTGTTGTTATTACCTTTATTTCACTCATTAAATTGTTAAGTCTTGAGCTTTACCTTTTTCCAGTTTTCCTTCCCATTCCAACTGGGGCTGCGGGGCAGTGAGCAAGTGGCTGTGTGGGACTTAGCTGCTGGCTGGGGTTAAAACACGACAGCTTTTGAAAAATCAACATACGTGCTATGTGATGTAGGCTGCTCCATTGCTGTCTTGTGTTTCTTTTTTGAAACCACCATTTTAAAGATCTGTACTAACAGAGCATCATGGTTTCTGTGCATCTCTGGTAATTTTAGAATAATGAATTTAAATAAATGAAGACTAATCACCTAGTTGCTGGTAGGTGGTAAAGTCTTTGTCTTCAAATAGTGCAGGATTTTAGTCTGCTTAGTTACACTGATAGTTTGGAAGAGAGTGATTATTGAAATCTGGAATAATTATTTCATTTGCAAACTTATTTTGCTAGCCATTTTTTTTCTTGTATTTAAGTATCACCTTGATGTTACCTTATGTTTCCCATACTTTACCTTATTTTATACCCTACTGGACTTTAGCTATGTAGTTCCTGGCTTTCCCTTTTATCTAGTTGTTCCTGACCTTTGGAGTTGATTGTGTAACTAGAGGTGCAAGAAATGTTTTCCCACTAAAGATCAGACATGTCATATAAGACATTGTCTTTAATGTCACTCTGTAGTTCACTCTCTCTCGCTAGTTGAACCTGCAACGAGTTACTAAAGTTAACTTAAAAATGGTGTAAATTATCTGATGAAGAAAAGTACTGTTTGAAGAAAGTAAATGCCTGTTCCAGCAGCAAACTCCACCACTTGTGCTGTTAACATCCAACCATTATCTGCCTCTTATTTCACACTAAACAGGATAACAAGAGCATTCTTACAAATGGACTGTTTCTAAACATATCAGAAGCTTTTTCTGACCAGCACCTAAGAAATGAAATTGTGTTTTTTTAAGACCTCCGTTTTTATTTTGGCACAAATTATAGATGTTCACAGAAATATCAGTAAGCACAGACTCTGGAGATGGGCTGCTTTTCATTAAACATGCATGTACTATTGTCTTCTTACTTCTTTAGACCAGGCCTTCCTTTTACTGTCAGAGTTTAATTTCTGAAGAATGTAATTTAAAGCTATGTATAGTGCTTTGTGATTACCTGGTACTACTAAACAAAAAGACTTGGCAGTGGCAAAATAGATATGTAGAAGCTGTAGCTGCCTTAACTCTGCTAGAGGTAGTAAAAAAGAAGATCTAAACATTTGAGTGGTTTTAACAAGGGTGTAGAAGCAAGTGAAGTGTCTGTTGCATTGCAAAAACTTTTACAGGCAGAAGTTGACAATACAGGAGGCTCCTGCTCCTTGTATTTAAAGTTTACTTTGCCATTTGTCTTGAGTGGGTTCAGTGTTGTAGTGAATAATTTATAGGCAGTATGAATGAGCTCATTAGTCACCTTTCCAGAGCTTAAGTGAGTTTTGTGGTTGTCATTACATGGGTCTTCTGTTCGCAGGCACGACGAAAGGACTGCTTGGCGGCTGCCTGGTTTGTGCTGGCACAGCCGCGACTGGCCTGTCTGCTGCTGAAACCCCAACTCTGCTGCCCAGCAGTGCTCCAGTAACCTGCAGGGCTTCTTCCAGGGATAGCTTATTTCTTATTTCTTACATGCAGTACTTGGTTTGATATTGTGTTGTTTTCATTTGGGGGTGTTTTTTGTTGTGAAAAAGAATACTGAAGATTATGTGAATGGTGATGTGGAGTAAGTAAAACCCTCTATTTGCATACAAGCAGTAAAAGCGACTTTTCTCCTCAAATGTTCTTAAAAAAATTTTTATAGCCTTAGCCTGTCTTGATTTTGGCTGTGATGGAGTTAATTTTCTTCCTAGTTGATACAATGCTGTGGATTGGATTTATTATGAGAATGACATTGGTACCACACTGCTGGTTTAGTTGTTGCTGTGCAGTGCTTAGCCTAAGTCAAGGGGTTTTCAGTTTCCCATGCTTTGCCAGGAAGCAGGTGCACAAGAAGCTGGGAGAGAGCACAGCCAGGACAGCTGACTGCAACTGGCTAGAGGGATATTCCATATAAAAGAGCATCATGGACTGTAGATAAACTAGGGGAGTTGGCTGTGAAGGGCTGATCACTGCAGGAGTATGGGCTGGGCATTGCTCAGCAAGGTGCAACTGTATTGGCCATCATTTTTGTGTCCAACTTGGGATTGATTTCTCTCTCTCTCCCTCTCTCATATCTTCCTTTTCACTGCTACTATTTATGTAATATTGTGCTTTATTTCATTTATTAAGCTGTTCTTAACTCACAGGTTTTACCTTTTTGCGATTCTCCTTCCCGTTCCACCAGGGGCAGGAGGAGTGAGTAAACACATGCATAGTACTTATGTGCTGGCTGGAATTAAACCACAATGTAGCCATAACATGTTTTTGTCCTTGAAATGCTTATGGAAGTGCTAAACTGTGCTAAAACTAGCTGAACCTAAGGAGAGGGCTTAACTATCAATGTTTACAAGACTGCCGATTTAAAGAGAAAAACATTCCCAAGATTATTTCGTAGTGCTTCAGCAGCTGAGGCCCACCCCATCCTTGTTGTATCCCTGTGAGAAACCTGTGGGATGTGCAATTTGCCTGCAAAAAGTCTGTGAGGTGGCCAGATGCACCATACTTCCCAGGTCACTGTAGCTGCTCACTGAAGTTACCTGTTGCCAGAAAGAATGGGGCAGTGGCAAAAGGCCTGGCAGCATTTCATGTACCAGTGAGTAAATCAGTCTATTATAATAATGCACTCTTGTCACCATAGAGAAGCCAAAAGCTGCTTGCAGGGAAATCCATCTCACAGGACATGAATGTAGCAGCCAGGAGGGTGGTTCTCTGGCCACAGAAGTTTCTGGGATGTGGGTACTTGAGCTGTGCTTTTTTGCTATGCCAGCTTTCCTCCTTCCTCCCAAAATCTTGCGCACCTGCTCTGCCTGATGGCTGCTCTCTGGTTCAACCTTGGAGGCCACCTCACTTGTGGCTGTGGTGGGGAGCACAGGACAAGACAGAACCTTTCTGCAGATGGTACTGACTCTTTTTAGTCCTTCCACTGCAGTTTTTCATTGCTTTCCATTCCTTACTCTGGTGCTTTTGGTGGGTTAGTCTCTAGCACTAAAAACACACCACGGGTAGAAGTCTGCATATTCATTTTACAGCACTTAGTGTGTTTCCCACAACCTGTACCCTCTCAGCGTCTCTTTGGAGGCACAACTGTATGTCAGCACAGCCATGCTCCTCCTTCATCCCTGCACCACCTCATACAGGCTCTCATAGTTGTCTCTGTGTTGTTGCAATCTGGGAACCTGCATTTTACAGGATTTCCTCCGGGAACAGTGTTCAAGAAATGTACAGGAAGAGTGGAGCCAAGTTGTGAGTAGAGGAAAGGACCCTGGAATATCCTGTGCTACAAAAAGCTGGAAACCAAGCTGGGACTCACACAAGTATAGTTGTGGCTAGGAAATGCACCTGGCACAAGCAAATGGTCAGAGGAGAATAATTGCCTTCTGGCTCACAGCAGTAGTGATGGTAAACTATGTTTAGGGTCAGTTGCCGAGGACTTCAGCTGATGAGATGGGAACAGAAACTTCACTGCCTGTGAGATCCTGTTGCAAACTTAATTTTGCATGCATAAATGCACAAATGAAGAAAAAATTCATAAAATAATTGGACTGTTTGTATTCAGGAAAGCTGAGGCAGAATTTGAGATGTTGGCTTGAAATAATTTTGTCTTAGTTTTAGAAATTCCACTTGTCAGTGCAGTTTGGGAGCTTTGTAAAAAGAACATGGTTTTCCATTGTAGTTTTCCCCAAAACTTCTAGTCTTTTTTTGTCTGCAGTGTTTGCTGCTGCTTTTCCTCCACAGAAAACAAAAATACAGTTGATTTCTGGTTCTGCTGATTACTTGTAAGTTTAACTTCAGCTGCCAAGTGGTGAATAATGATGTTGAGATAATGCCAGGCCACATCTTGTGGCATTACACCTTTACAACAGATAGCAGAGTCTGAGCACCAAACTCTAGAACACAGTTCTTTAATTTTTCAGCCTCTTTAAACACTGCAACTGTACTAGAAATGCTGGCTTGTATTACAGTTCATGTACCAACTGAGTTAGTTAGGTGAGTTCAGATCATTATAGCAGAAGACTACTGTAAAGATATGTTTGTCCCAGTGGCATTTTGCTTTCCAGTGACTAGTCTACTAAAGTAAGCTTCACTGGCAGAAGCTTCCCTTTCCCAGTATAAGCTAAGTTTGTGCTTGGGGTCCTTGTATGTTGGGTGATTACACTGTGAAAGCATCTCTCATATGGACCCATTTTAACAAATACATGTAGGACAAATGAGCATGCGTGATACTCTCCTGTCACCACACTCATGCACAGAAGCACAATTGCTGGTTGCTTCTCAGCTGTATATAATTTTAGAACTGAGTATATTCATTTTCCTAGAAACTGCAAGCGTTACTACAATAACATTGTAAATGTGCATACATTAATTTGTAAAGGAGCTATTTAATAAAAACTGTGGATTTTATTGGAAGAAATTAGTTTTATTTTAGCCTGTGAAACAGAAATGCTGTAGATAGTTGTGGTTACTCACACGTCTGACAAAGCTTTGTATTGGTGCTCCTTTTCTCACAGATTCAGTTCTGTTTCTGTTGAGTTTTGCCTGCTGGGGGAAATGAGAACTTGAAGACTAGTTAAATGCAAGCAAAAATGCTTTGTAAATCTGATTCCATGTTCTTGAGTGAATGAGCAAAGGATAGATCTATTGGTAAGCTGGGCCTTCACTGCATGTGCAGCTTATGGCTTAGTGCTTGCTGTGGATGAAGAAAGGGGAGGTACTTGCAAAAGCCATGGGACAGGCAGGCAGGGTACAACTGCACTCAGAGCAGCTGGGAAGCCAGAGCTGCTCTCTTTCAGGGCAGCAGGGCACTGTTTGTCAGCTCATTAGGTGTGTTACCTCTGTACAGGGCAGAGACTCTGGCTGTTCTGGTACTGTTCCAGGGATTCAGACACAGCTGTCTCTCTGCTCCAAAAGCAGGCATAGTGCAAAAACCAAAACTGGTCTGCTATGGTTAAAAATAAAAAAGTGTTGATATTGCAGGAGAAGAATGCTGAGGCGTTGTGAAAGAGGAAATGAATAAACACATACTCTATTCATGATTTGGCTTTTGTAAGTTCTTGAAGGTGTCCAGTGCGCTTGTGCTCTGTACAAGATTAAATCCATTGCCTCAGAGAAAACAGAAGATTAGAAATACCAAGACTGATGGAGACACACCAGTCATTCTGCATTGAGGGAAGAGCTGACACAAAATGAGATGGTCAGTGTACAGGTGTCAGGGCTGACACCTGTGAGCTGTGTCCCACACGGAGGGTCTGATCACATGAGTCAACAGCCCTCTCCACATCACTCTTTGAAAAGTACATCAGGATCCTTAAAAATATACAGTGGCGTGTCTAATTCTAATGAGCAAACTTTGCTGGCAAACTTGCAACAAACTAAAGGGAAGAAATCTGATCCTGATGTAGAGAATAGACTTTAATAAGGACACAAGTCAATAAAGACATGGTAATGGGAGACCAAGTTAGGTAGAGGGGTTTAAAGGTGAGGATAGATAGAGGCAGGACTGTTGAAGTGTGGCTAGTGAGGCGAGAGGGCAGAAAGTAAAAGTATTTAGCAAGGTCATGTGACATGGCATCCTGCTTTTGACTGGAACAGTGGTGTTGTATTTTTGGATTCATTTTGAGAATTAAATTTGTTACCACACTGATGTTTTAGTTGTTGCAGTGCAGTGCTTGCCCTAAGTCAAGGACTTTTCAGTTTCCTGTGCTCTGACAGTGAGCAGTGCACAAGAAGCTGGGAGGGCGCATGGCCAGGACAGGGGACCTGAACTGGCCAAAGGAATTTTCCATACCATAGAGCATCATGCCCAGTACATAAACTGTGGGGGAATTGGCCAGGAGGGGCCAATTACTTCTTACAGATGAACATGGCATCAGTCAGCAGGTGGTGAGCAAATGTATTGTGTATTATTTGTTCCTCTTGGGTGTTATTCCTCTTTCTGTCTTGTATTATTACTATCATCATCATCATCATAATCTTTTATTTTGTTTGAATCTTGAAACTATTCCTATCTCAACCCATGAGTTAAGGGAGGTTTTGTTTGCTTTTTTATTCTGATTCCTCTACTCTGTGTGTGTGATGAGCAAGCGACTGTGTGGTATGTAGTTGCTATCTGGGGTTAAACCACGACACATGGTCATAATACTAGCAAAGAAAGATGTTCCCAGCAGAGATGGAGATTGAGAGGGGAAGATGAGCCTGTGAGCCCATGTGCTTGTGTGCTCGATAGCTTGTGGGAAATTTTTAAGGATTCCAATCTAGAGGAGGATAAGAGATAAAGGAGTATAGGGAGATGGCTGGAAATCCTCATTAAATAAGATACTGCAACATCTGCAGTTGGTATTCTGAAATTTGAGTGGAAAGATTAGACTGTTGTATATTAGCCCACAAGGCTAAAGTGCAGCTCTGCACTGTTGGAACCTCTAATCAGCCTTCAGTACGGCAAGTACTTTGGTCTTGATGTACAAACAGTTTCATCTGTCAGAGTTGGAAATCTTATGCTAAATGAATTATTGCTGTCTCAGAAGTGGGGAAATCAACACCCTAATAAATTTGGGGGCTTGCCGGAGATTACAGTGAGTATTTAGTTACTTGATGGCCATACATTAGTTGTGCTGCTGCTGCTGTACTCTCTAAGTCAGCAGTTAATGTTCTTTCCATAGAGCTGCATGAGACTGTGTGCTCCTTTCTTAAATTAGTTGTATTAGGTATTCCAGTGAAGAGGCAGAAGTCGAGAAACAGTCTTCCCAAGAGGCAAGATAGTAGTGTTTACCTTGTTGCTGGTATTTTAGTGCTCTACAAGTCAGCAGCTCCAGTTGCTGTTGATCTCTGGGTAAGTGGGAGCCAGCGAGAGGCTGCCCCGCACTGCTGCCTCTCATGGGGCACCTCAGCGGGGAGCATCTGCCAGCCCTCCAACCCAGCGAGCAGTCTGCCCCCTGCTCTCTGAACCTTCTCCACCACCTGCTGCTGGCCTCTGTGTTTGATCATGTCAGCTTTCCTGTCTGCACAGTGGCCCTTCAATGCAATCTCTAGTGTGCACTCTGGGAAAATTCCTACCTGCCATGGAAAAACCAGAAAGCTTTGAAACTGATCATATTCCACCATTATTCATGGGGAATTTGGCCACTAATTCTGAACAGAACTGAGCTAAATAGAATGCATACATAATGTATTCAGAGTACAAGTTTTTTGCATACTACCCTGCATCTCATGAGGCTTTCCCCCTTCTCACTTCAGAAATACTTCTCATTAGCTGAATTCTTCTTGGTAGTCTTTCAAGACACTTGACTTTTAAAAGTGATAATAAATGCAATGAATCTCCTTGCTTGCCAATAAAGAGGCATGTTGATTCACTCAGAAAAATGTCTGAAGCATTTGGAGTAAATTCAGGTGGGTGGAGTTATGACTTGATAATTTAGTTTGGGTTTGAAACCAAATGGCCGTGAGATAAGAACTGTGTAAACTAATGGTCTTGCTGACTTGTTGGAGTATTAGGGCTGGTGGAGTCACAGGGTAGGACTGCCTGTGGGTAATGGTGATACTCTGCTGCCTCATAGGTATTCTTCCCATTCTGCAATTCAGCTGCTGATGTGTCTTCTTGAAAATATGCAAGAATGTGAAATAGCAGTTCACTGGGTAGGGGAGGGAAAGCTATCGGCAAAAGAAGTCTTAGCTAGTTATGACAGGAATTTCTAGTTCCAGAGAATCAATGAAATGCTTCTTATCTCTGCACTTTGAGAATGAGGTGCTTGCCACCCTTACCTAAAACTGTGAATTTTGTGAGTGTTAAAGAGATTAAAGGAGGTAACCCATCCATTGGGAAATAATGCAGAATTCCCTGAAGGTCTTGAGGCAGCTGCTCTAACTTTTCTAAATAAAACAGCTAAAATGTTTTCCTTCCTGACTTAGTGACAATTTCTGTGTCCAGGGAGGACTGCACTGGGAAGGATACCTGTATTTCTCACTTAAGTGATACTGCTTTTACATTTCTGCAGCAGGCACTTTCTATAGTGAAAGGAAAAGTTATTTTAAAGTGTGCTAAATCTGCAAGCATTGTTTTCCCAGAGCAGAAAATACTTGATTTTTGTGGCCCAGCTATGAAACAGTTCCATGTACTTGTTTTGCAGGTAGACAGCAATACTTTAATTTTGTGCTGCAAATCACTGAAGCTACTTGATATCTGGCATGTAACATGTAGGAGACTGTACGTTCAGCTAGTGCTGTCTAGACTGGACAACGTCTTTATTTTTAAATCAAGTTAGTTCCCTTCGATAAATTCAACTGATGGCAAGGGTTTTTTATCAACACTAGTTATGTCAGGGTATGATAACAGTGGAGAAAATGCACCGTTTTTCCTAATTGAGTNTCCCCCCCTCCCCCGGCGGCAGTTTCTGCAGATTTCTGCAACACGGTTTTTCCTGTGCACCGCACACCACAGCCGTGGCCGTAGTTTTACGATGCCCGGAGCCAGCAGCAGAGCCGCCGTGCGGGATCCCGCGCCTGTCGCTGCCCGCACGCCCCCGCAGGGCCCGGCTCCCGCTCACACAGCGGGGCCCGTGCCTGGCCCCGGCCGGCGGACTCGTGTGTGCTGCCGGGCCGGCAGGTTCGCCCGTTTTCGGCAGGAATTACCTGCCCACTGGGAGGGGGGTGAAAGATGCCTCCCCCGC
>VWYI01039423.1:76984-306603 GCA_013399455.1 Anthoscopus minutus | reverse complement strand
GGCCGTGGCGGGCGCGTGTGCGGGGCGCGTCCGCCGGAGCTCCCGCGGGTTAAACGCGTTCGTCCGGCCGTGGGCTCGCCCGTGGCCGGCGATCCTTTGTCTGCCGGTGGGGCGCCGCTGCAGCCGCCATGGGCGTCGCTGCACCCCCCGTACCGCGCCGGTGTGGCCCCTGTCGGGCCCCGCCGCCGCGAGGGCTGCCCTGGGCACCTCGCTCGCCCGCGGCGGCCCCGCTGGGAGCCGCTCTATGGCCGAGCGCCGCCGGACTTCCCTGCCCGCTCTCTGTGCGGGGCTGCGGCCGCCCCTGGAGCGGGGAGAGCGAGACAGGGGAGAAAAAAATCATGAAGTGATACGGCCCTTTGGGAGGATACGGGCAAATAAGGAAATTAAACAGAAAGAGAGCAGCATGTTGTCATAGCAACAGTGCAATTAAATTACTTTACTGTCAGCCATCATATAATTTTCCTGTTTAGAAGCTCACGGGACGGAACTTCCATTTGGAGTCAAAGTTGAGTGCGCGGTGTAGGTAGGCAATGCCGGTGCCCCTGGACGCTGGCGATTCCCTTGTTTACCTTCTGGTTGCGCTGGATGCAGTTTTGAGAGCTAGGAAGTGGAGCCGACGCACGTTTGGCCTTCTTGTGTTTGTATCTGCCTCAGCATTTTTTTCTTTTCCAGATACTTACTCATGCAAAACTGCACATTTTTACTGAACATCTTCTGGGTGTATTTGTGGGTTTCTGTGCAAAAAAGTTCCGTGTGTTTCATTTTTAGTGAATGCCTACATTGGTGTAACTTCTTTATAGAAAGACCAAAGAACTTAAAAGTTTTCATTTTTGCCTATTTATGGCAGCTAAATTAAAGTCTATTATTTCTCTTTCCCATAATGGCTATGTTTCTCTATTTTTCCCTGCAGATAGGTAGTTCATTCTGTTGTTACCTGTACCTTTTTTTGCCTTTAATTTACAGTACTGACTGTGTGACTGCATGAGTTCAGGTAACTGCTGGGGTTATGTTTTAGATGCAAGGAATAATTTTGTTCTTGTTAGTGTTTGTGCAGAAGGTTTAGTCCATTTAAATTCTGTTATTAAACTCCATCCAGTTTTTGTTCTGCTTCTGTTCATGCCTCCAGACTTAATTCCTGGAAGTAGAATTACTTGGCTTATCTGCTTCTCTTGTATTGGGCAGGGGCAATCAAACTTCACTTTGCTTCTGAAGTGCTCGGGTCATCCCCCAGATATTAGTGCTCACAGGTGTCTCCCCAGGGCCTGCTGGTGCAGGACCCGCAGCAGCTCATCCCACCTCTCCCAGGCCGTTGTTGAGCATCACAGCAGTTTTTCTGACTCTTGTTTAATACTGTCTTTGAGATAATTTCAGCTTATGTTAAAAACTTCTCTGTTTACATGCATTTTTAAAGTGCTCTATTGCTCTGGCACTTGTTTCTCCATGTCTTGGCCCTGGACCCAAAACTACTGGGTGTTGCTTTCCCTCCTACTTTCTCCTGACCTTGCTGGTTTTGAAGTTCTGCTCTCATTTCTGAGTTTGGTACAACCGAGTCAGACTGGATGTTTGTCTGCCTAGGCCTTTAGCCAGAGTGATTTTAATCATGGTGCTGTTGTATTGTCCTCAAATGTGGAACAGCTGAAATTAATCTGAAGCAACTGGCCATAAGTCACTCTTTTTTTTTTTTTTCTTTTTCAGTTCACATCCTTATTAAAGTGATACAATTGGAGTATTTAATGGCTTGAAAACACCACTTCCTCTTTAAAGAGACATGGTTTGGAATTTCCTGTGGGGGTCTTCGTGTGCATACAGAACTGAGATGTACTTGGATTATCATTTTATTCCATCCACTGAAATTTCTTCCCTTAACAGTTGTGGATGAATGTTATGTAAAACTGTCATATTAAATATAGATGGCAAAAGGCTAAGTGACCAGTTAGGGAAAAGCTCAAAATGTTACACAGGACATTTCTATGAGCTAACTTTTCTCACTTTCTCCCTTTTCTTTGGATTCACTCTCCCAGGAGCTGCTGTCTAAATGGGTCCAGTCATGCCTCCCAGTAAGAAGCCAGAGGGCTCAGGAATTAGTGTTCCCAGTGGATTGAGCCAGCGTTATCAAGATAGTGATTTATCAAAGGCACTTCATGATGATGAGGACCTAGATTTCTCTTTGCCTGCCATCAGATTAGATAAAGGGGCCATGGAAGATGAAGAGCTAACTAATTTGAACTGGTTACATGAGAGCAAGAACTTGCTGAAAAGCTTTGGGGACTCAGTGTTAAGGAGCGTTAGCCCTGTTCAGGACATCGGTGATGACACGCCGCCGTCTCCTGCCCACTCTGACATGCCCTATGATGCCAAGCAGAACCCCAACTGCAAACCTCCTTATTCCTTTAGCTGCCTCATATTTATGGCCATTGAGGATTCGCCAACCAAAAGACTGCCTGTAAAGGATATATACAACTGGATCTTGGAACACTTTCCATATTTTGCAAATGCACCTACTGGATGGAAAAATTCTGTGAGACATAATCTGTCCTTGAATAAATGTTTTAAGAAAGTGGACAAAGACCGAAGTCAGGTGAGTTTGGAACCGTGGAAACCTATCTGGCTCTGAAAATAATCAGCTGCTAATCCCAGAATATGTCCTTAACAATGAAATACAGAATGTGCAACCCTGTGCCTGGTAACGTAGTTGATTAAGTTCAGAGAGCCAGCATTTCTTTAGCATTGCTCATTCTGATTTTATTAAATTCATTGTCTAGACATCTGTAAGAAAATGTTCGGTGTGTGTGTATGCTTTTTCCTCGCAGCTGGTGTCTTCATGCATAGTGGTTAAATATTGTTTTTAGTTATCATGCTGTGGTAATGGTTTCCAGCTATACTAGATGAATGTAATCATGTTATAAATAGGCTGCTTGCTGTTCTTGGCTTAATGTATAGTGAAAGGGTATGCCTTATGTAAGAGTCGATTGCTTTTGCCTTAGTCTGTGTTGTAATCCAAAAAAACTTTTCTTTCTTTTACACAAGGTGGGTAATGGTGATGAAGCTTTACTCCATTTCAAGGGAGTTTTAGAGAAACACTTCAAAGAGGGAAGACAGGTCTGACATCAGAGGTGAAGGTTACCATTCACTAAAATTTCTGGCATTCTTTGGGCTCATGTAACTTTTACAGCTGGTGTGGAGCAGAAGCCCTGGGAGCGCAATTTTGTTTTCGGATCTTGATTGTTGTCTCCTGGTTGCATTGCTGATTCCCTGGCGGCTCTGCAGGAAGAGGCTGTGTGCATGGGAATGGGAAAGTGAGCGGAGCAGTGAGGGCCGTCCTTGCACAGCATTTTACAGTGTCAATCTGCCTGGGAGCAGGAATCAATTTCCAAAGGGGACCTTCTCAAGAAGCAGTGAACTGGATGAATCTTTGGCAAAGTATGAGTATACTGATAAAAATACCAGGTTGCAGATTTATTTCAGAGGCCTTCTCGCAGGTTAGGGAAATAAATAGCAGGTAAAATTACATCACTTGTGGTCTGTCTCTAAAAATGGCTGAAGATCAGAAAGTGAACACTTTCCCCTGGCAGAAACAATAGATGCACTCAGATTTCGTATTTCAGTGAGTTAAATGCTGTGATTGTCCTGTTACCCTGAAACTGAACTTCTCTTGGTGGTGCTGTTCTCCCTATTTTGTGTGCAATTTAACTTTAAAAGCTCTGGAATAGAAGCTCAAGTAACTCTAGAGGAAGAGTCATACACTATCCTAAATGAGCAACTTTTCATTTTAGATGAGTAAACTTTCTTTTCTACAGAACTTTCATTTTTAAAGGATTGACATGTTTCTTTTTCTTTCTTTCTAGAAAGTATTATTACCTAGAATCTGCTGTCCTCATACTGCTGCTCACACACTGTATGTTTGTCTTTTTATCAATTAATTGCTGTGAAAGCTCATGTGTGAGATTAAAAAAACCTGTTCCCGAACCGGATCTTGTTTTTATGTAAGCCAGAGTCTTAAATTCTGGTTTGGAAGAGAGGCTATAATAACAAATGCCACAACACTTTTATGACCCTGTCCCAGACTGTAAGAAGTCTTCACACAATGCATTTAAAAACCCACCAAAAAATGGTAACTGGCAAGGCATGTGTCTAACTCTGCCATTTGTGTTTTGTTCTGTGCCTCTTCTTCTGTTTACAAGTTACCTATTTAGATTTCAGCTTCCTTCCTATGAGGAATTAGTCTTCGTGTCTATCTGTCAAATATCCGGCCATCCACTGAGCTCGTCCAAACAATACCACACTGCAGTGCTTCTCCGTGGGGAGGTGGCACAGCACAATGCATGACTGGTCACCCACGTCTCAAATTTGTGCTTATGGCCATGGTTACATAGCTAGACAACAAGGTGTGGTGGGAGGCCTTGCCTGTATGAATCACAAGGTGGAGTTTTATTAATTCCAGGAAAATCACAGATTTCGAGAAAGAATTTCTTCCACTTCCTGAAAATGCTAATAACTGCAGATAGCCAGCTTTAAGGTGAATGAGATGGGATTCTCAAATGTAAAACACACCACAGCAGGTCATTCAAGTCCCCTGCTGGATTGTTCCTCATGCCCTGGCCAAGGGATGTGGCAGACAGAGTCCTGAGTGCAGAATTGGCCCTGGGTCAGAGTTGCTGAATCAGGTGCTTGACAGCTAATTGCGGACTTGGAAAGCAGTAAATGTCAGCTGATGGCTTTGAAAATACCTTTGTGTGTGTGCATGGACATTTGGGCTTGGTTTGGTACCTTGCAGCAAATATCTCTGCTGTTCAGAAGGAACGTGTCTATCTAAAGGGTTCTCTGGTTTTGATATGGGGCTTGGGGCAGGTGAATGGGGGACTTTAATCTGTAAGGAATCATTTTATGCTGCTTCTCCTTTGCAGACAGTTTTTGCAAATTGCAGAGTTGGGGGTCTGCCTTCTTTACTGGTTTTGCATGGGAGAAAGAAAAAAGCAGCATTTAACAAATGGCATGTTATGAAATGCTAACAAGATGGGCTCTGAAATATGTACAGTCTGGGGGGAAGGAGTTAATCAGTGCTGAGAATTGCAGGCATTTGCCAGTTGATGTACATTGACACATAGTGAAATGCTAGAAGCTTTTCCTCTCATAGTTGTGTTTTCCAGTGTTTGTTTATGTAGCCTTTCAGTAATCATTTTTCTAAAAAAAATTCTGCTGAACACTTAACTCTTTTTTGAACTCCCTCTGCATAGTAACTTTCTAAGTCTTGCTTTCCACTAGTTTATATTCATGGGGCTAACTATGCATCTAATAGCCTGCAGCTTTTTCTGCCTGCATATGAATGCTTGAATTTCCTGATTTGAGATCCTTGTAATGGAGAGGGGGGAAAAAAAAAGAGACGGGCGTCATCACTTTGTTTTTTGACTTGCCCTGTCCTGCTGGGGCTTTTATGTCTGATGTGGAATGCTGGGAAAAGAGGATTTGTTTTTGCATTGCTGCTGTTCCACTTCAGCTGCAGTGCCATTAGGCTTACCTGGCAAACCAAAAGCCTGGCTGCTCATACAACTGCTATGAGGCTGATCTGGATCGAGACAGAGAGCTGGACTGAAGAAGAGAAAATGCTGAGCCCTCGATTGTACAAACCTCTTTGCATTGAGCTCAGCAGTTTAATAATAGTTGGCCAGAGTATGAAGTTATCACATGATGGGGAGTAGATGTGGAGTTCCCTGGCTTTGTTTATACTGCCAGACCTGTGAATTCACTTGTTCAGATTAATCCTATTGTGAGCATACAGATCTAAATGTCCTGTAGTCTGCGTCCCACTTAGTACAGCCCGTTAGTCCATGACTTCCCTACCATCTGGTCCTTGGCTATAGAGAGGAATTTTTCTTGTATATGTGTCTCCATAGCAACGAGTTTGCAGTTGATATGGAAAGTAAGCAGTTGCCCTAGCAACGGAGTTACTGATGTGGCAGCTTCTCTGCTTGCAGGGAAAGGGCTAAGCTAGTTCAGACCCATTATGTAGGTTTGCTGTGATTATAGCTATGCCCACTAGTCCTGCTCGAGCTAAGGGACGGCTGAAAAATTTTGTTACAAGCTCTATTTTTTGCCTCCCTTGAAAATCTGATTTATTCATTTATTTATGTATAGGGACTGTTGCTTTGAACAAAGGCTGGTAGGATTGTCTTTCCAGAGTGTGTGATGTGTCTGTGCCTTTTATGAATTCAAACTTCCTCAGTCATCGTTATCAGATGAGGGGAAATGATGTTTGACCTCACTGGCTTCACTGCAGTATTTTTGTCTCAGTGAACAGCCCACAGTTAGAAAGGTTGGAGCTTTTGTCCCCATTCTCCTCTCTGCTATTCTGCTGGTTTTTTTCCCTGGTCTCTGCTTCTTTGGGTGTCCATCCTATCAAGAGGACTTCTCTTTGTGTCTGCTCTGCATTGTCTGAGATAGGGAAACACATGCTTCTGGCTGTGCGCATGCTGATTCAAGTATCTGAAAGGTTTATGTGGCACTTTTGCTGAGGGACATCTTAATAAAAATGTAATGAGGGTAAAGGATATGTTTATGGTGATGGGAGAAGAAAATTCTCTTCGCTTGATGTGGAAGTTATTCTTAGAAGTATGTGGTCCATAACTGGGTCATGGAGATCCAGCCAGGCTCCTCCTCCGTCTGGAGCAGGCTCTGAGATCTGAGGACTCCTGAGTGGTCCTTGAGCTTTGCAAGAGCTGATACCCAACTTGTCAAATGCACTGTGTCTCATAAGTGCTCTGCCAGGGCGTCTGGACAGGAGCTGTAGGAATCCCTTTGGGCATGGGAGACTCTTCAGGAGTGCCTCCTGCAAATGTCTTTCCTCTATTGTGATAATATCTGGGCTTTTGTCAGGTAAAATCTAGTGGAAAAAGCAGTGCCAGCTAGAGTGAGAGGAAACGGACTCTGCTTGTTCTTTGAATCGCCTCATCCAATCTGCATATGTGCAAAGGTGAGGGAGATGGGACCCTGTCCTCCCTCTTTTAATGTCACTGAGGTTTCCTGTGAAAGTTTAGTTTCACACTGCAGATAGAAATAATCTTTGTTTTCAATGTTACCACCTAGACTGATCCAGATAACAGAAGTGTCAGAATTTCACTGCATTTTTAACATCTGGGGAAGCTGAAGTGAAAAAATACCAAAAATCAAACCCAATAAAACAATCCCTCAGACTCACGTTGAAGGCTTCATGTGATATGGACTCCATTAAAAAATTAATGTCCCAAATAAGCTGATGCAACTGTTAATTTAATTATTAAAAGGATATTTTGTGGTTTTAAACTGGAATTTGTCTAGTTTAACTTGAAGTGCATTTCCTTATACTTTTATCTGTTCATGCAAAAAAGCTCTCTACTACCAGAAGTTTCCTCCTCAAATTGGTTTGCAGAGAAACAAGGATCATCTCTTTCTAGAGAAATCATAAAAGTCTCTAGAACATACTGTAAATGGAGTTGCTGGATATTAGACAATTTATGGAGAACTTTTCTTGAACCCTTTCAGTTCTGTTTTTAAATTCCAGACCCAAGAATCGTACAGAATATTTAAATAACAGATTTCCTAAAGCTGTGCATGGAAATAACCCTCTTCATTTCACTGGCTTGCAGCTGCTTGACTTTACATCAGAGCTAACTCTTAGCACTGGAATCTGCCTGAATTAACTGTTCTAGAGCTTTACAAAGCACAAGCAGTTCTTTTCAAGGAATGACGGGAGACCTGGCAATATCCAGGGGATCCTCTGAACCTTATATCTAAGGTATTGGTGTTATCTTGCTCTCAGTTAATGTGCCTTGCTGTGTAACTGAGGTGTTGGTTGCACAGTGGCAGGCCACTGAGCTGCCTGAGGACTTTGGCCACTTAAGTTAAATAAACTGGACTAATGTCTGTGCTCTACACCCACAGCAAAGATGATGCAAAGCATGTTAAGTAGCACTGAAGGAGTATAGGAAATCAGGAGTGAGCTGCTGTTTACCCGTTGGGCTTGGGCTATGGTGAAGTTGATGACTCCATTTCTCAGCTGTGTTTTCACTCCCTCACTTCCGACTCTTCACTCCATCACCTTCCTAGCACATGAATATTTGTGTTTCTGTGACAAACAACTGATCTGGCTGGATTTATCTTTCACTCTTCTTTTAATTCTTGTGTTGCTTTTCAGCTTAAGTCCCCAGTTCAGGTTACAGTGCAGTCGAGGTAACAGTTGTGCTGACATGACAAGGGGAATAGAATTGATTGGGAAGCTGGGCATTGCCAGTTGGGATTGCAGAGAAGCCATTCCTTACAGAAGAAGGGCTGGCATGATGCACCACTGCTTGGTGGGATAATGCATGTAGTCCCTGCCCCAAGGTAAAATGCAAACAGAAGATTAAAAGCAATGAGATGCTTTCTTCTGCTGGAGGTGTTTGTTTTGGTTTCCCCTTAGGAGCAGGACTGTGCTGTTTGTTGTTCAAGTGACCTGTGTTAGTGACTCTTCTTGGTGTTTAACAGCAGATTTGAAGTGGTCAGAGTCTGAGCTGCCATTCTCATGCATGAACCCTGGCGAACCTGGCTGCCTGTTCCCTTTCCTGGCAGGTGGAATTGATCTGGGGCTGTATTGCAGGCCCTCTTCAGTTCAGACTGGCACATGTGTTACTATGTAATGAGCAGGCTGGAAAACTCATTGTATGATTTTAGTTTGAGTTATTTTTCATTGGGCTAATTTAGCTGGATTCATTTTCAGCTCCCTGTTTGGTTCTTGGTTACTGTGGTCAGAGGAACACCAGTGTCAGCACAGGCCATGGGCTCAGCTCTGTTAAATGTGGCATGAAGCTGTGCCTGTGGCTTCCAGCCAGCTCAGAGCTGACCCGGTGACAGCAGAAGATGGGGAAGGGAAGGGTTGAAGGATGCTCTCGCTTTTGAGAGCACAGGCTGCACTTAAACCACTGGGGGTGCTTGAATGTTCAGTCAGAGACATTCCTGGTGCTGGATTGGGTCTGTAAGACGTGAGTGAAATGGTCCAACAAAAACTGCACCAGAATGTTTGCACATGTGTGTTTTTTCAAGATTTTTTTCTGTTGCCTGAGGTTCTTAGTATTGGCAGTAGAGGTGGCTCTGTGTGGACCTGTGCTGTGCATCCTCTGAAAGGCTGTTATGGAAGAGGAAAGGTTGTCTATAAAATCAATTGTCAGGCTTTTTTCATGCTACTGTCATTACGTCCTCATCGCCTCCTATGTTTCTTTCCAATTGTCAGAGAGATAATGAAGTGCCCTTGTCACTGTCAGCAAAGGAAGCACAGATCTCAGAGCTTCACTCTGGTTTGAGCACAGGAGGCCTCGCACGCAGGGGCACTTTTACATGTCCATTAGTGAATGTGGCAAGGCATGCCCCCAAGCACCAGGCCCATGATGGTGGCTTTGCTAACTCCAGCTGTAGCTGAACATCAGAGATGAACTGGATTTGCTGGTGTGACTGAGTATATGTGCTTCTGTCTTGCACTCAATTCTTCAGCACTACATCAAAGAATCCATTTTAATTACTAAATATGTGTCCCTTAGACTTCCCCCTTCATTTCCTAAAAGGGAAGTGAAGTGTTTTACATTGTCTGAAAGAGCCCAGCAAATAATGCTGTGTGTCTTCTTTTCCTGGGTGAAGACCTTGAGAAAAAACATTTAGAAGTCTTGGTCATAACTGAGCAGTTGAAAATCATTAAAGAGTTGAGAATACTCTTCAGGCAGCCTGAAGTAGCCTTTGAGTTGCTGGAGAAGCTACCTTTCTTTGCTATAGATTCAGGCAGTTACGTGTCCCCACTGAACCTCAGTTCAGTCCTGCAGCATGACTGTATTTCTGGTAGAGTCATTTACTCAACTGGCTCGGCAGGGTCTGGGCAGCAGTCTGCAAGCTGCTTATACCTGCTCCCTCTGTGTTATTTTCAGCTAATTGCTGTATCTTCATCATAAATCTAGTTAATACAAATGAACGATACAGAATAACATAAGCCAAAGTCCTTATGAAGAAGGGACTGTGTGTGACCATTTTTAATTTAGCTGGTTGTCATTTGTATGTTGAGCAGTGGTGGGTTAGCATATAAAAGTGTTTGACTTCTGTCATTGCAAGACTAGGCAGACTTGCTAGCTGAGGTCATGGTGCAAGCACTGCATGTAGTTATAACAAAGCAGTATGTCATGAAGCTCAGAAAGTCCAAGTGCAAGGTGCTCCATCTGGTCAGGGCAATCCCAGTTATGAGCACAGACTGGGAGATGAAGTCATTGAGAGCTGCCCTGCGAGAAGGGCTTGGAGGTTCTCATGGCTGAAAAGCTGGACATGTACCAGCAGTGAGCACTTGTAGCCCAGAAAGCCAACTCTGCATGGCAGAGAGCAGCATGGGCAGCAAGATGAGGGAAGGGATTCTGCCCCTCTGCTCTGCTTTTGTGGGATCCCACCTGCAGTGCTGTATCCAGCTCTGGGACCCCCAGCATAGGAAGGACTTGGACCTGTTGAAGAGGGTCTAGAGGAAGGACTGAAGATTATTAGAGGGCAGAAGCTTGTCTCATGAAGACAGACTGAGAGAGCTGGAGTGGTTTAGCCTAGAGAAAAGAAGGCTACAGAAAGACTTCATTGCAACCTTGCATTACTTAAAGGGAACTTAGAAAAAAGAGAGGGACTTTTTGACAGGCAGAGTGACAAGAACAAGTTTAAATGAAGAGGAGAGATTTAGCTGAGTTGTTTGGAAGAAATTCTTTACTGTGAGGATGCTGAGGCACTGGCACAAGTTGCCCAGAGATGCTGTGGGTGTGGCATCCCTGTGTTTAAGGTCAGGCTGGATGTCGCTTCAAGCAACCTGGTCTGGTGGATGTCATCCCTGCACATGATGGCTGAGTTGGAACTAGATGATCTTTAAGGTCTCTTCCAAACCTAACCCTTCTATGATTCTATTAATAGTTATTTTTGTGAGCACAGATTATTTAAGAAACAGCTCCATGTGGCTGCCTCTGGTTAAGTTTTGCTTAGCAAGCATCTAGGGAAAGATGTGGTCCATGCTTATATGTATATTTAAGCTACTAAAGCTTTTTATCTCTTAAGTAATTTGCTTTTATCTTGTGATATGTAGTCTAGTATTTTTAATCTGTACAAGTCTGCTACTTGGTGAAGGTCTTCAGGTAAAGGAAGATACTGAGGGAAGTTCATTTTTATGAGATATGTAAGAATCTTACTGGTTTTGTAATACTCCTAGTTTGTCAATTTTTAAAGTAGTTTAGAAACAATGAGATTTTTCAGTAGCAGCAACTGGCTTGTTATGATTCAGTAGCTGAATTTTAGTCTCAAGGAAAAATCGATTTAGCTTCCTAACACTTGTCATTCAATCTAATTCCCAGTTAGAGTCTCTTACCCCAACCATTCCTTACCTGCTCCAGTGTCTCAGAGCTGGCTTAAAAAGCAGGGTACCCTCTCAGCTCTAGAGATGAGAAATTATCATGGGTTGGCTGGGAAAGAGAGGAATTGAGAGACAAATTTATTGTCTGACTGTACTTCAAGCAGCAGAGGAACATGGATGGTTGGTTCAGGTGTAATTATGAGCCCCTGTTTCTGACACTTGAGCTGTGACATCCTTAAAGGTAAAGTGCATCCTGAATATGTGCTTGAATGATTTTTTCAGTCTTGCAGCTTTGTTTTTTGGACTAAATTCCTGTGTGTCTTTTCTCTGGCTTGGAAGAATCCAGGCACAGAAGTAATAACATTTGCTTTCTTTAATGGTGTGGGCAAAGGTGGATATTCTGGAGGACCAGGCATGTTGCTGTTGGAGAGTGGCCCTGTGGATGGTTTCAGCAGTCTGGCTGCCCTGGGACTAACTGGCCTCATAGATGGGGAGAAGAAACCTTCCTCAGATGTGCTGCTTTTAGCAAGAACTTCCTGAGATATTTTCACTTAAGGCAAAAGCAACGTCCAGGACTGAAGATCACAGCAATTCTTACCTTTAATTACACAAGAGAGTGTAAAATACTTCAGCTCTGGCATGCCATCATATGCAAGATTGCTCTTCACTTGCAGCCTTTGGATCTCAGTGATCAGGTGGCTGGAGCTGCTGAGTTCTTTGGTAGTTGGGATGGTGCACCCACACATGCTCATCATCACTGTGGTGGCTGGCCATTTGTTGCAATGGCAATAAAACAGTGGTTATCCTTTCTGAAGAGTAAGCGCATTTATAAGAGTCTTGATGCTGACAAAGTTTATCTACATGCTGGCAACAAAACTGGCTTTTTAAAGAGCACTGAATTTCTTGTAGTTTTAAGTGGTGTCAAATTTATCAGTGACAGAGGTCGCGTAAGATAAGCAACAGGGGAGGGAAGGAAAGGCAGTGACCTTCCTGCTTTGGCATACAGGGTTTTTTCCTCCTGATTTTTTGTTGTTGGCGCTTCTTAGCCTGAAACATTACTGGGTTTTTGCTGTTCTCCCACCAATTTGGGCTCCTGACTTCAGAAAAGCTGCTTTTGATTTACTCTTGAGTATCAGCGACAGAATTGGGACTGAGTGCTGTGGAAAGTAGCTGTTTTAGCCATAAATGATGCCTCTGGATCTTGCTTAGTTATCCATAATAATAATTTTGGAGACAATTTGTTAAATTAGTTTAATTCTCTTTAGTTGTTCGCTTATCATTCAGGCTCCTTTGGAAAAAACTGTTCTTGGGAACTCGTGTAGGAATTTGTGGGAAGACTCATTTTGAGGATCTTAAATGTGAGTGGGTTTTTCCTTGTTGCAGTAGAAAAGAAACCAAATTGCTGCCCTTAGCCGGTGACTTAAGATACCAAAACACTATCTACAGCATGCTGAATTGCTATATTTCATTGCAACAGTGAAGAGTAGCAATTTACCACTAGCTGAGAGCTCTCAGGATTTTGAAGCACCAGTGTAACTTGCTGAAGGATGACTGTTGGTAAGCAGAGGAATGAACAGGCTTCTGCATCGGGAAGTGTCAATGGCATGAAGAATTGTCTGTGGCAGTATGTGGAGCAGAAACTTATTGATGGAATTTTGCATAAGATAATCTACTTGAATAGTGAATTCACACTCGTTCAAGCTTTGAGCCGAATATTAGCCTGTGCTCCAGAGCAATGGTTATGAGACCCCCACGGCTGCCTACTTGTAGGAAGGTACTTGCTGAGATGAAGGAACTATTATGAATGTATTTCTGAGTTTACAGTTGAAAAGAATTGTCTGCAGTGCAACTTGCAGAGGTTATGGGTGTTAATGCAAGGCTAGGGTTAGTTGCTGGCATACCTTACCTCAAGCTTTCATTTACACCTGTTTATCTCCACCCTTTAGAGTGGAGGGTGGGAGAGTGGGAAGGCACGTCTCATAGGTTCTGCATGCTTCAATAAAAACAGGGAAATCATTCATGTAATGTTCTGGTTTTGCATTAGCAGGAGAGATGTTAAACATCACTGTTAAGGTTTAATGTTTCAGAATGTAATGAATGTAACACTTTTACAATTAGATCTCTAAATAGCTGATAAGAACTGAACAGACCTTGCACGGACAAGATCATCTTCTTTAGGATTGAAGTCCTTGCTATGCAGGAAAAGCTGTATTTGAAGGATTCTCTTCAGTGCCACTGCTTTGCAGTGCCTGGTTGCGTGCAGCCTTCTCAAGCCCCAGAAAAATACAGAATCATTGCACTTCCAGAGATCATCACTGCTCCTGGGAGCACTTTGAAGGCTTTTGGAGAGAATGTTTGACAGCTTTAAGAACTGCCTTCTTCTGATGTATATGGAGCTACAGTTGTACTCAGGCTTTGGGAGATTACTGTGGGCCAAAAGGTATTTAGTCCTGCAAGAATTCCCTTCAGACATAATATTTATAAATAAATTTAACTGGAAATAATGATATTATTCTTATATAATTCCACCCTTCCTGAAGTACTTGAGGACTACAGGGCTGCACATTAATAGAATCATAGAATCATGGAACATCCTGAGTTAGAAAGGATCATTGAGTCCAGCTCCTAGCCCTGCATGGGACATGCCAAGAACCACGCTGTGCCTGAGAATATTGTCCAGACACTTATTGAACTCTTCAGGCTGGTGCTGTGACCACTTACCTGTGGAGCCTCTTCCAGTGCCTAGCCACCCTCTGGGTGAAAAACCTTTTTCTGATATAATGGTGTAAGTTGTTTTCTGGATTTTCTGCATAGCTAAAGTAAGAAGGAATGCGTGGTGTGCATGGAAAGTGCTGTTTTTCAGCCTTCAGTTGGGAGAGATGGGAAGTTGGAGAGTCAGGATATGGCTGAGAATGAGACAAATGCTGGCATTTGTACTGTTGCATAGTTTGCTTTGAAGCAGTAGGATGAACTTGTACAAAATGTTTTTTCCTGTTTTGTCAATTAATGTATTGCATTTATTTTTATGTAATTGCTCATTACACTAATTTATTTGTGTTTCCTCTCTCTTACCCTTCTATACAGATTAAAATTTTCCCCCTCAGTGCTTAGGGCTAACTATACAGACCTTGCTTTTGTAAAAGAGTGTAGGTTTGTTTCACAATTTTATATTGATATGTAGTACTTTTTAGACTTCTGGTTGCATGGCAGAGGAAGAGGGAAGAAACTAGCATAGAGACAGATTGCGCAGAAGATTCAGTCCAGTGCTAGCTCCCAGCTCATGAGGCAAATGCAATTTTATTGTCTGTTATGTACCTCCCTTTCCTGCTTAAATTATTTTTTTTAATCTGTCTATATATATATATATATGTGTGTGTGTATCAATACTTTTTATAATAGAAAGCATTACAGAGTCACACTGGTTTGTTGGAACATCCAAACACTTTTAAGATAAAATGGGAGCAAATATTGGGTTGTCAGATAGTGCTTTCTGTCTGCTTTTGTCTCTGTGCCACGAAAACAAGATGCTGTCATAGTGGTATGTAATAATCACAGAATATTCTGTGTTGGAAGGGATACACAAGGACCTTCAAACCCAGCTCCTAAGTGAATGGCCCAGACAGGGACCCAACCTGCAGCCCTGGTATTATTAGTACTATGTTCTAACCACCTGAGCTAATCTCTGCGAAGTTTCCTTGGGAAAGAAGTGTTGCCACAACTGGTTACCAGTTAGTCTGAACAGATGACTCTAAATTAAGAGACCTGAACCATCTCTCTCTTGTTTTTTCCAAAACAGCATTTAAAATTTAGTAAAACACCTCCACTTTGTTGTTTCAGATTTTGCTAAGACACTGGTAGTACTTCACTGCTTTTTGGGTGGTGCTGCATTTGTTTGGAGGGACAAAGTTACATGTTCTTGGTTTAGCAAGTCTGCTTTGATGTGTCATTTGCTGTTAGGTTTTAGAGCTGACTAATTTTGAATTTGGGAAAGCAGAAATGTAATTATGACCCTTTCCATTAAGAGACAAGGTTTTCAGTCTTTCTTGTTTGAAAAAAAAAGTTTTCATTTAGAAAGCTTTGATTTTAATTTGTAGCAATGAAATTGTAGGAAAGGTTTTTCTTTTTCCTCCTTCTGTGACTAGGAAAACGTCTTCCTCCCATCATCTAAAATGCTTGCATTATTTTAGTTTCAAAGTAAATATGCTAATGATCTAACCACTTTTGCTAATTACCTTCTGCTTTTTCACCAGCAGTGAAGCTGCACTTATCCTACAGTATTATGTAGTATGCTGAAAATGCATTTGGCTGGCTTGGGCAGATGGGACAAGAGTCCGTGTCTTAATTAAGATAGAGTTACCCACTTGTGTACCACATCATCTATTTATTCCCCTTGTTATTTATAAAACAGGGTTTGCAAACTTGTTGGATTGGCAGTTTGAATCTTTGATTTAGACACGCATTTAAAATTTGCTTCATCAGTGAACTTGTCATTTTTCATGTTTTGACTATCTGTTGATTCCTTGTTTGGCATCAGGTGAAAAATTAAAACAGTACTAGAGTGATTTAAACAGCTTTTCAGTCCATGCTATGTGCAGCTTCAGACTTCTTGCACTGTGTACCAAGACATGCTATTATTTGGAAAGGAAGGGAATTTTGCAATTGCTCAAATAAGTTTTCTGTTTGTGTTGCATGGCTTTTAAATTAGACCAAGTAATGTTAGCATCGAAGGGTGTGTTTGTATAATAATATGAATGGGTAAAATAAGAGTGGTGTGGGTGGCTATTTATATAGAAATTTGTATCTGAAAAGTTATGAAATTGGCTTAAAAATCACGTTGTCATCTAAAACAATGAAGGGAGGGGCTGTGTGTCTTATTTTAGAGCCTTTGAGAACTTTTACAAGGTCTTTTATAGAAGCAAAGACAGCTGGNTTTTGCACCATCTCATGACTTTCTGATAGAAACATCTAGGATACCAACATGCTAAAAATGCTATGAATCAGCAACATTAAAGCCAGATTCTGGAGGCTGCAATAAAGCTATAATCTCTCAAGTTTCTTCCAAACTCTTGTGTTAGTGGTGTATTTAGTATTGCTTGAGAAAGTCTTTTGCAAGAAAAACACGGAAATTACAGAAGTCCTTCACCATACAGTGCAGATGTCAGCATTTGTGATCATTGGGTGCAACTGTGAAGAGGGATGGACCCTTTGGAGCAGCCAACCCTATTTATGGGCTAGTGCTTTGGAGCTGGTGTATCTGGCTTCCTCTTGTGGGGGCAAGCAGTGGTGAGTTTTTACACCAGCAGCATTCTCAGAGGCTAGTTACTGATTTTCAGCAGGATTTGGTACATTATGCAACTCTGAAAGGTAAGATGAATGCTGTTTTAAGTGTTCCAGTATTAGTAGGATGTATGGAGTCAATATAAGGCATCCATTCCTTTCAATTCAGCCTTTGGATAGGGCCTTCAGCAGCTTGGACTTAATTTTCTAGCTCTGCATTTTTCTCTGTAGGGATGTTTGTATGTTAATTTTGGTTGCTTTTTGCCTTCAGCTATTCAATTCCAATTGCTGTTTGTGGTTTCCCCCCTTCACGCACCCACTTCAATTCTCTTTTTTCCCTACCTGCGTCATCTCTAAATGTAACAGATCATAAGCGTCTGTCTGAGGAGTGCAGGGACAAGCACTTTCAGTCATCGTTGCACTGTACTGAAACTGCATTGGCCTTTTGAAAAAAGAAAAAAGTTGCAGCCTTTTTTGAAGCAAGATTTTCATTTGTAAACAGTATGCTATTTCTGGCGTGTCAGATACAAAGGCTTCCTGTGTGGCACTGAATAAGAAGATCACAGGAGACCTAGAGCAGTGACTCAGGTCACAGCAGGCCTGGTTGCATGATACCTGTGTCATCAAAATAGCCTGCTTTGGCATCCCTAAATGAGATTTTCTTTTCCTTTCAATGGTAAATCTGTTCAAAGGCTTATTTGATCATGAATTATTTGGAGGAGAACAACTTTTTAACCTGAGAATAGCATACGTCTTCTCTTCCTTGTTACTCCAGAACTCACGTCATCATCTGATACTGGGCAAGCTGCCGATTTTCATCACTGGAGTCTGCTCAGAACTTGTTTCTCCCTGTTTCCTTCCACTCCAGGGGCATGTTAGGTCGGATAAATTCATACACTAGTGTTTAATCACTGATCACTTATCATTCTTGTGCAATATTGATCAGCAGCCTTTTTGTATGCAATGATCAGAATGAGTAATAGCTTTCTGGTAAACACCAAGTAGTGGGAGAGTGAAGATGGTGATTTAGCCCCATGTAGAAGTTGACACGGGATTTTTCCAGAAGTTTCTACACTGTCCGATTTCTTTTTCCTTTCCCTGTTCCAAACTCTGTTTCTTCCCTTACTCTGTTCAAGCTGAGCATCAGTCCTTTCTGTAGATGGAGCATATTTCAGCAAGTGCCCTAGTCTTCTTCTCAGGGCTACTGATGCTGCTGAGATTGTCCAGTATCTCATTTTCCTGAGGAGACCATCATTTCTTCTTTCAGTACACTACAGTCACACACAGACTTCCAATTTCACGGGGGCATCCTGTGAACATGGTACCTGAAAATGAAAAATGACTGCTTGTAAGATAATTCAGTTAAAAAGAAGCCAGGGAAAGCCCAAATAGGCAGGGCTGTTATGTGTAGGTTGAAAGCTGTTTTTTACCCCCTCCTTCCTCCCACTCTTTCCTTACCAGGTAAAAGACCTGGTCTGTGCCTGAACTTGATATTCTGAATAACCTTTTATCTGCACACAGTGACTGATGCTCACATCCTGTTTGCTACCAGCTTAAACCGCCCTGAAGAGGGATGTTTCTATTTCTACCCGTGTGTGTTTCACTGAGTTTGCAGGCTGGCTGTCTGCTGCTGCCTCTGTCATATGCCTTTTGATTCTCTCCTGTGAATTTGACGGAATTCACTTTTTCTTTACTGTTTTTATGAAATACCAAAATCATTGTGTTATTTGGAATGGTATCTGGAAAAATGATGTAGACTTCTAAACAGAGGAATAATTTATATTGAGTCAAGCTTTGCTTAATATTTAGACTTTGATTAATGCCTTGCTAATGTAGAACTTAGTCTGCCCAGGAAATAACATGAATAAACCTGTGAATTCTATTCTTGCCAAGGTGTGGGTTTTGATTAGGGACTTGCTAGCTTCCTTGGAAAAATTGTAGATTTAAGTATTTCTTTTTTCCACACCAGTGAGTTCAGATATTATTTCTCCAATGTAATCACTTTGCTATGTTTAATAATAAACTGTTTGCACAATTTCAAATCTGTTTTACTGATGGAGGTGCTCAGGGATGCTGATTATCCACTCTAAAATACACTTGATTCAGTGGCTCATGCTGCAGAAGTTTTCCATGATAAGCTTTGTTGTGTCTGCCACTTTTAGTATTTTACCAGTTGCAACCTCTGTAGCCATGCTGGCAAAAATGCAGTCACCTAAAAAACCAAAGAGAAAAAAATTCTATAGTTGCCAAGTCTGTTTTTGAGACTGCTTTGTGGAGATAAATATTAAAGGGAGTCTTCTTACAGTCTTAATGAAGCTTATTGTGAATTAAACTTTGAAGACTAAGCGAGTTCATCTTGCTCTTTTTGTGAGCCTTTGCTATTGCGGCAGACTTAAAGTAAAAGTGGGAGAAAAAGTATGTCTGAATTAATGACTCCCACAGTGAAAAGTTCCTGCATTATTCTTTTTAGCTTACTTCACCTTGAGGATGATTTGGATGAGACCTGACCAATGTAGCTTGCTTTCACCCCCTGCCACTACAGGCTTCTGCTGAGAAGGGCACTTCTCACCTATTTCTCCCTCCCTGACTTCGGGGTAGGCTGCTCATCTCCTGAGGCTGGGTGTGGGTTCCACAGCTGTGGCACAGTGAAGGCTGGTGCTGTGCACTTCCAGGGAGGGTGAGGGGACTGTTCTTGCTGCCAGGATGGATATGCTGTGCTTAACCCACATACCACAGTGTCTCCTTTTTATGCTTGTGGTAATGCCATGGCCCTGGCTGTCTCCAGCCATCCATGGGCTGGAGCTGGTGTGAAGCTTTTTGCACTCACACCAGAGGAGACCAGAGGTACAGCTAGGACTGGGAGAAGGTGCTTGTAGTGACCTGTGACATGGCAGTCAATGGAGACAGATACAGCTGGCTTAGCAACCTGTTCCCTGTCGTTACTTGCATATGTAATTTCCTTGCCATATTGAGATTGGGGCCTCCCTATGTTGGAAGGCTCTGGTGCAGTTGAGGTGTATTTTTGACTCTCCCAGGAAGGCTTTTATGGCCAGCACTCCAGAAGATGCAGGAAGAGGTTATTGCAATAGGTGCTACTATTCTGACTCTGCAGATGGTCCCAATGAGGGCTTGCTGCTCTCTGGCCATGTGTATGTTTCAAATCTCTCAGGTGAGATTTCTTGCTCAGTTTGCGTTACATTAGAAATGAATTGCCAAATCCTACTATGAGAGGAAAGCCTTCCCCCACAGGCCCTGCAGTTCTAGTCCCTCCAGGGTGTCCAGTCTCTACTAGGGAGTGCGTGTACCGTAGCTGTTGGGTTTTGACCTCCGCATGGGAGGCTAGTTAGCTCCCAGAGCTAAACTATTCTTTCTCTGGTTTGTCTTCATTGCAGAGCCATTGATCTTACTGTTTAATTTAGGAGACATTTCTCCAGAGGCTTGTAATAGTACCTAGTGTTTGATGGAAAAAAGATTTGTGTAGGCTGCTTGCAAAAATGCCAAGTTGCGGTGAAGTCCCAGATTTTTTTTTGAGTCCCTGAGGGTTTTGGTTTTGACATTTTGGCTGTTGAGGCTCCTGAAGCTAGGCCCTTCCCTGACGAGTTTGTGCTGATTTGGGCTGTGTGAATGAGATGAGAACTTCAGTGCACTCATGAGTTGCTTCATTTCAGAGGATGTTTGCAGCATGGGGAGGTGTTTTGTTTTGCTTTCCGGGATTTCATTCAGCCATAAGAAAGAGGAGGAGGAAAGAGGAAGATGGTAAAAGATAAGTATCTCTGAACTTAGCATAGAAATGGGACACAAGCAGAGTAGAATGTGTGTGTAAGTGGCCGAAGTAATGTGTGTGTTGATGGATGTGGGTAGCATTGAGGTCTCTGTTGCAGGATGGATATTCTTCAGCGTGTGCCTGCTGGAGGTGACATGGATCTGTTGAAGCTGCTGAGTGGGTCTTGGGATGGAGCACAGCTTTGTTTCCCTAAAGAGCCCAGAAACACTTGGAAGCCCCACATCCCGGGAACCTCTCAAACCATTTATCAAAGTGCCTGGTTTTTTCTCCTCAATATATCATGCAAACCAATATTAAACACTAAGCAAGGAAAAACTGTACATTAAATAAACAGTTATGAGGGAAATGGTGCAAATCCATTAGCTTTTGTCATGTCTTCCTTATTTCAATTTTTATTTGTCATGGATAATGGATTTAGTACAACCTACTCCCTCTCACACATTTTTGCTAGCTGTTAACCCCTTCCCCTGGAAATTCACTCACTGGCTTATTTCATCATTAGTACAGTGGTAGGCAAAAAGTGACCTGTCAACCTTTAGCACAGATAACTGTTGAATTTTTTTTTCATTTTCTGTTCTGTGGAGGATTGTGTTCTAAAATTGTCTCTAGGTTTTCATATATGATGTAACTATACATTTTTAAGAAAAGGCAATTTACATATTTTCTAATTGCAGACAATGTAGATAATATGAAGGGCATGGATAACCAGTGGGTATGTAAAGGAGTGCACCTCTGATATGATATTAGTGCACCTCATTAAATGGACTATTGGTCTGGAGTCTGGGTTTTTTTTTTTCCTTTCTGCCATGGATTTTGTAGTTGACCTTGAAAACTTCTTTTTTATTCTTTTGTTTCTGAGTCTTCTCAATTTTCTTTTTAATAGTGTAGGTATAATTACACTTTCCATGTATACACAAAAATTCTATATGTTGAAACAGCATTATTAGTAGTACTTGCTGCCTAATCTCTCCCAAGTGTGCCAGTGATGCCTCATCATGATGATAGGCTTGGCTTCTGGGCTCCCCTACTTTGCCAGCCTGTTCTCCCTGTGTCTGTTTGATCTTGCACTTCATTCATCCCTTGCAGTGTCTTAGCCTGTCTTCCATAGCACTCGGACTTTGCATAGCCTGGGGAGACTGGGCAATGTCCGAGGTTGCTAGGTACTGGCATGAAACAACATCAGCTTTATATAGGAGGTAGGCATTGTTTAAGGGCGGTTAATGACACTGCTTTCTTCAGCTGCTTGCA
This sequence comes from Anthoscopus minutus, assembly GCA_013399455.1. NCBI lineage: Eukaryota > Metazoa > Chordata > Aves > Passeriformes > Paridae > Anthoscopus > Anthoscopus minutus. Next base: position 284,935 of record VWYI01039423.1, on the reverse strand, counting down.
GGGGTTCAGTGTGGCAGCCTAATAGCTTTATGGGGTAGTTTGCATGTAAACGCAAGAAGGAGATATCTAATAAGCTAAATTCGACTCTTGGAGTAGGGCAGCATAATGCAACACCTCCTGAGCCTGTTGGAGGACTTGTTTTATGATGAGAGCAGTGGGAAGCTAATGTGCTGTAGGAGATGCACTGCTGTGTTAGCAGTCATTTTGTGTGAGCCTACATGTACTAATGGACACCTGGTGTGTGGGAGGAGCAGTGGACCAGCTATTCCCATGGGCAGTGGGTCACCGTGACTGAAATAATGGTAGAGAGTCATTCCAGACCTGGTGCTGAAGTGGCCCTTGCAGGTTTAGGAACCTGGGCTCTGGACACATGCTTTGGGTTGGCAGTCTTGGCTGCAGCTCAGGCTTGCTGGGTGTCTAGGTCGTGCACTAGGCAGCCTTCCTAACTTCTCTGTATACGAGGGGAAGTACTGAGGTAAAAAATTGCGTAAAAGTCCATGAATGCCTTCATTTGTGTAAAACCCAAAAACAATCAGTCCCATGCCCACCATTTCCTTGGCACCTGTGGCAGATAAAGACAAAGCTGTGGGGTCTGTGCCTGTGATGCCACTGATGGGGCTCTCTCTGCAGGTTCTGGTGAGGGATGGACAGCCTCAGAAGGCACTGCTGCAGGGCCCAGAGCCTTTCACTCTGATAGCGCATACAAGCCCAGAGGTACAAAGACAACTTCTCATGATAGGTCTTCTGCTGGTGAGACTTGAACTCCTTTAATATTGGCAGACCGCTGGACACTGTGGATTTCGGTAGTACACTTTCATGTGTTGCAGCATGTTGTGCTGCATCTTGCCTCTGAAATAGGTTGAGGTTTTTTTTGACTATAGAATACCACAGCCTTCCCTTTTCTCAGCTGTTACTAATCAGTGCTGAGCTGGCGTCTTTATTTCTGCATCATTGTTTATTTGTATACTTGGCTTCCTTTTTGTTTTATTTCATTTTGACACAAAGTGTCCTTTTCCTTTCTAACCGTAATTCCATTCTCAGGGAAGTAATATACCCACCCAGCTTCTCCAGTCAGAAAGACAGTGCCTATTTTGTTACTGGAAGAACAGCAGGGATGTGAAGGTGGTTCATGTGGTTGCATCACTTGGGGAAGAACCAGGCCACTTTCATAAAGTCAAATCAGGGGAATAAAAGGTTGATGGCTGAGTTGGTGTCTGGGGTAGCTCACTGGGCAAGTGAACTAATACCAAGAGATGAGTGTGAAAGCAAAGACTTGGACTTGGATGATTTGAAGTAATGGATGTTTTTACTTCGAGCAAAATAAGATATTAAAAGCCCCAACCTTTTTTTTTCTTGAAAAATGCTGATGATTTTTTGATGCAACTGGCTTACTTGGGTTGAACACTGTACTCCAGCAAGCTTTTGCATCAAAACTTTAATTTCATGCATTAGATGAGCATATGTTTATGGTCATGTAATTGTGTTTTAGCTAGTCTCTTCTCGTCACGCTTCTTCACCGTTGTGCTTGAGTTGAGCTGTGACTCCTGCTTTAGTGAAAAAAGGTTGAAAACATGCCGGAAGTGTTTCTGAGGGTTTTGTTATGCTGCATGCAGATACTGCTTCAGATTTACTTCAACTTGGTGTCAATCTGTCGCCTAATGTTGCCAAACTTTCTTGGAAGAGCAGGGGAAATTTCTAGCTCTCTTAAGTTTGTAGGTCAGGGGATTTTTATGAAAATTAAAAGCTTAGTAAGCAGTTGTCACTGTCATTAAAATGCAGGTCTATAGTGCAATTCTTTAAAGCTGGACATAGAGAATTTCACTGGTCTATGCTAGAAATGTTAAAAGAGAATGAAAAAAATTTGCCCTTAAACTGCATGAATAGTTATTTGTAATTTTTATGTAAGATTGCAGTGAATTTGAGGAATGTGTTTTGTAATAATAGGAACTATTGGCAGTGGCTTCGTTTTTCTTTCTTTAAAAACTCTGTAGCTGTTGTACTTCTTAATTAAAAAAACCCAAAAACCAAAAACTAAACAAAAGAAAAACAGAAAAAAACCTAGCTGACCTCAGATGATTCAGTGATTTGTATGTTTCTGCAAATAAGTTCAAGTGTTTTAAAAAAAAAAAGTAACTAGAGAACCCACCAGACTCATATGCAAGGTATAGTCAAGCTATTATAGAGGATAAAGTTTTAGTATTATCCGTGGCCTCCTATAAAAAACTACTTAAAACTGGAGAACCTGTGTAGGAAAGACGAGCAAGCAACACTGTTCTTGATAACTTGAAATACCAATGTGTAAAGAAAAGCAATAGAGTTTTAAACAGACCAGCAGACCAACTTTGGCATCTAATCTTAGATCTTCCTGTGCATTTGCCAGGCAAATAGTTTAAAATTTGTTATGTAATTGATTTTCCAAGTTTTGATACTAGTACGCTAATTCTGCCTCATGTAAATGAAGGAACTACAGTTCTGAGTTGGTTCTATTTTGGGAGTGATACCCATCATTTGGAGGAACGTGATACTAACATGAGGGATGGGTAGCTGAATGAAAAAAGCAAGGTGTGTTCTTCTTATCACCACTGTCTGCAAGTGAGTGGCATAGATCCGGCCTTTGAGCAGTGTTCCTGGTTGCACAGGTTCTCTCTCCTTGGATATTGAAAAACACCACTGACCTTGCTGTCGTAGTGCTGATTCAACACAGCATCAAAGTATGTGTAATTTGTCTTGTATTGTGGGATGCCTTTGAAGTCACCTGGCAGGTTTCTTTGCTTAGTACAAGTTACTTAAGCAAGTCATTCTCTCCTGAGGTGGATTTTGGAAGATTATTGTGTTCCTCTCAGTGCACTTCAGAGCTGAAGACAGGGTGTCATAAGGTGCAGTTTGGAAAGTATTTTGCTTGCCTTCTTTCTGCTTCTCAATTTCCTCTTGAAAGTACCTCACTTTTCTTGTTAAACATGTTTTTTCATGGGGTGAGAAAAGGGGAATTTGTGTTTAGGAGGAATTCCTGATGATAGTTTGCTATTCTTGAGAACCATCTAGAAACTTGTTTTAGTCATGGTTTTAGTCATGGTTTCCAGAATCACTATCTTTCTGGGTGACTGCAGTGTCAGATGGTGAGTGAAGTACCCTGCTCTTTTTATGGATAGACTCTTCCATCAAGCCTTGTTCTCTTGAGTGCTTTTGCAGGTCCTTGCCTCCTGACAGCCTTGGGTATCCTCTTACCAGCCCTAGAGGCTTCTTGCACAGGTGTGAGCAGTCAACAGTGACAGCAGTGTGAGCAAGGTGGCTAATGGCTTTGTGCTACTGTATTAGATGTGGTGCAGTCATAGAAGTTGAGAAATGTGCTTCTGGTCTAAAACAATTATGTTTTTCAGATTCTGGTCCTGGGTGTAGTTACTCAAACAGTTGTTTTAAATTCTGTGGTGACATGTAGTTCTATCATACAATTATTTTGCTCATGTAGAAACCATTCTGTGCTCATATTGAACACTTCGACCTATATAAGCTGTTGGGCATTCCCATGGTGTGCTTGGTGGAAAATATGTGTGAAAGGTTTGCTTCAAGCCTGCTGCCGCAGCATAACTGGACACAATGAGCTCAGGATAAATATTTCTTGAAAGAAAGAACCTTTTATATCCAGTAATCTCTCCCACTGTTACTTGCAGAGAGATCACCTGTTATAACAACAGTTTAATCCATGAGAAAAAACCTTTTGATGATGAATTACTGACTACAAAAGGTTCCTAATCACTGAAGAAGGTGTCCTTAATGATATTCACAGGTCCTGTGTTAACGACTGCAGCAACCTACACTGAGGTAGTCAGGGACAGTTGTCACAGTGATGTGATTTCAGTATATAGCTTGGGGCTGCAGGTATTATTTGGAAATGCCCATTTTTGAGTAATGGGAAATTTCTGCTTTTGCTCAGTTCTTTTATAGTAACTGAAGCAAATGTGACATCCTTCTGATACGGTGTACATCTGCACCCCTTCAGTCTCTAGCTGCCTGATTCATTTTGGTTCAAGAAAACCTAACCGTGGCCACTTATCCCCTCCTGATTTGATAGCAAAATAGAAGAGATCTACTCGGTGGGCAGCTGTTGTATGGTAGTAGCAAAGTCCTTAACTAAGAGCTGTTTCAAAATTCTCAGCCTGCTGACATAGCTTAGGTGCCTGAGCGATGCTGTGGAGGAATGGAGTTCCTCGTGGGTGTCTTGTTTTGGTTTCTCTCCTCCCAGCCTCCAGGCACCTGTGTTGGTGCCCAGCCTCTCAGTGTCTCTGGTTTCCCTTGCCCTGAGGGCTGTCTGCCAGCCTTGCTGCTCAGCTCAGCTCAGCTCTCCCCTGTACCCCTGCTCCGTGTAGTACTGGTTTTGTCATTTGTCTTAGAAGCTGCTTGGTGTTTGGCCAGAGTCCTGGTTTTCCTTTTTCAGCACCTGTTTCATGAGGTGCATCAGGATGTCACCTGGGCTAGTGCTGCAGAAGGGGAAAGCTCCCATTCCCTTCCCTGGCTTCCCATATCCCCAGCTCAGCTTTGCCACAGCTCTCTGGATGCTTGTCACACCCTTCATGTGAGCCAGCTTAATGAGTATAAATTACATCAGATTGTGAGAAAAACAGTTTTCTTTGAGGAAAGTGACTGAAATGGGCGTACGGAAAAAGGGCCAGGCACATGCAAGGCATCATGGAGGAAAAAAATCTCCCTTTTGGAATATTTCCCTTAGGGTTCTGTTCCCTTGGGGACCATCTTGGTGGTGATACTGCTGCAAGAGATATGGACGCCCAAAGCTGCTCCTCCCTGGTGCAGATTCAAAGTGAACATGTTACCAGAGTTTCAGAAGGGAAAATTTGGAAATGCCATCCATGTTTTTTGGTTTCTGTATCAGCTCTCTTCCCAAAGCTTTGTTTTGGCCAGACTTTTTTTACGGTAGTGAAAAGAACTCAGTGAAAAAGGTTGCATTCCTAACGCCTTTCAAATCTGTACTAGAATAACCAGGGAACAAAATTCTTCAAATAAACACTATCTGGAATTTTTATATAGAGGGATGTAGCCTGTGCAGTACCAAAATCTGACCATGCAAACCCAATGCAATGGGTTATGTATATTTTCCCAGCCACTGGTGTTGGAAAGAGCTCAACACAATTTTTTTAGTTGAGCTTTGGGCAGGCAGTAGCTGATGCGTGAGGCCAGGCAGTTAATTGAGAGGTAAATGCAGGCAAAATCTTTATTATGAGGAGTTTTGCTAGTGGATAATGCTATTAATTCCCAACTATAACAACTGGAAGAGATGACAAGCAGCATTTTAATTATTTTAAAATTTCAATCATTTTTCAGTTCTGCTAAAAATGGCCAAACGTAATCCTAGTAGGTTGTATAAAGCAGTATTTGAAAACTTTCAGATGCAGTCCATTGGAAGAAAAAATAAGTGATCATGGAGTCTATCATGTACCTTTTCATGGCAATGCACTGACTTTATTGGCTGGGAGGGAGTGAGAACTGGATATTTGAGATATGAGGGAGCAAATTTATTAATATATAAATTGGGATGTAGTGATGTGATGTAAAAAGGAGTAGCAATTTCTCCATATAAAAGATAAGGATTGGTTTTTTTAATCAAGTATTCAATCATAAACTTTAATGGGGTAACTTAATATGTTTTTTTCTCTCCCCATTAGCACCTCTGAAATAGTTTGCCCTCAACTGTAGTTTACTCTTGGACCACATGAAGAGGTCTTCTAGTGACATTCCCCATTTTTTAATCACCTTAACCAGGTATCAGTGCAGAAGCTGTAACCTGTGTTAGGCAGGAGTAAGGCAGCTGTGCCTGGCTGTGGCAGGAGATGGCATGTCGGGAGGTCTGAAAGCACTCCAAGTGCTGAGGAGATCCGGGGGCTGTTATCCACTCCTCAGCAGTCACTTGTTGCCTGGGAGACAAATGTAATCCAGAAATATATTTTTGACCCTTCCTTGCTGGTTCTTGATTGGAGTCACTATTGACTTTTGACTTGGAGGAGGTAGTGAAGCAGCTTGCCAAGTGTCATAAGATGGAAATTAATCACTAACTGAAAGGCCTGAGCTCCAATGATTTCCTTTCTCGTGATTGCTCTTTATATGGGAAGACAAATGACACTTCTGAACAGACAGTTAATGAAGCTCCTCACCCCTCCCAACAGTCAAGAAAGTTTCTTAACCAGATGTCATTTCAGTTTTCCTTTTTGTTCATGCTCTGTTATGTGATTGTGGAAGAACAAAAATAACTGTCTTGAAAGAGAACATTGCAAAGTTGGCGAGCTTTGCTTTAAATTACATTTGTTTTTGCTGGTAAATTATAAGTCAGCTCATTTGCAGTGAAAATATAGAAAATCTGCCTTCCCAGTGTTTTTTCTTTTAACGAGGCGTATACTTCTCAATATTTTTCTGTGAGAGTTCCTGTTTTTCAGTGAGAATATTTTTGGCTTTTGCAAGAATATGGACAAGCCACATAAATTGATCTTAACAGTAATGAAAGGTTTTGAAGTCACTCTTCAGTAGTGATTTCATATTGTAAGGCACTCAGCTTAAAATAACTGATGGATTTTGGGGAGTAATCTCTTCCAGGTAGATGAAAAGTCTTGTCTTGGAAGTAAATGGAAAAATAGAGAAGTTTGAAAACAATGTGTTGTGTTCCAGTAAGTACAAATAAGGTAGATGGTATTTAAGTGTAGCTTTTTTTATAAGCTTATCCCATGCTGTAAGAAGCAAGGAATCCAGCAGAGGTTTTCTCCTAAAAAATGTTCCTAGTTTTGCTCATTGCTTGCTTAAAAGGAAATTTTATGTTCTTAGTCTGGGTCTTGGATAGAGCGTGGAACTGGAATTTGGGATGTTTGGATTCTATTTTTGACTCTGTCCTTTGCCTAAAAATCACTTACTGGGCTTATCATGTATCTGGTTCATTGTCCCACATTTAGGAGGGCCAAGCGTAACAACCTCATTACTGAAACTGTTTTGAGAAGTGTGGTGCACAGCTTCCACAGCTGACAGCAGCACTGGGTCTCTCACTCATTGGCTGTAGTGCTTTACTGAGATGAGAGCTGAAGAGTCTTGCTGCTGTTTCTCTAGCCACTTGACTCTTGGGCTTTTTGGCCATATCAGGCAGGGCCTTGCTTCACTTTAAGAGCTGGAAGTTGTCTCCCCTTAGATTCTTCTGTGGCCTCCTGGTAGGGCACCTTTGAGCAGTAAAAGGATGGATGGGTTTGAACCCTGGAAGCTGTCCTGAAGAGTCTTGACCCCATGCTTCTGCTCCACCACAGAAGCATGCAGCTGTGCTTCCTCCTGACAGAAAACTGTCACAGCTACTTTGGGTTGTGCTAGCTGTTCTCCTTTTCTTTCAAACCAAGTCTTACATGGTGCTGGAAACTTTCTAGGTGCACACACAGCCATTCAGTGACATCAGGGAAGACTTTCCTTTTCCATTTATTTTTGGATAGGAGAATTTAGTGCAGATTTGCTCTCTGTGAGTACTTTGTATGTTGCGCTGTGTATCTTCAAGATGTCCGCGGGGAAGAGAAGTACTTAGGAGGTGGTAGGGAGAAGATAAAAGTTTTCAAAAAGAAACAAGTGTCTGGTTTTGGCCTTCTGATGTGATTCTGTGTGTGTGTATGTGTCTGTGTATGCTTGTTCTTTAACATTAACTGATAGAAGTTGAAGCAGAGAAAAGATGGGTTGAAAAACAGCTAGAGACAGTAACTCTGCCTCCCCAGCCTCTTCCAGAAAACGTCAACATTCACCAAAAAGTTTTAGCACAATTCCTTGAAAGCCTGCCAGTGGAGTTCAGTCAAAAGTTAGGATTGGTGTTTTTATGAATGTTTGAGCAGAGCAAGACTGCTCCTGAACTATCTTTCCATATGCTTTCATAATGAAGCTGAGGCAAAGTTTTCGTATTTGTTTGAGAACTCGCACAAAACAACATATCCTCAGCCTGACCTCTGATGGGATTGAGACAAGAAATTAAATTGCACTGCTTGTAACTGCAGAATAAACACTGAATTTTAGTGTAATCTTTGCCTTACAGATTGACTGCTTGTGTTGTTTCTAGTGTCCTGAAAGGGTAATTACAGTAACTGTTGTTTTAGCTGATCACAATTTCACAACACCCTTAAATGATTACACTCTGATTATACTGTGGTCTTTTTTTTTGTTTTTGGTTTGTTTGGGGTTTTTGGGGTATTTTTTCCCCTCTGGGGAGAAAAGATGATTAATTTCCTCCTGTAGTATAATGGCATTGATGTCATGCGGGTTGGAGGATTAAGTCCTTTTATTTTTAAAACAGTTGCTAGTGTATTTAACCCCCTCCTTTTTATCCTTGTTTCTGTTTGTATAACAGCAAAAGGAAAACCATGTCCAAAACAAGATACTTTTCTTCAAAGTTTCTGTTCAACAGTTAACTGTTGCTTCTTATTTTTCCAATATGGGGTGATTGGAAAATTGCCAGATATTATTAAATCATATTAACTAGTAACAAGAGAGAGGGGGGGAAAAGACAACTAAACATTCACTCTTACTTTTTTTCCCCAAATAATTGTGATTTAAATCATAGAGTCATAATACATTACTAATGGAGCAATAATCTCTGGCAAGCAAAGGTTCTTCGCTTCTGTCTGACAAAAAATCCAAAGCCGCTGCTTTTCCTGACAAAAATTGCTAAATAAATAAGGCTGTGCCATTAGATCAAACATTTGATTTCTTTTTTCAATTCTTTTCTCTTTGCAGAGTATTGGAAAGGGGTCCTTGTGGTGTATAGACCCAGAATATAGACAAAATCTTATTCAGGCTTTGAAAAAGACACCCTATCACCCATATTCGCATGTGTTCAATACACCTCCCACATCTCCTCAGGCATATCAAAGGTAAGAATTAGATGCATTTTACAACTTTAAATGTTTTCCTGCAGTGTTGTGTGTGATTCTTGGTAAGACACAAAATGCAAGTGATGCAATTTGGAATGTGGTAGTGCAGAAGGCCTGGGAGCTCTTGTTCGGTGTGTCCAGGACACCTTTTACCTGCGCATGCCCCTGCCGGCAGCAGGGCCTGCAGGCTCCCTGCAATAACTGCTTGGCAGAGAAACGTCTGAAATTAAAATAAGCAAATGGAGAGCTCTGAAGTGCCCACTTATTCCATTTGGTGAAGGCAGGATTCCTCATTCACTCAGAGGAGATGGGCTCATTTTTTCCTGGGAGAGCTGAGGGCCGATGTTGCCTGTGCAGCCACGAGATGTCCACCAGGTGAGCTGGTGCCCAGGTGGCTTGACCAGCCCTTGGTGGTGGATAGACGCCCATGGTGGCCCTAAGGATTAGCTTGGATTTTCTCCTTTGCGCAGTGAGACAGACATGAGTTGGGGTTTTTCTGTTCGTTTTGCGTTTTTTTGACCTGGCCTCCATTTATGGCCAGTGTTAGTAAAGAGACATAATCTATGGCTGCCATCCGGAAAGCAGGCGCTGAGGTTCGCCGCTGCTGCTTTCTACTCGATGCTCATAAGGGCCAGGAATGCGTTTCATGGCCCGTTCTGGCCCAGCCCCCTCAGGATGGGGAAGATGTGATAAGCCAGCCTCAGCAGGCCCGCAGCAGCACCGGGACTGAGCGGTGGCGCTGACGGCTCTGGTGGAGGCTGTTTCTATTATTTTTCCGCCTTAGCGTTGGGGCTGGCAGCCAGGGAGGGCAGCGTGATGGTCGCCGTGGCGACGGGGCGTCTCCCCGGCAACGCGCGGCCGGGCCGGCGCTGCCGCGTCGGACCCTGGGCCCGCTGTTGTGTCGAGGGATCGCCCCAGTGGCCCGGGATTCCTCTGGCCCCCTGGATTTTCTTTGGAAACCAGAGTGTGATGAGGCTGTGCAGGGTCCCGAGGCGATGCAGCCCGGCTGTCCTGGTGTTCTGTGGGGTGCTAGGGAAACGCTGTCCCTAGTACCACCTGTGAAAGTACCCCCCACTACTGTGCTCTGCAGAAGGACAGATAAATTAGATAACGGATTAAAACTGTAATTTGTGTATTTGAACAAAATGTATTTCCTGGCCCTTGCGTTATTGTTACTGCTGCCTTTTTAAGAGTATTTTAATTATGCTCATACAGATTTATTGATGAATTTTCATATTGAGTAGAAGTGTAGTGCACATCTGACATGGGAGATGGAGGGATTTTGATCCCTTCTAATCCTCACAAACAAAAAAATCCAGCATACACATGCAGTTGAAAGCCAGAGGATCTCCCATTTTTTATGGCTGAAGTGAGTGTTGACTGAATGGGCTGGCTGTGCCAGAAACCTGTGCAATTTGGTGGCAGATGTTGCCGGCAGGAGCAATTACATGGATAGCTCTTCTAGGCTAGGCTGAAGGAAGCAATGCAGCAGCACTGCTGTGAGCAGTCCTTGCAGGGACGAATCCTTGGACGCACCCTGTCTGGGTGTCAGGGGGTGCACAGTGGGGAAGCTGCCCTGTGTCCTGCACAGCCGTGTGCCCACTGCTCCCCTGTCCTCATCCTGCACAGCCGTGTGCCCACTGCTGGTCTGTGCTTGCTGTGTGTGGCAAAGAAAGTCTGCAGAGTCACAGACCTTGGGCAGAGATTGTGCTGCTCTCTTCCAATGGAGAGTGTGTGTGTGTCCAGAACCTCACAGCCTGTTTTCATGAGTGGGAGGAGAGAGGAGTACTGGCAGGTGCCATACAATATGGGATTTAAGAAATGGGTTTCAATCACTACCTGCTTTCACCACGGCTCAGTGTAGCTGAGCAAGGGAGAAGGAAGGATCTAGTGAAATACTGAGAGATGAGTCTTAAAACTGAAAGGGAAACTTCTTCTCCTTGTAATCCATGGGATATCTGAGATGCTGCTACACTGCTTGTGCCATGTGCTTTGGAGTCTTCGTTGTAATGACTGTATCATAAAACAAAGAGCTTGTGTGGTTGAAGGAGCAAATGCCTTGCAAAAACTGTGAAGGCCAGGTTTTATATGAAGAAATTGTGGTCTCACTGTTACTTAGTTAGCTATCTTTCAGCATTTCCACTTTTAAATAAAACTTAATATCCCCATAGTATTCTAAAATATTTATTCATTCTGCTACTAATGACTGGTGAAACATTAGGGTTTCTAGGTCTAGGCTATCAGTGACTTTTGAATTAATTCCAGATTGGCAGTTACATGGTAATTTTCTGAATATATTTCCAATATATTCTCAAGGAGTTGAACATTCCCTGTGCATTTGGAAAAAAACCAGTAATCCCATGTGTAAGTGATTGCTTTCTCATGTGTACCTAGACTTCAGTAAGGGAAGAAAATGTAAATCCACCATAGTCAGCTCTCCAGAGCAATTCATCATCATAGTAACAAGGTCCAAGGGGAATTTTTCTTATGATGAAGACAGTACATCTAGAAAAAAATCCTTGGGTGACAGAGGTTTTGCTGTCTGTCCATTTTATGTAATGGGAATCCACAACTAAGAGAAGCTATGTCACTTGATATTAATTAAATATATCTGGAACCAGATAATCTGCCAATATAATTCCTGTCTATAGGAACCAGTTTCATAAGGGTCAGTTGGTGAAATTCCACAGGGGGAAACTGGCCTATTCCTTGCCTTCATCAGATATAAAGATGCACAAAAGAATCATGTGTTCTGTTTAGTATCTGCATAAGCAGCTTAGGGTTGAATTGAGCACAGAGTGGAGGAACACATTATAAAAGTAAACCAAGCAAGATGATCACTGAGTAAACAAATTCTCCTTTTCCTGAACAGAGTTAATTACATCAGATAATCCATTTTCATGACTTCAGTAGAGCATTCTGCATAAACGTGACTGGGTTGGACCTCTTATGCAGGAGTTTCATGATATGAACCCAGACATTTGGATGTCTGAATCAGTGTTATACCACTAGCATTTGAGATAAAAATTACTCAAGCCACGATATTTGGCCTACACTGGGGATCCATGTATAGAAGACATTTTGGAGGAAAATGGAACCTTGCTGTGTTCCTTTTAAGAAGGAACTTCAGACTACAGTTGTCTGAATTGCTGCTTCAATTCAGGGCAGAGGTTATCTGCAAGCTGTAAGAAGTAGAATATCACAGGGTGAATTATTTAATTTTAATTGGCTTGGGTGTGTGTTATTAAAAAACAATATAACAAACAAAACAACTTGGGTTTTTATCTGGTTTTTCTAATTGAAGCATATGTCATGAAGCATGTCATTTATGATGGATTTCAAGAGTGAACTAACACTGATACACATTATTACAAAGGAAAAGCTCTCCTTGGTGTAGAAGAACAGGTATGTTAGACTAATGTATTTCTTCTTAAACTTTACAGTTATGTTGGCAATAGCAACTTTGAAATATATTTATAGACACACTCTTGGTTAAGTAACTATACATGGCAATGCTCTGATGCTTCATCTATGTGTTTTATTTCCAAGTTTCTGACTCTAACTGAAGTGTAGGTGGAATTCTGTCTTTTAGTAGTGCTTGGAGGAGGTCTTGAAATGGATTTTTTCTTGTGTATATTACATGAGGCTATTTCTCAATTGTATTTCTCTTTGTGCTGCTGAAAACTATTAGGAAATGTAATCTAAAATAACAGAAATTATTATTTTCACAATGTAATAAAAATACTTGAAAATTTGGGTGACCAGGAATATTGGCCTTATAGACTTGTGGATAATTATTTCATGGCTTTTCATTTTTTCTGTGTATTTTCTTAATTGTTTGTTGGAACACTGTCAAATGTTGACACATCTCTCCTGCAGCTGATGAAATTGCTAACATGACTAAGATAGAAGCTAATAGAGGTGTTTCATTCTTGAGCTGCCCCAGTCTGCTTGTTTATAAAGGCTTTGTTGGTTTGCTCCTTCCCATTGGGACTGCTCTTTGGGTGAGCTTGGTTGTGCTTCAGGAAGATTGAGACCCTGGACAGACCTGAACTAGATTTGTGATTGGCTTTGGACCTGGAGTCCGCCTGTGCACGTCATAGTATTTGTGTCAGAAAAATATGTTTGGCATCCATCACTGCATTTTACCCAGGCTGCCCTCTGTAGAGAGGATTTGAGCCTTGCAGGGCTGCAGCCAACAGGAAACTGTAACAAAAGCTAACCTAACAAAAGCAGCACAGTTCTGGTGGTTTTAGGGCATTTGGTGTACATGTTATCTGCTGGTGGTTGTGAAGCGTGCTGCAGAGCCACCCTGCTGTGCTGCCCAGCTCCCAGACAGTGCTGCAGCCTTGGTGATGGAGGAGAAACAGGTCCTGCAAGGAGAAAACCACCTCTGCTGCTTGTGTGGAGTCACTTCCCAGAACAGTGTTTCATTTCAGTGTGCGTGGCTTTGTCATCTGGTTCTCTATTCCACTTCCCTTGTTGAAGTGTAGGTTACAGAGGTAGGCCAGTGCATCACAGAGAGCCTGCAGGTCCATGAATGACTACATGTTTTGTAAAACACCGCTAGCTTGGGATTTGAAAAATTTGGAGTGTTTTCTGTTTTATTGAATTTAGTGTCTCTTTATGGCATTTCCTTTTGCTACTGTTGGATTCCCAAAAAAAGTCATGAGTTCCTTAAACATTCATCACATCTCCATTGTCTCATCTTTTTAAACCTCTTTCTGATAAAAATATTCTTTATCCCAAGATGGAGATTAGAAAAAGGGACTTTGTGGTTATGAGCCCTTGTCTGACTTTAGAAATTTATTTGTAGAGACACAGAGAAAGATTTTTGAAACTTGGTGGATAAAGCTTTGTTCCTGAAAATCCAGATTTCACAAATCAGTGTGAGAAAGTGATGGCCATCAGTGTGAGTCCTGTGGTAAATGGCAGGAGAGGTGGCCTGTGCATGCTTACATTTGCATTTGTCTATTTTAAGACTGAAAGCACACAGGCTCACCAGTCAGTCCTGGCTTTCTGCTTTCATCTCACCAGTAGGAGCCCCTTCCCATATGCAGGGCAGCCCTGCAGTGGGAGCACCCGGGCAGCTGGACCCACAGCCCAGGTCCCTGTGCACTGCTAGAGCAGCACCTCCAGCAGTCACGTTAGGACTGCCACATGCTGTCGGAAGCAGTTTGCATACAGCTCCCTTGGAATGGGAAACTTGGGAAGCTGCTCAGGGCTGTGAAATGGACATCTGTTGCCAAGAGGGCTTCTGTTATAGATCAGCTGCTGAGGAAAACTGCTGGAAGAACTCCTTCAAATATTTGCAGGTTTTGATTTTACTATCACAGCTTCCACCTTTCACAGTTGTTTATTGAGGCTAACCTGCATCGAAGTTGTAGGTTATCATATTAGACAAATTATAAGCACCCTTTCTACCTACACAGTTTATAAGTTGAGATCAGAAATGATCTGTGGTCATTTGGTGAAGCTGGTGAAACAACCTTTTCCCATTCACTACAAGACTTTGCAGGGTGTCTTACTGCAAGAAGGAATGTAGAAAAGACGTGTTTGTCCTTTGCAGTCTAGAAACATGGATTTAATTCTGTGTTACTGTTTTTGCTTTTGATAGGAAATTAAGCTGATCATAGGATAGTCTAATACTAATTTTCTGTGGATGTTACAACCGTTTTATGAAGAATGATCTAACTATTTCCTATGCCGAGTCAGAACGAGTTTTTTTCTCTTGGTGTGGTGTTAAGATGGAGTCTTTGGGGAATTTTTGTTTTGCTTTTTTCATAGTTTTATGGTTTGTGAGATCACAGAGAATACAAATTCTTCTAAAGTGTGCCCTCTGTCACCATCAAATGCTTTAATTTGAAGAGCATCTATAGTTCAGGATTATGCTGCCTTGTTTCTGTTTTCTGGCGAGTTAGATAATACTGGTTTAGTTTGGTGTCACGTAGGAATAGCAGAGAGAACTTTTGCTTGAGTGAATGCATTGGTAAGTGCATAAATATTTGAGGATTTGTCAATCCAGGACTTGGTTTCTAACGTATTCATATCAATTCTCTAGCCATTAGACTTTAGTGATCCTACTGAACGTAGTTTCACGAAACAAAAACAGATCAACTCTTCTTGCCTTTTAAAAAGCTTATTTTTTCTTTTTTTTTTTCTTTTTTACACCTTATAGTATGAAAGATGTGCAGGGAGGAAAGATAAATTCGGAAAGGTGGCCACATCCTGGACAGAAAAAGAAGAGCAGAAAGTCTGAATCTGATCTCTCTAACATAATAGTTTCACGCAATAATGTCTGGTAGAACTACAAATAACCCTCTGGTCACATCTTCATTCCTCTCAAAATTGAGTCTCTGTTTTGTTTGCATATGTTTAGACTTTTGGTGGAGCAGGGTCCTTAGTCTGCCACAGCTCCTTGCTTTATGTTGTTACTTTTCATAGTTCCATTTGTTGAACAGTCTTTCCAGTTACTTGACTTCCTAGGCTCTTTTTCCCTTCCTCTGTGCCTTCTGTAGATAAATATAGCCTTATTCCAAAGATAACTTGGAATGGTACCGTAGATATTTCCACTAAGTTCATGGGAAAAAGAAAGTATAGGGATGTGCTTTGAAATTTTTGTTACTTTGTTTGTAAAACCCTTTATAGACCAGGGTGTTTCCATATGAAGATTTTTAGAGTGGCATCATTTACAGAGCTGTGAGTTGCTGATTGCAGAAACTTGAAGCACATGGGTGGTATGCTTCTGAGACTGTTTTTCTGCAGCTCCTCATCCCTGTTCCTTGCTGTCACTGGAGGGTGTGCGGGTGCAGGAAGGGCAGGGTTGCACAGTGCATGAGCTGTGTGGTGTAGCAAAAAGCAGAGGGTTTGAGACACCTTGCCTTTGGTCCCTGGGCAGTGTGAGTGGATCTGCCATCCTTCCTCCCATTAATGGCCATTGCGTTACTGCTGCTGTATGGATGGGGACCCCTGTGCAGTGTTCAGTAATGGTTCACTGAGTTTTTAGTTGTTGAAAATTCACATTCAGGAGGGAGTGTTTGTGCAATGAACAGTGATCGACATGAACATCACGTTTGTTAATCATATTATATTACAGCTGTGGGAATTATCTGACTTCTGAATTTGAAAACAGACTCGTGAAGCTTGGGAAGCCACAAATAGTATCGTAGTGTGTCACACCTTGCTGCTGTTGGATTAAGAAAAGATTTTTTTCTGTATTTCCCTAACTCAAGTTATTTTTTTAAATTTAGTTTTAATCATGCTCTTGTTTTTTCTTTCAGATTTTCTTCACTTCTCTATTAGTTATTGGACCTTTCTTTCTTTTGGTGCTTATATAAAGAAAAGTTGACTGGGAAAGTAATTTTATTTGTAGTTCTGTTGTAAGACTGATGTTCATAGAACAGTTTCTGACGTTAATAGTGCTAAACTATTAGTAAAAACACTAAGATAACTTGAATATTTCAAGCAATAGATAAAGGATGGGCTTACTTGTAATGGTTATGCTTTTAAGGCATTTATAAATGAACTCCATCTTGTTTATTTAATATTTGTTTAAACTCAAACTTAAGGGGCATTGACTATTTCCAATAATTGTGGCTCTGTCTTGAGCAAAAGCCTGTGTGGATCTTTCATCATTTCATCTAGCATTTTTATATGTTTTAGAGAATAGAGGACATGTTTAAAATGTGAGGCAGCTGTTGTGGTTTACCCAAAACTCACAGTATTTGTGTAACCAATTTTTTGCATATGTAATCTTTCTTTGATAATATCAGTTTTGCACACAGGTTCAAAGGTCTTGACTAAGGGAAGAGGCCAAGCAGACTTGGAATAGTTCACTTGAGTCCAAGAACTGTAGGAACTGATTGCAGGTGACCCATCTTCTCCCCAAGTCATAAGAGAAGGTGACAGATGCACTGAAAATCCTGGTTGTCCCTAGTGAAATGTCCCAGGAGGTGAGCATGGCCAGTGAGAACCATTTTGTTGCTGTTTGCAGTATGACTGTGGAGAATGCTATCAAGGTGGCATCCAGGTGTGTGGGGTTCTGTGGCTGTAGGATCAAGTCCAGGGAGGTCTGGTGCCCAGCATGAGACACAATGAGACGGGTCTCTGCTTGTTTAAGCTCAAAAATCCGTTTATTGGGGTGTCACCAATACAGGAACAAACTCAGCTTAATCCAGAGGCAGAAAACCTGGAACAAGGGCAGGGTGGTCGGATTTATAGAGGAAGGGTGGAGTTGTACTTTTCCTGGGCTTAGAGGATACCTCCCCCAAGGGGAATGGAGTCCAATCTTTCTGAGACTCAAAGCCGCACCTCTTACTTTAACAATACTTACCTAGAACCAAATCTTTTTCCCCTCCGGGGTGGGGGCAGCCCACACAGGTGATCGAGGTGGCCCATCAGGCCTTGTGTTAGCCAGCATAGGTACAAAACTGAGCTACATCGTGGATCATCAGCCTGAGCTCTGGGCCAACTGGGAACACCTTTATCCAGGGGAAAGTAGATTTACATTTGGACCTTGCAGACCAGCTGGGGCTTGTCCTGACAAAAATCCTCTGATTTCCTCATCTCCTATTTATAAGGGTCACCCATATACTAAGCCAGGCTTGCTCCAGTAATGTATCTAGTTATCAGTTAAAAGAAAGTGCAGTTTCATTTCATACCTGTGTTGGGTGTATCCATAATCTCCGTCTGTGTACTAGACCCAGTATTTCTCAAAGTATTGATCAATCTTCCTGTGAATAATTTTTTTTAAAGTACAGATGTCCTATTTCTTCCATATCCATGTGTTTTTAGGTAAAAAGCTCAAAACAAGTTTCAGTGCATTAGTCCTTCTGAAACTTTATTGACCAATTCACTTTTTCTGGGATGTGTGTTGTATCCATATGTTACGTGTATGTGTATATACAGGGTGCTGTGTGGTGGTGTAGTATCTCTGTATCATTTGGTATCCTTTCTAGAGAAGGCAGGTTTATTAAATTTCTTTAAAGGAAGTACATTTTGGCATAATTTCTTTTGTTAGTGTTTGAAAGTTTGAATCATGATTTTTGATCATGACTTAAATTCTGTTGTCAGAAAGCCTCAGCTCGAGGCTGGAGCTGTCTCAATAAGGTTGTGATTACTGACCATGTTTTTCTTGGCTTTTATGACACTACCACCACGACACCTGAATTTCTGTTGTATCTAGTTTTCAGTGTGTGTGAATCTGCTCCCTGTATTATCCTCCTATTTTGATGGAACTGGTTTTTGTTGGAATAAAACTTGCAGGTTTTGCTAGAGTAGTTTCCTTTCAAAGGAGCTCCAGGGTTCAGATGAACTAAACTGGAAAAGGCTTAAATGGTATTTAAACATCTTTTTCTGAACTTTTGGAACAAAAAGCATAGAGTTTTTCTTAATACAAAACCTTCTTTACACTTAGATGTTGAATTTTGGCTTGGAAAAATCAAGCGGCTTGTTTAATCAGAATAAAGTACTTACATAAAAATGTGGTTTTTGGAGGTGTTGGAAGGGTCCTTAGTAGAGAAATTTCTATTCTCCTCAAAGTTCTCTGTGCCTGGGAACACAGATTGTTTTTCTCATCACTTGTTTGTCCTGGAGTAAAAGAACAGAGGGTGAGAGGTATGTCTCTGCCTGTCCACCATGTCCAGTGCTACAGTGGCTTGATAAAATGGTTGTTCCCCTTTCCCCATGCTAAACAGAAGCACTCAGCACTAACACTTCTTGCTATTTTTCAGTAGAGCTCTGATGAAACTCTGGAGGATGTATTTGATCATCTGCAGTGTATTTTTTCACAGATGTTTTGACTTTATTTTGGAAACCCCATAGTTCTGTCAGGCAATTTTGTTACAGCAAAAAACAAGTGAGAATTCGGGGACCATCTTTTAGATAGATTTCAAGAAACTCTTGTTGGCTTTTTTTCCATTCTAGGTATCCCTGAGACCAGTCTGTACGTGTACGGCATTCATTGGTGGAATTTGTGGTTTTTTCTGAATTATAAACCTGTTTGTAAAATGCAGCATTTTCCTTTTTGGTGTTTGGCATTTGTTTATTTTTTTGTTTGGTTGGTTGATTTTTTGCTACTGGTTTAAAAAATGGGGATGGGAGGCTTAGGACCAGGCGGTAAATTGCTTAGTGGAACCTTAGTGGATATCATAGGAGAATGTTGAGGCTAATGATTAATCCCATAAAAGGTGGAATTTTGTTTTTCATTTACTATGTCCACAGCTAATACAAGTGCATCTGGGAGAAGATTCTAGTCCTTGTGGGAATTCTAGATTTAAATCAATCTCTCCAGTAGTTCAAGTCCACATGGACTGTAGAAGCAAGATTTACTGTGCTATGTTATGTTGCTCTTCCAGTTTCTGTGAAAAATTCATCTTTGGCATTAGGTCTTAGAAACCCTGGACTAAACAAGCTGTGGGTTTCATCTATCCACCTTAGTGGTTTTTGTGTTGTTCTACTTTTGATAAGATTCCCCATTTTGTATCTGAGGCTTTTTTTCCTATGACTGCATATGGTTTTAGTAATAAATGTGCAAATCTCTGGAGGTTTCAGTGCACAGATATGTGTATATACTGCAGTGTACTTTTTATGTCAAAAGACAGCCTGGCTGCCAGGGAAGCTGTTCTCTCTTGCTCTTAGAAACAAAATGTACTGTTTTAGGGCAGGTGACCTATTTTCATTACAAAAGAGCAAATACTCAGAGAACAATGATCCGAGAATTGCTTGAGACAACTAGTCTAAAGTGGGTTTGTGCCTGCAGTTTGACTGGCAAACACCTTAGGGAAGTTAATTTTGTTGGTGAATAACGAGGACACCAGGAGTATGTGTAGGGCTGCAGCCCGGCTCTCGCGGAGTGAAGTTGTTTGGATTGTCACATATACCCCGTGTATCTGTTTACAAGGGAGCATGGTTTCCACATCCATGGGTTAAGATCCTTTATTCCTTGGCAAATGACTGAAGAGGTTGGCCAGCTCAGATATGAGTGTGGATCAGAGCTTTATAGAAGATCTTTCCTTTCTTTTCATCCTGACTCAGTTCTGCTTTGTTGGCAGTCCCCTCCTGTTAATTGCCAGTACTCGCTCAGCTTATATGAATGGTGCAGTTATATATGGTAATTTTTTATTGCTCTGCTCTTAAAGTATCCAAGATAGCACAGCCAGTGGGTCTTGCTAATACAATTGTAAATGTATTTCTTTCTTGGCTTGCTGCAGCATGTGTGCACTTGTTCAGTTTTCCTTTCATTAGCTTGTATGACATATTTTTGGTATTAGAATTAGGACTACATGGACTTTATTTGTAAAAGCAGAATAACTATAATTTATTATTCTGCCCATTTCTAAAGGTAGTAGTCAATGTCCAATTTTATGCAGCTGATGGGGTTCTGCATTTGTTTCTTGTGGCTCCTTACATGTGACTGCTGTTGTCAGGTATAACACAGTTGTTCTCTCTACTGCAGTTTTTAACCTCACTGATGGGTTCTCTGTGTTGTCTGCCTGGCTGATATAAATATTGCAGAGCTCTACGCCTCTCACTGCTTTTTTTTCTGTCGCTATTTTTATCACAATTCCATTATATATCCTTCCAGAAGAAATTCTGTTCAAACAGTGGTTACAGGCTTGGTGGAGAACTTCCTAAGATTAATTTGAAAAGCTAGGATGCTCAGAACAGACTCTCTTTTTCACAATTCCACTTCAGTGTTTAGAAGTGTATATAATTCTGTGGTTTAGTCTGGTGTGATGGTGGTGAGTGTGGTGTTTTTTAAGATAGAATATATGGAATTTGGAAAAGTTAATTGCATAGTAATGCAGACACTGAAGGTTGGGTTATTAAAAATGTAACAGCACTTCTAAATATCCATGGAGCATTGGGAATTCATAACTGATGGCAGTGCAGGATGCAGGTTCCAGTAAAAGTATATGAAAGAGAAATGTAAATTTAGCAAATTTGACATCATTTCGGTTTCGTTAATTTTTATGTTTAATCTGGATAAGCAGATGGAGAAAAAAATACAAACAAAAAGGAATTGGGTTACTTTCAATTATGTAACTTTTCTGAAAAGGCACTTTTTTTCAGGAAGCTGTCTAATCAATGGCAAAATTCCTAGCAGCTCCCCAAGTATTTAAGATCTCTATTAATTTGAGTTCCTTCTCTATATAAAAAATTATTCTCTCTTTTGCTGTTTTGCATATGAAAGATGAAGACCATTTTTCTCATGAGATTAAAAAAATAAATAAAGCAATTAATTACAATGAAATAATTTTCTAAACTTAAGGGAATTAATAACAAGCAAAGCTGCTAGAATAGCCAGCTTTTATTTTGCAACTTGCAAGTACAATAAAATCTAACAAATAAAATGTATACAAACACATTTTTTCCATGGTAGTTTAAGAGCCACAGTTGATTATATTGCTAAATCGATGTAGATCTTTTAATTATTAAGTACATTTTGCAGCTTTTGCCTTTGTATGTAGAAGTAGACTTGGTCAGATTGGGGGGGGGGGAAAGAAATTGGAAATTTCCCCTGGTAGTGTTAGACCTGGTCTTCTTCAGTCACCCTGGGAATATCACTATCAAAACTCTGCTTTGAAAATGGGGCAGTTTGTATTGATGATCTCTGTATGTTGTAATTACATGGAACAAGAGCTGTAGGAGTTTAGTTTGTGTTGAGCTTTGAAGACGCTTGGAGCAGTTTCACGTGGTTGTTCAGTAGAGGGTTGCTTTTGGGCTTTGATTTGGAGGTTGGTTGGGGAATTTTTGGTGTGTTTTCTTTGGTGGTTTTTTTTTTTTTTTGCAAAGTCATTTTGAGATGCTCTTGCTGCCCTTGTAGAATAGCAAACTGTCCTTGCAGTTGTGTTGGTGAAGATACTTATGTAGTTGTGCTGTAAATGTGATCCTGGTGATTTGTTGTGGGGATTTTTTAAGAGTGACAAGGGGCTTGTCGAGGACATAGGCTTTCTTAAAACATTCCTACATGTGAAAACCTATCATTGAGCCATAATCTTACTGAGATGGCATAGTGTTGTGCTATTAAATTTATGATACACTTGGCTTCCAAAGCAGATTATCTCCAGAAGAGCATAGAAGCATCATCGTGTTGTCATTGGTATTGACTCCGTTATAATCTGATGGCCGTGTGCCACAAACCTGCCTTAAAGGTTTCTTGACTTGTAAACGTGTTGTTTCATGTCACTGAAATGCTATAGAAAATTCTTCCAGTGCCAGGTAAAGCAGGGGAAAAAGAATGCCTCACCTTCATGATTCTTTGGTGTCCAGAAGATTGGTGAAAAAGGGTCATTTGCAAGGCACAGCT
Organism: Anthoscopus minutus; assembly: GCA_013399455.1. Classification (NCBI taxonomy): domain Eukaryota; kingdom Metazoa; phylum Chordata; class Aves; order Passeriformes; family Paridae; genus Anthoscopus; species Anthoscopus minutus. The sequence continues at coordinate 262,741 of VWYI01039423.1, read as the reverse complement.
CGGCGTTCTGCTGCATCTTTCAGCCTGGTGTTCTAATGCAGTAGCAGTGCAGCAGCCTGCGCTGGCATGGACACTTGGACTGCACTGAAGCAGACAAACACTACCTGGGGACTCCGACCTAAGGAGAGAGACTGCCAAGAGGAACTGGTCTTCACTTGCTGTCTTCTGATTACCAGGCTTCAAACTGCAGCGTAGAAAAGGGAGGCTGATTTGATGCCATAAACAAGTTAGTAATATGTCTCTGTAGACACAGTGGTTTGAAGTTCATGGAGATGTCTCTCTGCTGTTGTTGTACTGCTGCTGTGAACAGATTTTGACACTAGGATGGAAAACTTCCCATTTTAATAGCATATGAGAAAGAGACAAGTACACAGACCCTGGCTTATCTCTCCTTGGTCATTGACCAGGTGCAAATAATGAACTTACTAGACTGAATTAGTCCCTTAATGGAAATTGTCTGAAATCCATCTGGTAGAGTGCTGAAAAGCAGATTCAATAAAATTCTAGAAAATTGACTGTAGGCAAAAGTTTTCTGCTGGCAGAGGGCTGAATTGGATGACCTGAGGAGAGCCCTTAATCTGAAATTTGTGACACAAAGGCAAACAGAAATGAGTGATGGATCCTGAGCACATTTGCAAACTGCATTTCAAGAAATGGAAAATTTAAGTGCTTTTATATTCCAGCTGATATGAGTTCCTTGGCAAGGTGTTGCATTGTCTGTGTCTTTAGTGTGGTGGGAGAATCCAGCATTCCGAGGATGGTAATATGTGCAGAATTAACTTACTGCTCTTAACTTACTACCCATCTTATCTGAGACACCACTTGACCTTAAGCTATGGTGCAAATGAAGAAAAATTATCAGTAATTTTATCTCTATGATCATATTTGCTGTCAGTTTCTGTGACAGGAGATAAGTAAATTATGTATTCTTATCGTGTAACAGTTATATACCCACACCATTCCAGAAAGTTCTTGCAGTGAAGACTGCTTTCTTGTCTAGTGGTAGTGAGGTACTGGATGAGCATTCCTTTCTACACACATATCTTTGGTGTTGTCTCTTTGTAGTAATGGTAGTAGATTCCCTAAATCCAGTGAGACTTGAGCGTCCTGCAGGAGTCTCAGCATCTGACAGCTTGTCTCTCACTGATGCTCCACAAGAAGTATTGATTTTTCAGAAGAGTGAAGCAAGTTGTATAATTTTTCTTTTTTGATGCTAATCCGTTCTTCATAACATACCTCCTTGTAGATGTCTAAAGACAGTAGTGAATAGGAATGTGGATTTAGTCCCAGTTGTGGTTAAGCTGTATCTCAGATGGAGTTTCTTGTGTTGCCCTTCACCTTCGGGACAGTAGAAGGCACTATACAATATCAAAGTGTTGAAACTTAGTGTGTACACTTTGTGATGTAAAAACCAAAGAAAGCTTCTGAAGTTTTGAAAACTTCTGAGGCTTTTGGCTTATTTTGCCTGATTCAAAACTCAAGGTTAGCCTTAGGTTTGCTGGAAATGAACATCCGCTGGAAATGAACATCCACTGGAAACAGCTTTTTTATGGTTTTGTTTTAATGCACTTCCTAAATTGAAGTTTCCAAATACAGAAAAACTAATTTTGCTCTAAGTCTAAGAAAATGTCAGAAAATGGAAAATGGTCAGCACTGCTATTCCCTTGGAAAGAGAAGTAATTGTTCCTTTTTGGCACTACCTGCAAATACAGTCATGAGTTGAAAAGTAGCAGGCTTTCTTAAATCTTCTCTTTGCTTGTTATTCTTCAGGGAATTGTATTCTGGAATATTTCTTAAACCCAGGCTGTGCTTTCACCATACCGACTTAGTCCCATCACGTTGATGCATTCCTTGGAAGCTGCTGTAGGTGATGTGTGCAGGGCGCTGCTCATTGTCCTCCTTCCTGCCATGGGGAGCTCTGGAGAGGCCAGCACTGCCTGTGCCACCCTGTGTGTCCAGCTGGGAGGCTTGGCCCAGTCTTGGCGCCCTGCACGCTGCTCTCCAGCCTGCACATCACCCACAAACTTGGGGAGCTTCATGAGCAACAGTGAAGCAGTTCTCTGGCTGTGTGAAATCCTGCTGCTCATTCTGGGCAGTTTAAAGACAAAATGCTTCCTGCTAATTATTAACAGTTACCTTGTAGGAATAGACTCATTACAGGGGCACAGTACCCTGGCCTGCTGTCCTTTTCGGCACCTGAACAATGCGGTAGGGAAGGGACAAAATGGCGAGAGAAACTGGAGTGCTGGCAGCAATTAGTCCCAAGATTAGCCCTGAAAGAGGATTGCAATTTCAAGGCCAAAAAAAGAAGGGAGTGGGTAAAAGGATTTGAAATGAGATTATAGGACCTAAAAGCGCCTTTCTTTTGTTAGGGAAATAATTCAGCAGTTTTGCTCAAGGCAGTGAGACAATCTAGTTTAGTGGCTCAAGTAAGAGATGTGTGTCCTGTTGGTTTTTAAGGTTCTTTAGCAAAGTTGGTTCCCAGTTGTGTTTGTTACCACTTCCTGTGAAATCCAAGTGTTTTCAACAAACAAACAAAAACATGAGGAAAGCTATTACCTCATCAAAAGGCCTGTTGTTTTTCAGGAAGCTTATTTGTATTCTTTAAAAGGGAAGCCAAGAAAAGGAGGCAGATTGAATTCCCTCTTTTCCTTTGGGGAAACTTTTTTTCCTGTGGTTACTATGAAACAGGCACCGGAGTCACCCTTTCACAACCCATCCTATAGATGAATTTCAGTGCCAGTTTTTGTTTGTTGGCCTGCTCAAAGATGCAGATCAGGCAGTTCCTACTTCAATTAAAAGCGCAGTCCCTGGTCAGTGCCATAGTAGTGAACATCATCCTCTTCCTTGGAGAGGGAAGCAGGCACTAAGCCTTGCTGCCCTGTTGAAGAGACCACAATATGCACTCATGTAACACCATAATGGTCTGGGACTGAAGACTGGAGCTTGCTTGGAGACAGGAGAAAGAGAGGGCTTCCCTCTTCCTCTCGCTCAGAAGGAGAATTACAAAAGGGGGAATTACCAAAAAGAATTACAAGTGTTGTGAACTTAATAGGAAATGTTTTGATGCAGTCTATTCATGCAAGACTGTATGAAATAGTGACACTTCTTCTGCCATTCCCAAGAAGCTGTTTCTCTTGGGATGGCTTAGAGTCAGTAGTTGTGTTGGGATCACAAAGCTGTTATGTATTACCAGCTTTTTTCTTTCTTTACTTTTTCAGTGGAACTTCTTAGTGCAAAACACCTATGCAGGCAGGCTTGAAACCTTTGCTTCCAGTTCACTGTTCACAAGTTTAGGGAAGTTTCTCATAATGAAGGTGTAATGAGTTCTGCCATGCTCTTGATTTCCCTTCTGCATTTCACATAAGCCTTTGTAAAAACTTTCATAGGCAAGTAATAGAATCATTAAGGTTTGAAAAGACCTCTAAGTTCAATGCTTAAAGCTGTTTTCCATTGTAGCACTGAGAGGTTAGCAAGCATCATCTTGCCACTCAGGCTACTGTAGCCTGAATAATGCACAAGACTGGGTTGTGTGGGGAACACACAGAGAATAACCTTTCCTTCAGAAGGGACCCTTTATCTCTAGACACAGGCATTGAAATGGTGCATTCTGCATAACTTTGAGATGAGTTGTCATCTTTAGACTTAACTATAACCAAGTATCTTAGTTCCCATCCAGAGCCCTTCTTAATGCTAAATTTTTGTCCTTTTTTTTTTATTCCTTTATACCTCTCTCGCATAATCTAGTGAATCTCACTTGCTGCTTTTCAGCCTTCATGACCTAGTCTAGAGTCCCTCCAAGAAAAGAGGGAAAGCGAGACTGGGAGACAAACCTGTCATCTGAGTTTCCACACTAGTTGATGAAGAAACACAGGCCCTTGTCCTGTCCATAGGAATTGTGTAAATAGCTTTAATAATACTTTAGTTGTGAAGTTACTCCATGTTGAGATGCTAAGGGCTGTACAAATAAGCCTTAAAATTTCTGAAATAGAATAAAGACAATAATAAAACCCCAGATAATATTCAGCAGAGGAGCTAATGTGGAGGAGGATATCACAGAATCACAGAATAATGAGGTTGGAAGAGACCTCTAAGATCATCAAGTCCAACCTATGCATTAACACCTCAACTAGACCATAGCATTAAGTGCCATATGGTTTGTAAACAGGGATTGGTAATGACAGATAACAGAGTAGCAAGTCCTCTTAGAAGTAGACAGAAAAATGGTTTCAAAAGGGTTAAGAATGGAATGAGATGGCAGCAATTTGTGCTGAAGGTATCCAAGGCTGCTTTGCTTCAAGTCATGTTTGTCTGATTTGAAATTTAGGTGCAGGGATTTCTAAAAAGGAGTTGTTGCTTGAGCATGTTCCAGTTGAACTGAGAAATGCAGCTGTCTGGATGGTTCAGTCCTGCAAATGGCTGAGCTTGCTGCTTTCCAGTTCATGTGTATTTACTATTAGCCCTTTGTGTGTTGGCTGGAAAGTTCAGTGTTGTTCTGTACATGACATTATAAAAGACTTAACTATGAATGAAACCACCAACATGAGAATTAACTGGAGTGGTTTGACAAAGTAACTTGTTCCATTTTTTCCTTCCCTGATTTGTCAGAATTTACAATTGAACAAGAAGAAAATATTTCTTTTTAATTGGTTGTAGTAAGTGGATATTTTATGAATTATTGCCTCTTGAATGTTTAAAAGATAAAGTCCCATTCATTTTATGACTGAGTAGTATCATTTCACTAGGGTGAACAAACTTGCATCATCTGATACTTGAAAAACATTGTTTGATACTTTCTGTGATTTGCAGCTTTAGAGGGCTCAAATGCTGTCTGGGGATGTCAGTCACTCTCTTTCTAAACACCGGTATACAATAAGTAATTGTTTCCTGTAATCTAGCTCAGACTTTCTATACTTGAGGTCCAAGGAACAACTTTACTCCAGGGATTAATTACACAGAGAGAGAGTGCATATACATTCTTGAACATATTTTTGCTGGTTAATATTAATAAAGGTATTTTTCAACTGCATGGCAGGTACCAATTCAACTGAAAGGAGAATTACACAGTATCTGGTAGGTAGCCATGCCCATCCTTAGCAGTTTCTTTTGGTGCCTCCAAAGATGGAGCTCTTCGTTAGTGAAATATGTCCAGTTTTAGGATTGCCCACCAGCTGATGGACCTCCCAGAACGTCTTGTTTTGTTGAGGAGGGAACTTGTGGTCTCCTCCACTGGCTGGTAACCCAGAGCTGTTGAGTGAGGGGCACGGAGGATTGCTGAATTGCCATATTTAGGTTTATTCTGTAACTTTCTTGGGCTTTGGCCTAGACTCTCCCTCTGTGGTTTTGTGTTTTGCCACAAGGTTGCTCACAAACTGCTGTACCAATACACTATGCAGAAAAAAGAAACTTTGATATTTGTGACTTTTTGTGACTTTTTTTTCATGTACACAATGATTTTTTTTAACCACCACCACATGGAGTTGCAGTGGATAAAGCAGAGATGTAGAAATAAGTATCTCATTGCAAAAGCAATTGTATAGCTTCACCTTCTTCATGTATTCTTTATTTCTATACCTCTGCTTTCTACTGCAAATCCCCAAGTGAAGATCAGTGTTAAAGCCTTGTCTTACTGAGTCCACCCAACTTCTGTACAAACGGCTGGGGAGAAGCAGCAGAGGGAAACAGACCACATCATGGATTCCACTGGGGAAGCTGAGATTTGTTGAAATGACAGTGTTTTAAGACAATTTTGAGAAAAGTAGTCTCCTTTTTTAGTGATACAGCTTCATCAGTCATATGACAAATCACTAGCCTAGAGGTAGAAGAGAGACTTCTCACTATGAATTCTGTGAAGGTCAGCTTTTCTTTTCCTTACTGAGTTCCTTCATTTGTGTAGGTAATATTATAACTTGAGAGAATTATTAGAATATTATTAAGTACAATGTTAGTATTTTCACCAGGCTGAATTGCTGTTCATAGAGGTAAGGATTAGGGATAAAGATGCACTGAATTTTATTTCCTGTTACTGGTGGGAGGTTTATTTTTTGGTTAAATGAAAGTGGCTAAAATGAGTCAAAATTAAGCCCTCTCATTATTTGTCTACAGTTAGGTGTGCAGAATGTATGAAATTCTGTATTTCATAGCTCTGCTTTGAAAATTTTAAGTGGAAGATACTGGAATTTGGGTGCTGTGGTTATTGCTCCTGTAAAATTAGGTAGGAGTGCTCTTGTTCCAGAGACCAGGGAAGTTCAAATTGCACGCACTTCCCAGCCACAGTCCAGTGGGGTTCTTAATTCTGACAGAGGCTGTAGGGAGGGAAGGGACTTCTGCAGTGTAAATATCTGTGAGATCTCATCAGCTCTGCCCCTTGAATTTGAGGCCTTGTTAAGTTGAATAGTTCTCAAGAATAAGTGGAAAATTTTCATCTTCTCTTGACTGGACTGAGCTGATAGGATAGAATTTGATCAAACTTGTGCCGTTTGCTTTAAATTTGTTGTAAAGTGGAGGGCATATTAGAATTTGGCTTTTAATTTCCTCTGCAGCCAACCTGAAACATTTGGGATACCTTTAGGAGAAAGGCTGAGCTATTGTAGGTGCCGCTAATGTCAGTCAGTGATGAGGAGCCCTGACAACAGCAGTGTGGGTTGTGTGTTGTCTGCAGAGGCTCAGAGCTGAGAGGAGTGTCTGAGGGCTGGTGCTGCTCTGCCACTGTTTACTTGGTGGTTTTGGAGGTACCTTGTTACCTCTGTGTGTATATTTTCCTTTCTCAGAATGGAAATTATTTCTCTGTAGCTCAGTGGGTGGGAGAATTGATAAAAGGGGTGTCTCTACAATGTTTCTGAACGCAACAAATGCTGTATTCACTTTTGTTGAGTCTGTAGTCCCAGACCCTGAGGTGAAACAGCTGTTGTTGGATGCTGTAGGGTTTGTTGTGTGTATGTCTCTCCCCGTCCCTAAAATACAGCTCTCAGTTCTTCAAAAGGAATAATCCTGGGAATATGAATGAGTGAAAACTGACACATTTTGATACTAAATTTTTTATGCCTTAACAGTTTATTTCTAAAAATGTATCTCTAAGGATAACACATTATTTGTGCATTAAACTTTTATGTTGGTGATAGCATCCACAAACTACCTGTAATTTATGTTTTCAGCACCTTGCATGCTGTGCAATATGGTGCTCTGGCTCAGATCTTCTGGGGCCTAAGGGTGTTATCATGGATGTAGGTCTCATGTAGTAGATACGCATGAAGATGTAGAATTGAGATGATGATATATGTAATTGGGGCTTTTCAAATATGTGAATATTTCTTTTTTGATGCTGTTGTTTGCCATCATAATTGTATTTTTTGCTTTTACATAATTTCCGGACGTATACCTCAAACACTTCTGTGTATCGCCCAGTGAATACAAATCTCTGCAACCTCTGCAGCACTGTTGCAGATCCTATAAGCACATTAAGCTTTCCAGGGAAAAGTACCTTTAGCATTTGGGAGAGGTTAAATGTTCCAGGGGAGAGGTTAAACATTTGTTTGTCCTCTGCTGCTGTAATTCCAGAAGCCAGATTACTTCTGAATCATCTGAACCACATTCATTGAAGATTAATGAGAAGGGCCAAGTATGGAAAATTTCAGATGGTACGCGCCTTGACTTTGAGCAGATGGTGGAGGGGGAGTTCGTACTGTCAGCAACCTGTGGGTCATGCTTAGTTTTAAGTTTGCTTAGTTCTTAAATTGGTGAGATGGGGAATCACACCATTCCAGATAAACAAGAATTTCAGCAAGCAACATGAAACAGCTGGTGGAGTGCATGCACACTCACAGACACAACTTTAAGGCCTTGCCTCCCTTTTTCCCATCTGTTTCATTTGAGATCAGATTTACCCTCTTGTGTATGCACGTTTATAACTTTTTTGCATACTCAGAGTGCATTGGTGTCTTTAAAATGGACAAGTGGTGTGTTCTCAGGAAGGAGTGACAAGTCATTCCAGCAGAGGTGTGCCTATCGTCACTCTCAATCCAATTGACTGACAGGCCATGGTTAATCCATGGTTAGAGATGTGAGTGGGAGCTCATGTAGGAAATATTTCTGAAATACAGGCAGGTCTGTCAGCAAAACTGTTTGAAATTCTGCAAGATAATAAATGGAGAATTCAGGACTAGAATAATAGAAGTCAGCTGTGTGACCTTGGGCTTTAAAAAAATTAAATCAATTTTGATTTGGGAGAATCCTTCTTTTAGAAGAACATTACAGTGTAGCGTTGTGCCTGGTTTCACTCCAGTTCAGTTGTTTAGGGGGTCAGTGTGGATGTTCTCTAGAGCCTTGTCTGTGCTGTAGCATTAACTATCTGAGCAGACTCTTTACATTATGAAGCTTAAAGTGAAGGTGGGCCCTAGATATAGTCAATGTCTAGGACTCATTTGTTTTCCAGAACCTGAGTTTCAAGAATTTTTTCTGTCCAGTGCAATTTTAAGCAAGTGAAACCAAACCACAAATGAACCTCTTCTTTCCCACTAGTTTTGCAGCAAATGGAAGCAGAAAACTGAAGTGCTCCATTTCTGATTTTGGAGAATAGAAGAGAATCAGACTTGTTGGCCAGGTCAGCATTTGATGCTGCTGTAGCCCAAAAGAGGCCATAGTCCTTTGTAGTCTCAGAGGCCAGTGCCTGTCTGTAAATGGAATATTCTATTCATCTGGGCTTAGGGCACTGACTTGTGGTTCCTGCTTGAGCTGGCACAGGCACGCTCTGTAGCACAGGAGCGAGTTTAGGTAACTGAAGTTTCCCCTGCATGACAACTACCAGTTATTCATCCAGTGATAGTCTAGGAACCATTTAATAGCATTTGTGAAATAAGGAGAAGCCCAGTGCTTCAGCAAGTGAAGTTGCCTTTTATTTTTCCTTACTTCAAAATAAGGGAAGTGGGAACAAATAAAAACTGTGCTCTAGAAGTGAGCCGTGTTGTTCCCTCCTTAACTACATGCACTTCAAAAGGCTATTCCCTCACCTGTTGTGTTGTTACTTCATAATTCTTCATTCATTCCAGAGACATATAGTCTGTGTCAGTAAGCCTGTTTTTAGTACAAAAGAAGAAAAATAAAACTCGGGCAGAAAGGATCAAATTACTTGCCTGGAGTCAGTCACTGTGATTTCAGTAGCAGAGGCAGAATTAGAATTGCAGGCTGATAGGCAGCCTCTCCCAATTCCCAATGGAGGCAAATATTTTTTAATTAAAGGTAACATGGGACAGTTTTCAAATATATCTGGACTTTCTCCTGTTTCAATATTCAGCTTAGAATTATCTCATGTTCTCACAATACATCTTAAAATATTTAAACACAGATTAATGAAAGATTTTGCACTATGAGGCTGGTGTACCTCAAACAGCCATCTCTCTTGAAACGACTACTCTGTAGAATTACAATCTTTTCATTTATTTAAACAAATCCTGTGTTGTTGTCCATAAATATATAATATTTGGCTCGCAGCAAAGACCAACATTCTGGCCGAAGGCTAGAGAGTCTCACATGGGAGAAGAAGGCTTCATATATCACACCAGCAGTGAGAGGGGTCTTTTGAACACCACAGCAGAGTCATTGATGGGCTCCAAAGGACACATGACCTAATTTTCTTGAAATTAGGAATTACCATTTTTATCCCTGATTCTGGAAATTTGTGAAGTTTTTTTTAATCTCTCATCTCTCCCCTCTTCCCCCCTTCCCCTACCATGTTCTTGCTTAATTACTTAAGTGAAGACTGTGGCAGGAGAATGGCTTTGGCTATTGGGAGAACACAAAGATTTGACCAACTTTTCACTTCGTCCTTCAAAAAGCATTAAATTTTATTTTCAGGCTATTTTGTTCATGAATGGCTTTCATGAGCAACTTTTCTTAAGTCTTTAATGAAATTTAGATGTAATCCCTCTGGCAGTTGTGTCATATAGAAAACTTGTTTAGAGTTCACAAGGGATCAGAATTTTATTGTTCACTTGAAAATGTGCTAGACCCCCTGGAGAAACCAGGAAAGACTCTATCTAGGAGCTTAATGTCTCGATCTCACATGTTGCAGTAAGTGACTGTGAGACAGTAAAAGACAGAATTGCAGAGAAAAAGAAGCATTGCCAGAATATTAGATTAGCAGTCATAAATTAAAAATCTGTATTGTGAATTCATAAATCTCTTTAACAGTAATGTTTTGTCAGTTACGGAAGATTCGAGAAGATGGAGTAATGGGTTCATATATTTAAAATCTCTAAAGTATTAATCAGTTTTCTTTGAAGTCAGGAAATACGTTATCACCAGCCTTCGAGATTTTTTTTTTAATGTATTGTCAATGGACCAGGTTAGTAAAGGGTTTCTTGCTTTACTTGGAGAGGAAGCTTGCTTGTTTTCTTGCTGGATGATTGCTAGCTGCAATCAATGGCAGCAAGCTGCTGGCAAGGATTAGACTTTTTCTTTTCCTCATTAGCAAAATACAAGTATTATAGATCCGGCAGTATATAAATATTTCTGTATTGCTCAAAAGGTATAATGACAGTAATCAATTCTTTAAAACAAATATGGTTGTATACCCAGATGGAGAGAATTAGACCCTCTTTGCAGTGCAGTAGTGTTGTTTGCCCCCATGTAATAATAGCATTAAAACTGGGTGTAGAAAAGGAAGCTGATACAACAGTGGAAGGATGTGAGGTCTCCGGTGCAGGGGAGCCGACAAGTGTTAGAAGAGCCACCAATCAGAGGATGCTGCTGTCTTGTGTTCACTCTATAAGCTCATGGCAGTGTGGTTTGGACCAAGTGACCTCCTCCTATGCCATTCAACAGCCACTGCAGACCGCGTTTCTTAGCACAGGAGCCAAGAAAGCTGCTCACCACTGTAGTTGGGAACATTTCCCATGCCTTACACAGGGTGATTGCCATAAGGGAGTACTATTCATCTTCAAGCATCAAGGAATTCTGTATTCCCACAAAAACATACTTAACCTTTTTTCCTCAGTTACAACAGCATCCTAAATTTACTTCTCACATAGTGGTAAAAACTGAAGTCTTCCAGCTCAGTTGGACAACGATTCATATGCCTTACAGTTGTAGTCTGTACCCTGCTGGCATCGGGAGCTGAATATGCTTGTCAAGAGCATCATTCCCTGCTGCCTCTAGATACTGGGTTTGATGGGCTCCATCCAGATAAGGCAGCTACAACCATTGTTATCAGCAACTTGAACATAAGACTAACTGTGATTTAGTTCCAGTGGTTTGGTCTCAGAAATTTTTGAAGGTGGGTTTCTATGCCCACAAGATGCTTCATTGGTTGCTCTTTGACAAAAGGATTTATTGCTCTAGGTTTTATGTTCTTGACTTTTCCTTCAGTTCACTCTTTGTTAGAGGTGTTGGTGAGACTTGGCAGAGAATTATTTTGCACTGTGTTTGGTTGGCAATGGAGTACTTACAGCATGGGTACAGCAATCGCTTCTTTCCCTTCACCTGGCAGTGGCAGCTTCTGTTCCTAGGAATTTTCAATTATATAGCTGTCCTCAGAGCTGGTATTCCCCCCAGGGCAAATGGGGGTAGTTGCAGTGTATTGGATTGAGCTGGATGTAGGGGCATTTCAGTCAATCATCTTTTCTCGTTCCCATCATTTTTCCACTGGTAAGGGCTGGAGAGGACATCCTCCATTTCCTTGTTGCCTGTGTGGTCTAAGAGCTGTTTGCTTATTGCAGACTTTGTTGGGTATTTTGTGTGCAACAGCTTGTTAGCTTACGGCTGACACTGTTCATATTTCTGTCTTTTACTGAACTATCCTGCCCTGTAGTCCAGGCTTTTCTGAAAGCTAGGATGTACTTTGGCTCCTGCCATGCCCCAGCAGCTAATTCCACATCCTCCTGGCCATGGTGGGCTAAGGTGTGTGTGTGTGAAGCAGTTTCCCTTCCTTTCCACTGAGCTGTCCCTCATTGGGATAATAAGTGGCTTCAGAGGCCTTCAAAATGTGTGTTCCGGGGCTGGTGTTGGCTTCTATGTTCACTTTCCCCTCCTTCCGTGTCTTCCTGCTTTACCATCATTCCATGAACATTTTTGGTAACATAGTCATTAGCCTGTGTTTATTCACTGGCTTCTGTGTTTTCATAATCCCTTAATTGTAGTGTGTAGTCCCACACAATTGAGTTTGGTTTGAATTTTTAGTTGTTTGAGTTTTTTTAAATCTATTAATCAAGCCTCTCTGACAAAGAGGCCTGTGAGAGCATTTGGCATAGTTGTGAAATACAGCAACTGTGCAAGAGAATTCTTATGCTGGCTTTTTTTAGTGCTTGGCGTTAAGACTACAGTCTCCTTGCTCTAATGTGAATTCCAGAAGACAAAGAATTTGTTTTCTTTTTTAAGTTTCTTGAAACCTCTGCAGCTTCTGAAGATTTTTATAAATGTTCACCATACGTTTTGATAGAAATAATTAATCAGGGCGGCTCACACACATTATTGCTTCTGTATGCCCTGGGAATTCCTGGTTAGGCTGGCCAGCTGCCATGAACCATCACTGGCTGGACAGTCTTCATATTCCCCTGGTTTCCAGCAAAAACACTATTTAAATCAACACATTCCTGTAGAATGTTTTAGATTTCAGCTAAGTGACATTTTCCTATGGAAAAGCCTTTCCTCACAAAAATCCCTGCAGTCAAGAAGCTTACCATGGTGGGGGCTCAGTGGCACAACAGAATTTCCTGCTGGTTGTGTCTTTAGAGAAGGAACAGTTCATCACTTGCATCAAGTGGAAATCAAGTTCCTCTTGCCATTAAAAATTGCTAGCACATCCATGGGAAAGGTGGGCTTTGATCAGAGGTGGCTCCCAGTTCCTCAGGGGTTAAACACCTCCATCAGTTCTCTCAGATACAGGTTCAGCAGTCTGTGAATGCTTCATTTGCTCTCTGTGGTGCTGCACATATGCTGCAGTGCCAATATCTGTTTTGGAGAGAGGTGGATCGTGCACTGGAGGCCTCTGAACTTATACCCCTGGATCCCGTTTTATGCATTTGCTACAAGTACTGCTGCAGCCTGGATATCCTGTTGGCTGAGTATATGCTTCAAATGATAGTATTTTCTGCAAATCAAGCCTATGGTCCTGGCAGGTAACGGTTGATGTTTCACATGTACTCAAATTCATAAACTATACAAATTGTTCTTTCAAGATGTTTGATTGAAATCTTGGCTGTCTGTGGTTGATCAAGGTTCATTTTCCACCCACTCCTGCAAGTATCCTGTGTTCATCTGCTTCTCAGAGTTAAGGCCAGTCCAAACATGTCCAAAGCAAAAATGTATTGGGCCCCAAGTTTCTTGAGAGATAAGAGTTGAAACTACTTTGTGAGGTAAGAGTTGAAACTACTTCCTACGTTTCTTCCAAGAGATATTACTTTAGTCAGTGTGTTTAGTTGGTAAATTGGGGGAAAACCACTTCCACCAATACTGCTAATGACATAAATACTAACTTTATATCAGGTATTGATTACAAAATGAAATTGTAGACCCAGATTTGGCATTTTTATTTTGCCTAAATGCAGAATATGCTGTTACTTCTGTAGGAGAAACAGCCATTCTGGTAGCTTACAGGCTACATTGAAGAAACAACTTGTGTAAAAAAAAGGTCTGAGATGGACCAAATGTTATGGGTTTCTATTGATGGTCTTTAGGAGAATGAACTTCTTCAAATGATTTCTTAATATGGAACAGAGAGGAAGCAGCTTTTGAACACTTTAAAGTGAGAGAAAGTTCAACTCTGTCATTTGTCAGCTTGAAATATGTTTTAATAATTAATATTTTCTGAGACTTCACATACAAAAGTTTGAGAACAGAAAAAAAAATTACCCAATGCAGATCAGACATGTTCTGCAAACACAAAAGTTTGTTGTTTTGAAAGGCTTGATCGTCGCTGCAGTATTATTTACATGCTTTCATTCTTTAGCTTCCTTCCTGGGATGACACAGTTAATTTTCTCAGTTTGTGTGGGTTTGTGCTGAATCAGATTTTTATGAGAGCCCTGGGCCTTTTTTCAAATTGGTAAATAAGATAAATCACTATTGCTTTTTTTCTCTAGTGGAGACATATTGTCTATTCAAATATATGTGCTTTTCCCACTTTTCTTTAACCCTCTTCCACACACTTAAGATAGCCTGGGAGGGGATTTCTTTTGCAATGTCATTTCAGATTTTCACTCTTTTTTTTTTTTTTTACTCTTGAACTTTTTTGAAAGTCATATAGTTGCCATACTGTGATTTCTGACTGGCAAATCTCTACAGTATCAAGACCATGCTGTAGCTTTCTATTTGCAGCCTGGTGGGTCCTGTTCCAGAGATTATGTGGGACTCTGATGCACCATAACATATGTTACAGGAGTGAATCCTACAGGAGTGTGAATGCCCTCAACAGCTCTTGACCTTCCTATGAGTTAAGGAGCTACACTGAAGAGCAGGCACTTAGTATAAGGAATGCAAACAATTGGTTGCATTAAGCGCTATGAAGTGAGCATGTGTTCAGACAAGTGTGTGCCCCATGCTCTCCAGCACTTAGAATGTAGACCTACTTAACGTCTTTTTGGTCTTTTTGTTCTCTCTCTCTCTCTCTCTCTCTCTCTCTCAATTCCCCATTTTGTTCAGGAGTATTGAAAGTTTCTGTTACTCACGTAATTGGTTTGGATTTATATACAGTCCTTATTTTAACACAGTGAATTTTTCATATATTAGCACAAGACTGTCTGCAGAATAATTGTGGAAGTGGTTTTCTTCTCTATGGCATTTTAGCAGAACTTTGCCAATGCTTTCAATGTAATAGCACCTGTTTTCATTTTGTCACATTTTGTGTAGCAGTTGTCAACACAAGAGGAGGCAGAAGGGACTTTGAGCAGAAATTGATTGTAGTGCTTCACACTTGGCATCTATGGAGGAAGGATTACCTCCTTAAAAATGCAGAGTGCCTTACAGCAATGTTATTGAGGAATATTTAGCCTCTTACTTATAAGTGGTGCCCAAATTTGGGTATAGGGCAATTATTTATATATTGGTAGCGTAGTTGCATGATGCTAATTTCTGTAAAAGCATAGCATATTAGAACACCTATGATTGTCTTCAAGCTGTAGAGGATTTTGAAACCTGTTTTCTGACTACAGGAAAGACTCTGTGGCAGCCTGTCTCTTACCGCCTGCCTTGACAATGCTGCAACAAATAGTTACTTCCCCCAGGTACTATGGTTTTAAAATACTTGTTGTGCCTGAGCCCTCGGATCCCATCAGCAAAATCCTAGAGGCAATATCTCCTGCCAAGGGTTGCCCACACAGCAGGAGTGGGAGTGGTGGTGACATGTCTGTTCTGGCAGCACAGCCTGTAAACAGCCGTGGAGAGGATGAACTGTGCCACAGGGGAGGGTGGAGTGCATCTGGATTGCAGTCACTGGCCCTGTTAGGAAAAGAGTGTGGTGGTTGGTAATACCAGCAACAAATTAGAGTCCAAATAAGCCACTCCCCCTTCCTTCACCCTCTCCTGGTAAGGGAGGGACAAGAGTGGAGACTATGGGTTGATACAACAATACGCTGAAAGCAAAATCAATAGAATAAAAAATGCACAATAACAACAGCAATATTAATACCAGAAGTACACAAAGAGTGAAGGTATTTTATGCACAATAAAATTATTCATTACTGGAAACAAAAAACAAGATGGTGGTGGACACTCCCTGTAGGTTGTTCCCCAAAGGCAATATGGTGGTTGTTCCTCTGGTAGCTGAGAACACAGGCAAGATGGTGAGGGGGCTCCTGTCGATAGCATTTTCTGCTACCCAGTCCAAAACAACTGAGAACAATGACAAGCAAACCTCCCAAAAGCTAGGTCATCCGACTTGAGTTGTGCTGCTGCGCCACTGGGTTCAGTTCTTCGCAGGTGCCTGTGCTACCATTTGTACCACTTGGATAGAGGTCAGGCCCAGGGCTGCTGCTGCTTACCAGCCATTCCACTGTGCTCCTTTGGGCTTGGTTTGGCTGGGCTCCTTTCATCTTCGCTTAATGGACTCAGCTGGGTTGGAGTCACCTCCCACATATCCTTTCATCCCAGTGGCCTCCATGCTACCATTGTCTGTTCAGCACTACTGTGAATTAGCATTTTCACCACTTTTTTTCATCACCATGTCTTGTAATTGTGTTCCAGCGAAAGCAGGAGGGGGACCTATGGTGGTGGTAGAGACATAGTCCTCAGCAGCTGATCCCAAGATGTTCCCACTGTGGAGGCAAAATGGCACACTTCCAGTGGGGCACCTGGCTGTTCCTCCCAGACCAAGCCCTCAGTGGTGATGTGGGGGGTGTAGAAAAACAACTTGGCCCCACCAGTTCCTGCAGCCAGGGCAGGAGCAGGGTCACCTCACCTCAGTTCTCTCACCAGGAGAGATGGTGATGGGTGGCTGCTGCAGGGAAGCTTCCTCAAACCACAGATTGTTGGAGCAGATGCTCCACACTCTGTTGTCCAGAGTGCTGTGGGGCTGCTCCAAGGTATCAAAGAGAACAAGGTTTAGATGGTCCTACCAGTGTTCCCTCCTCTTCCCCTCCTGTGTTTGAAGTGTTGTTGCCTTCGGCAGCACTTGTTATAGGAGTGGCATCTTGGAGGCCATCACCTCCAGGCAGTCTCTGCCTGAGCAGGAGGCCACGCAGAAGAGGGGCCTGGCCCTGAGTTCAGGGCCTTGGTTCAGGCAGGCAGTGACCCTTGCCAGGCACCCAGTGATCCCTGTGGCCACTGCCTTAACAGGGTCAGGAGCCACAGTGGTCACACGGCAAAGGTTGGGATTTGTCAGTGCTGGTGCTGGTGGACGGGGTGTGGAGCTGTGCTTGCTGGTGTGGTGAGGGGACCTCTGCGAGCAAGGGGGCTCGGTGGGTGAAGCATGGGAACTGCTGGGAACTGCCGGGGCTCTCCGGGGCAGACACATTAGCTGGGGCAGCACACTGTCACAGCTGAGTGAAAGCCATAAAACATTTGAGTAGGTATTTTTGGAAAAGGGCATGTATTTTGCTGTACTCAGAATTAAGTAAATAATTTTGACATTGATTTGAGGTTTTTTTTATTTATTCGAAATTTCTTTTCTCTTTCTTCCTGCAAAAGAGTGTGGGTGTGTGCTCTGCTGAGGAGGTTTTTCCTTCTGAAGAAAATGTCAGTCTTGAATCAAATGAACCTATTTTTAACGTTAAATTTTAGACCCTTGTTTGAAGGCAAAAGTGTTATGATGTTACATTAGCTTTAAGAACAAAACAGAATTAATGCAAATAGTAACTTAAATTTGCACCTTATAATGCAAATGTGATTTTCTTTACACTTGTTTCTTATTCCCTTTAGCACATCAGGTCCACCCATTTGGCCAGGAAGCACCTTTTTCAAGAGAAATGGAGCCCTTCTACAAGGTAGGTGATAGATACTACATGTTGGAGTAACTGTTCTACTTCAGAAATAACTTTGCAAATTGCACAGCTTTTTTGGTACTCACCCAGGAAGAAATAACCAAATGTCTTTTTGTTTCCTTTACCCTTTCTCCTTTATTGCGCATCTGGTGCCTTGAAAACGATGGTTTCCCACGTACAGTGAGTGTAGTCTGTGAAAGTTGCTGCTTTTTTTCTTTCCTCAGATCATTAAATTGCTTGCTGTAATATATGGTGAAGGGTGGCTTTTTGGTTTTTTTCCCTTTGTGTGTATAAAGAGTGCCCAGAAGGAAATGTTCCAGGAACAATCCTTGTAGCTCTATGGATGAAACAAGGTTGTTCTTAGAGATCCTTTTCCTTGCTCCTTAATTCTGCTGATAGCAAAAGGTACCTGAAGGTAGGTAGCCCTGATGTAGTGGGGAAACCAGTGTCGGAGTGTTTGTCTCAAGAAAGCTACCGTGCTTATATTCATAGAACAGTGTTAAGTATTTAATATCCATTTTATGGACAATATATACAGAAGCTGAATGACTGCAGTTTTGATAGTTGAAAATTTTCAGTCTATCTTACCAGACTTCTTAAAATAGTTTTTCATGTTGTGTCTGTTTATATTTCTGCCATTGAGTGCATTTCTCTTAAAGAAGGTGTCTTAGGAACACAGAAGGCTGTGTCCCCTGACTGCGAGTGTTTCTCTATGGTACAAAGTAACTTATACCATTGAGGATTATTTTATGGTCTTTGCAGGGATTTATCCCTGAATTCTCTGTTAATTCTCCTGATGCCAAGACTTTTCTGGTCTTTCTTCTGATAGAAAATGCTATAGATGGTTCTCAGGAGCTTATATACAAATCACCTGTGATGGAGCTTTACTCACAACGGGACACACAAGCAAATAATTCATTGTCAGGCAGTATTACCTTCTACACAGCAAAGTAATCCTGCATCTGAAGTTTACCAGGGAATTTTTTTTCAAGTTTATTTCTTACAGATATATAAGAATTTGCATAACTGTTTAATATCTATGCTGAGATTTGTTCAAGTGAATTTTAAATACATTAAAGCATTCAGATGATTTCTTAGCACTGGGAGATGGCATAAATTGTAGAGTTAAGCTGCTTTTGGCTTTACTCTGATCAGATAGGTCTGCTACCTTTACAGTCCTTCCTAATGAGAAGAGTTAGATTTTAAATTTTTTTTTGTAAGGAGAAGAACTATTGCAAAACAGCTTGATTTGTTTTACTTTTTCAGCAGTTCTGATTTTAAATGGGTATTTGCACATTTGTAGTCTTCGTAATCTGCATTGATAAAATGTAAACTTGTTTTGTCAATTCTGTATGGCAGAAATGTTTTACCTTTTCTTAAGTTGCGAGATACCAGGAATTAACAAAAGCTGGTTTTGTAGCCCTCCCTAGCTCAGTTGTTGCTTCAAGCCTTTTTTCAATATAGAAGAATACACTATTCTCAGCCCTTTTTTCTTCTGCCCTCTTCTGCCTTCCATATTGGGGTAGAAAATCTAAAAGCCCAAAACTTTTCAACGTATTAAAGAAATAGGGAAAAAAGATGACTGCCTTTTCAAGCACCTAACAAAGCCTAACAGACCTTTAACTGAGCTGGCATTCTGTGTTGCCATTTCAAGTGGAAAATGCAGCCAATTTGGACTGTAATATGCATGATACAACTGAGGCTGGAAGGATGAAAGAGTATGAAGAAAAACCTCATTAAAGTAATTTTTAATACTTCCTGGTTATAATTTTAAAGCAAGAAGATCAATCAGTGAAGCCTTCCTTTCTGTCTTTTTGCTTTCATTTCTGTCTTTGGATTTTTCCCTACAATAGGCTCTTTAAGATACAAGCTTTAGCAGGTTGCACAGAAATAGTGCATCCACCACTTTCCTGCTTCTGAGCGTCTTTTTCCAGAAGACCCATGTAGAGAAATGGTAGCAGTGCAGGGAGGTGTGAGCTGAGGTGTAGATGATTGTCAGTACCTATGTTACATGACCATCTGAAGTCTTTCTCCAGTGCTTATAATCAGCTTAATGCAAGCAGGAGAATGAAAAATAGACTCTATTATTGGTTTCAAGTGATAGTACTGCCTTTTGATTGGCAAAAGTTAAGGTAACAAAGGGATTTTAAACAATTTTTACTTGATAATTGTTGCACTGTTTGAAAAGAATGTTCACTGTGTTACAGACAATAATACAGAATAATTTTGTAATTATAGTAAATGTGATATTCATGTGCACTTGTCACACCTCATTTCTTCTGAGTTGTTAAGAAAAATATTCTTTTTCTGATCGGAGGGATGAAGAGAAAAAATTCCACAATGTAAGTAGTACTTTCTTTAGCCAAGAAGACTTGTAGATGCTCCTGCTTTCCATTCGTTTTATATCAGAACTATTTGGCAAAATAATCTTAACTATTGTAGTAATGTATTTCTTCTGAGAAAGTGACTGATAAAACAGTTATCTGTGTACCTCAAAATAGCAAAGGAAGATAAAGGGAAGCTGAAATTCATTTTAGCTATTCTCTGTCCTTAATGCTGACATGAATGGGATCAACTGTGTTACTTTCTGCCTATAATTTTATTAGATAGGAGATGGCTGCCTTAGGTGGTTGTTGGGGTTTTTTTGGGGTTTTTTGTTTAGCTGGTTGGTTGGTTTTTTTGTTTGTTTTTTTGTTGTTGTTGTGGGTTTTCTTGTTTGGTTTGGTTTGGTTTGGTTTGGTTTTTTTTAAGGATCATGGTACTGTTGTTCTTAGCATTAACTCTCTAACCAGTTACTCTGTTGAGTAAGTCACCTGCTTAAGGTGCTTTTTGAAGTCTTGAACTCCTGCTAGGTGATGGTTGCTCCCTATATCCTTGTGCTGCTTGGTCTTCTTGAGAAGTCCCATGCAGAGCTAAATTCAGGTAGAATCTTCAGTCTTACTAGACTCTAATGTTTTTTCTCAAAACTTACCTGTGTGTCCACAGAAATTGTTGTGTTCTAACATTGAGGATGTCCATATAAAATCATTTTTTGCTCTTGCTGCTTTTCTTTTCCTGTCAGGTTGGTTTTTTTTTTGTAGTTTGTTGTAAATATTGTATGTGTATGTTTCCTTCAAATCATGGCTTTTTTTTTTTTTAAGTCTACTATATGAAGAGCCTTTGTTCCCACTGTTTTTTCTGTTATGATCTGTCATAACACATTCATTTTTATATAATAAAATATGGGTAAGGGAAAATTTCTTATGGTGGAAAATATCGAAACATATTCTAAACTCTTCAGGAACTTATACTGGGGGAGATAGGTGGGGCCATAGTAACATTAACTTCAGGACCTTAAAACTAATATATGGTGTTCTGAAAAGGGCAGTTTTGTTGCCTCTGCTCTGATATTGGGTGTTAAGCTCGTGTTAGACTTGAGCATGCAGTTGTTCACGGATCAGTGGTAATAATAAAAATACTTTCCTGTTAATATATCTGACGTTCTTCTTGAATAAACTAAAGATACATCTTCAAGTTATCTTATAGCAACAGTCATATAAATTCCAGTGGCTGAGTGCCACCTGTAAAATGTAACTGTTCTGTGGAGGGGTTTGGTTTATTTTCTTAAAGATATAACTTCCCTTTTGAGGGTAAAAAAAACCCACCAAGCAACAAAATTAATATTTTTAATCTTATTTGCCTTCACATTTTAATAAATTAAATATAGCATATTACAATACCTTTTCTATCAAATTTGTTCCATCTTGATTTGTCTTTGCTGTCTGGGGAAGGAAAGTGAACCTGGGTCATCCAATCCCTACTGCTGTTGAAAAAAAATGGAGATGGGCCTCCTCACTGAGACTTGATCCACCTTCTAGTTGTGCCTGACCTGCTGTAGTTAGAGCTACAATCCTTGCCAAGTTGTCTGCTTTCTGGTGTGAGCAAGGTCCTCCACTTCCTCTTTGGACAGTCAGCACAATTTAAATCTGCTGCCTGGGGATGTTATATCAAAGATAGAAGCTCTTTCTTCAGAGATTCACACCTGCAAACTGGATTGCAGTAGTTAGGGAACTGAATTCAGACAGCATGACTTTCCTGGGAAGCCATGATTCTCTTTTAATGAGGATGGAAATAAAGATTGGAAAAATCCATCCCCTTGAGAATGCAGCAGAGGAGCAGTGAGGAGTGCATGTGGCCTCTGGTCCCTCTTGGCTCAGGGAGCCTGAGAAAGGAGTGATTGCACTCCCCAGATCTCACGGTCTTGCTTAGTTCTTTCTCTGCCAGCAGCTGCGGAAGATGCTGCAGAAGACAGCAAGGGATAGGATGCTTACCTGGGGATGACTTTTCCTCTTCTCCTGTGGGAAAGCACTGTATGAGAGAGACACTTTCTTCTCTGATACTTGAGGCAGCCTCTGTGCTGTCTTCCTTGGTCCAGCTACCATGACTGTGGCTGGCATCACCTGTGAGAAGCTTTGATGGGAAAGAGTTGGAAGACACACTGGCTTTACAGGGTCAGGTGTCACCAAAACCAGCGTGGGATGGAGACTCCACAGTTTATTGCAGGGTAGAAATGGAAACTCTGGGCACTGCTACTCCGTTGACTCTTAATGCCCTCAGTCCAGGTTGGTGGCTTTTACATTTTATTGTGCTGACATCTGACACCTGACATGTGAGACTTTAAGGAAGGTACCAAAACACATGAATCACTTTATTCTTAGTTGAGAGTGGTGAGTTATTTGAGTTAAAAAATCGCATTCCTAATAAGAAAGTTTATTTTGTATGAACCGTGGACAGACCAGAAGTGAGATGTCCTGCATAAAAAGATCGGGAAGCAGTTTATTTTGAACATGTGCATACAAATGTACAGAAATCTTTTTCTTCTCAAATAAGCTTGAGAATCCCTGAAATGTCCAGACAAGCCATATAATCAATATCCCATCAAGTATTTGTAAGAAATGAGAGAAGAGATTTGTGACTTCACCTTTCCAAGCATTAGCTTTTAGTAGAAGCAGTTGCTGAGTTGGAAATAAACCAGCAGGGAGGAGGCAAAAAGGGGGCATTTGTTGCTTATTTCCCATGAAAAAGCTAAATTAGAAACTTCCACTCTTACAAATTAAGACATCCAACCTGTGTTTTTATGTTAATAGTGACATTAGGATAAGATTGTAACAACAGCAGGGCCTGGTTTCATTGGACAAGTACTGCCCACACCAGCTATTCAGCCTTTACTCTGGAGAAGCTGGGCGGAATTGTTTTTTTACTTTCAAGAGTAAAGCCTTTCAAGACGGAACTTGATGACAAAATCGCTAAGAGAAGATGCCTGTGTGTATGCAGCCACATGTATTTTCTTACTAATAATGGAAAAATTGGAATGTTTTAGTCAACATCAACAAAATACCCAGGAGCCCCTGCAAGCACAGTGGGCTGCTTCTGGTGGAAATTCAGTTCATCTGCTCTCTTGTACTGGGCAAGCAGAACAGATGCAAGTCCTGGGCATGTAGCAGAGAGGTACAGCTCATCCTGTAACATAAGGTATCTGTACTGTCCAATGCTAACAGGGCTGAAGAGAAGGAGGAACAGGGGACAGCTGAAAGACAAGAAACTTCAGCATGTCTCATGTGCATTTAACCTTCAGAATTGTGTGTCACATCTCAAAAGAAAACTAACCTTGGAGACAAATACTCTCATTTCTTCTACTGCCTAGAGGTGCAAACAAAAAGAAGCAAGGTAGCTAGCATGTGTATTACAGATAATTTAATACTATATAATACTTAAATGTATCTTATGGTGACTGTAAGAAAAAGGCCAAAAGGAATGCAAATTAATCCAGCCTTAGGATTGGGAGATTAGGTGCTGTGATCTATAACACAGTCTTGGACAAAAGTCTAAGGCCCAAGTCCAACTAAACCATAATTTCTTAATGCATATTTGAGCATCTCCTGGTCCCAAGAATCAAAATACATTTTCTTGCTTTGGGGTTAAAATTTCTCATTTCTGTTAGATGAGGATAATAATGGTACTTTTCACTGCCCAGAGCTTTCATTCTACAGAATATTGGCTCTGCATCGTATTCCAGTGCCCCACTAATGGAAGAACTTTACAGAGGGAATAAAACTGTAAAAAGCAACAGAGCTGTCAGTTAGCTTTTGCAGGGAGGTGAATTTTGAGTTTTGGTTTGTTTTTCTTTCCTCTCAGTTCAGCTCTTTACTCGGAGAGATACAGTTGGAAAATGACTGTTTGGTGTAGAGACTTGGAGGGGTTGAGTGTCTAGTTCCAATGTAGTTGCTTTCATCAGCAGACCATTAAACCTTTTGCTTCTCTGAGCTGCCATTCCACTATCTTTGAAACAGTGGTGACAGTCACGACAGCCATGCTGTTTGCTGCTGACTTGGTTTGAGTCAACATACTGAATTAAGAGCAAAGCTACTATCTGTCCTTGTTAAAATAAATCACTTTTCATTTACATGGCATAATTATTTAAATCAGCACGCTTTTGTTGTGTTGTTTTAGGTTTGTTTTCCCCCTTCCCCACACACACACATGAAGGATACCTGACAATCTCTTCAGGAGTTTCTTTTCAGGAAGATGATTCACATAGTGCTTCCGTAGAGACCGAATATTTGAATAATTTATTTATTATTAGCATTCCATGTGTTTGTAGTAGTATTACTGAAGAAGTAAAATTAAGTCAGAGGGGTTGTGCAGTGTGTCCCTAAGGGAGTAATTTGAACAGCAGAAATCTCCTTTGTTTGGGAAAGTGGGTAAACTCCTAGTGGGGCTGCTGGGGTCCTGAGGGTGCTGGTAAGGGCTCCTGTTTGTGAGAGGATTTTGTAATGGCATTAGCACTGTGCAGTCAATAAAAAAATCCCAGTGAGAGCCTGAATTTTGCAGTGATTCATACAGAAATGGTGACTTTGGGATGACATTTTTAGCTCTGCATTCTGTGTAGGGTGTGTGTGTATATACTTGTGCATTTTGTATGTAGTCTTTTTATTCCTGTTTTTTCTAGTTGAGTGTGTTAAATATGGCAAAAACTCATATTTATTAAGTGCCTGAAGTATGGTCCTGCTAACATTGATGTTGGAGCCGTTAGTATGGCAGTGGAATCTTTAGCTATTTTTATTCCTTGGAGCCTAAAGGTCTGAGCTACCTTTGGTCTCTGAAGTTGAGAAGGAGGAAAACAGAACTCCGTCAGACAGGTGTCAGTAATGGTAGATGACGTTGCAGAGTACACAAAGATAAGTTGAATTCCTACTGTGTTTAAACTCAGTAACATGTTTCATATCTGCATGGGTGTCTTTACTATCTTTACAGATAACTCTGCTTATTTTGTAACAGTCCTGTGTAGTGACTTTAGAAATTACTACATCTGAGTGACTCAAGATGAAGTTTACCGACTTTGTTTACTTCCCTTGGCAACTGGAGAGTGTGGATGAGTGCTGCAAGGCAAGTCCTACCACAGTATTAACCTTAGGCACAGGTTCTGGGCACAGGTCTACTCACCTATTCTGTCTTCAGTCAACTGCTGTGTGAGTGATGGGAGTAAAACAGCACTTTGCAGAACACACCAGAGAGAGAAGTAGCTGCTGCAAGTTCCTGCAGTACTGGCCTGTAGTGTACTGGCCTGCAGTAACTGCTGTAGTGTAGGAAAGAAAATATATGGGAGGTTACCCCCAAAGCATAAAGGAGGTAAGGAGCTGAATGGTCCTTGCTTGCCCTGGTAGCTCAGTGCTGAGCTAACCTACAGGTGCTGTTTTTCCAAGGATGCTGCTAAATGGCTTCAGATCTGTTGTTAGTTTATTTTCAGATTGGTCCTGCATTTGATGTGGCTATGACTTTACAGTATGAACGCTAGAATCTCCTTTAAATTGCCAGTGCTGATCTCATCTGTTTTTAGGAATAGTGTCTGTGACTGACCCTTCTTTAGGGATCAGCACAGGTGTTTTTGTCTAGAGACATGTTCCAATATTCCTCCCACAAACACACGTACAGGACTGACTTACAAATGGAAAACTGACCATGGTGCTCTTGGGTTTCAGTTGGATCAAGGAAGATGGAGACTGGATAGAGCAAAAGAAACAATAAGCTCCTGTTAAGTAACTTTTTCCTTTACTAGGACTGCCAAACATCCTCTGCTATTTTTCTTTCCATGCCAGGAGTTGTAGTCTGCTCAGAGAGTGAGGGCTGTTTTCCTGTTGTGATGGTTTGCATCCAAGGTAGCTGGGTACCTGGTGGCACAGTGAGAGCATCTCTTAAGGGGCTGTCATGTAGCTGGGAAGTGTACTGGCTATGATCACTGCAGATATGGAGACAAGTCTGGCGGCAGCTGGTGACAAACCTTCCCTCTTAGTGAAGTTTAGGACTAGGCTACTTCTGCCTAGGCTGGGGCTTATAGCTCTAAATTTCAGTGGCTTGTGAAAGGAATATAGCACACCACCAGATAGATCCCATTTTACAGGAGACATTCTCTGAAAAAGTCACAGTTAGAAATTAGTGGTGAAATTTGTATAGTATCTTGGAAAATGGTAGAGTATGGAAAGATTTATTTTCTGTAACTGTGAAATTATTGTGACTATTGCCATCAAAATCTCTGGGCTGACGAGCTGGAGCATATGCTCCATGCTGAGAGCCTGTGAATGTTTGGCATTCCTAAAATGTGAAGGTGGCTGATATTAGAAGCAATCTTGGCTTTCATAATACTAGAGTCTGAGAGCACAGCTACAAGACCGGCATATGCTTATGCTTTACAGGGAGATTACTAAAATAAGAATATTATTGCAGTTGTGTTGCTATGAGCAGTTTTGGTGATGTGCAGATTGCTTCGAGCAAGGGAACGTTGTCGAAAAGTTGGGCTGTTCCTTGACTATGTCAGACTTACTGAGCCAGACCTATATTAGGAAAATTAAAACAGAAGGTCTAGGAATTTTTAAGATGCTCTCTTGCTATGACCTGCTTGTGTGATGGCCAGTCACCTGTTTTTGGATCCCTGGGGAAGGCAAAGCTTCCTTACTAGTAAAAGGAAGGAAATCATGGGACAGTGATGGTGATCAAATCTAAGCAGTGTTTGTGTCTTGTGAGTTTTCCTGTATGCTGTCTGTGTTAATGATGGTCATGGTTAACATTGGCAATAATTTTTACCCTCTAAAAGCTAGAAATTTCTTCCTGTTGGTCAGAGCAGATATTTGTTCTGCTGGTAAGTTCTTGATTATATACAAGGCATTTCTTAAACATCCTAAAAATGGCAAATTAATAGAAATGGAATATTACTAGGAGAGCTTAATTTTATTTTAAATGTTGAAAAAAGTAGAAGCTATCTTAAATTGATTGGGTGGTCAGTGGCTTCCACATTTCACTGCTATGCCTTATATAAGCTAAATGTGAAAAAGTCCATTGGTTTCAGATATTGGAATAAATCTTGCTGCTAGAAATTCTTGAGCTGTACACTTGAGAGTATGCAGAGCTCTGGGATGGCACAGTTTGTTCTTAAAACTATGAATTCATAATTTGATTTTCCTGAAATTGATAACAGACTAAAAAGTGAATTTAGACTGCAAGAGGAAAGGAGGCAGGTTTTTTTTTCTTTTTCAGGAGAAGTACAGAAACCCCAAAACCAAAGCCTGGGCATCTTTTGGGGTAAGTAGTGCTTTACGCTGAAGGTTTCGAACTACTAGAAGTACTCCGGCCAAGATAGTAGACTGTGAACATGAACTTGCTGTACATAACACTTCTTCCTCTCATCCTTTGTAAAAGAAAGCCAAGTTGCACCTGGATCTTGACAAACTTCTACGAAATAGTCCTCTCTAATCAGCAGAGTGGGATAAACTCATTTTCTTACAAGTGTAAGAGTCTGTAAGACTTTTAGACTATGAAAGAATTTATCCTCTCTTGAATACATTCAATACTGATCACAAGTTAGCATAGAAAATGCAACTTTTCTTTAAATTGTTTTAGGACAATCTCTGTCAACTTGGAAATAGGATTGTAGGATCTTTGGCTTAATCTACAGGTTATTTCCCTTAGTTTCCTTTCTCTTCACAGGTCAGAATGTCATAATTCTTAGAATTGTATATACTAAAAATAATAAATTCTATTTCTCTCTGACAATATTTATTTCTCCGTCTAGCCCATCATTCTGCTCTCTAGCACTCTAAGGATAAGGTGAAATTGAAATTAAAATAATTCATGCAGTGATGGGAAATTCCAGTCCTGATTTTTACATATACTTGTATTTTGAATCAAGATACTAACACCGCTTCCTGCATATCTTTCATTTCTATATTTCAACATCCATGCTTTGCATCCTTTAAACACCTGTGCATCTTTTAAAGTTTATTTATTTTGTGTGAATACAAATGTTGGTTTTTGTTATAATAAAATAGGAAATGCTGCTTTGGGAACTAGAAGTTGAGTTTCAGCACTCAGTTTCTGATATTAATACATTAAGTAGCTTGTTTCTCCTGAGAAACAAGAGCAATATGTGATTTTTCTTGGAGATGAAGAAGTAGCTAAGACCAGCCCCACCTGATACCTGTGTGTGTGTAGAAATACTTCTCTGCCTGTGTGTATATTTAAATGCATTTAAATATCAATATAGGTAGTTCTCTAATGTATTGAACAGGTATAAAGAAATACGTAGTTATGTAGAAAACTTTCCCTCTTTGTGCTAAAGATTTGGTGTCTCTGCCCCGTTCTGATTGTCGTAAATTAGTGGTTTGGCTGGTTAAAGAAACATTGTCAAAGATATTGGCAAAAGTAGGGTTTAACATGAATTTGTGAAAATACAGCTTTACAGAGCTGAATGTCAAGGTTCACTCCATTACCTACTACACAGGTTAAAGCAAATAAAGGAGGTTCAAATTAGAAGCAACTTAGAATGATTTACATGGAAGCCAGGAATGCAAAAGAGAGTATAGAGTGCAGAGGATATGGATGCAAAGAGAAAGGTGCAAAAGGATTTGGCAACATTTCATCATTGATTGAGTACTTCAGCATGAACAAAGTGATTCAGCAGGGTTCACTACAATTGCAATGACTTAACTGTAGGTTTGGGTTAGTAACATTCATATCAGAGTCAGTGCACACACACAGAGGTACGCCTGTTTCTGTGTGTGTAAAGGTGCCTATCAAAGATTCCTCTCAGGTTCAGTGAAATACATCATATCCCTTTGAGTTTCTCAACAGGCAAGGATTGCATCTTGAGGAGCACTGACATGTCTGTGGTCATCCATAATGGTGCTTCAGGTATCTTAAGGTTTGCAAGCTCTATAAACATTTTTTCTGTCAATTCTTCCTTTCAGTCCTCTGGAGGAAAAATTAAGTTGTTCCCCTCATGCTTATTCCTCCCGCTCCCCTTCGAACAGTTCAAGTTTTGATCGCTACAGTTGACACTGCTAATGCTTGAGGCAGTTTGGAATTAAATAAACAAGGTATATTTTGTTTTTTTAAAAGTTTGTATAATCTTGCATGACTGTGTATTTGTGTTGACATTCTGTCCATAACAACTTACTCTATTGCCAAAGATAGGTTTCTGTCTGTGTCTTAGGTAGCAAACATCTTATTTGCTGCATTAAGTCTCTATAGGGAGGTCAGGGCATACTTATGGATCTGTCTCTTGCAAATTTTGCTGATGAGTTATTTTGTTTTGTTGGGATTTTTTTAATAATAGTATCACAGCTTGCCCTGGTCACTGAAAATCTACAAGCTAGATCTGCATTTTCAAACTTCTTGTAGAAATGAGTTAGTGGCTTAAAAACATAAATTAGCAAATGATGGCCAAGATGCATGATTGATTAAGAAATTGAAGAATTTCATATACTTATTTATTTTACTGGGTTGTAGTCAATCTGTGAAATCTTCTGGGTATTTGGTTTTGCTTTTTGGCTTTTGAAGATAGTTCCTTTTACTTTCTGTAACTTAGCTGCTGCTTTAAATGGTTTACAGTGTCTTGCACAAATGCAGCTCTTTCTACTCTTCCTGTTCAAATGAAGCTGCTGTATTATTTGTAAAAAGATGAGGCTTTAAACCTGAGAATTGTTGGCTGAGTAAAGGCTTTGACACGACTGATGCAGAATACAGCACTGACACTTGTTCTTAGTACTTTAGACAGTATTAGTCACTGAGAAGGCAGCCTGTATACAATATGGGTGCTCAGCAGACAGTTTCATACAGAAAGGCACTTCTACTCAAATTGATTCTCAAAATACCCAGCAAACCCTTTAATTTCCCCATACCATCTATTGAACAGCGAAATACTTGGAGGCAGAGATGAGATGGGGCAGAGCTGGATGGGGACAGAACTGAGTGAACACACAGTACTGCAAGGTCACGACTCTGGCTTTTCGGGTCAGTCACGATGGGACTAGCAGGGCTCCAATTACTTCTGAAGGACAGGATCCAAATTTACTGGAAGATTTCTGAAATGAATCCTTCTGAAATTTTGTTCCTAGGATCAGCAGTTACTCTTTTGCCAGACTTGCAAATGCATATAGGTCGATGGCATCATGATTTATTTTGTAAACATTCCATGATTTGGCTGCTATCTTTAGAGATGCCCCTCTGTTCTACATGGAGATGTTTCTCTTGAGGAGTGACACACATTAAACTCTTCCAGGTAGCTCTTAGTTTTCACTCTTAGGAGAACGACCAGCAGAGATTGTAAAACAAACATTCCTGGGTTTTTCACTGTTATTTTACTTTCCTTGTGATTAACTGGAACAAGAAGTCTTTTTATTTACCAGAGGAGGAAATGAAATAAAGAGGGTCCAGAATGAGACTTGCTAGTACACAAGACCACTGAAAGCTGTTCAGCAGTCTACAGATTGAGTAAAATAGCTTAAGATGATGCTAGTGAACTACTAGTCTAATTAAAGGCGTCTCTCATTTTTTTCTCAGGGTTTTGTATTTTTGGGGTTTTGGAGGGTTGGGGTTTTTTTGTAGTTTATCTGAACAAATAAAGATGTAGGCAGTATTTTGAGTAGAATAATCTTTTCCACTGAAAATTAGGTTAAAATAATAAAAATAAAAAAAGCATGATTTAGAAACAGGTCTTCACAGTTACATAAAACCAGTTTTTTTCTAGATATTTTATTCAGCTGGTAAACCTATTTTATGAGCTGAAATTCTTTTCCACATAATATCCTATGGGAGTGTATTCTGTAAGCCTGACAGGAAGAGGGACAGCTTTATAGACACAAGACAATACACAGAGAATCTTAAAACTGCTTTTTTGAACAGGCCATAACTTGCAGTTCAGGGCATTCCCAAGCACTGTAGCCCCTGGTCAAGGGTCCTGAGAAGCAAGTGGAGCTTTGGCAGTGCTGCCTGTCACCTTGGGAAACTCGGGTTTGAAACAACTAGCTCTGGTTTCATTTTGAACTCTGAACTCATGTGAGCACCCATGTCTGTAAATGTGTAACCCCTCCACCATGCTTTTCACATGTTTTTATTATACATTTATTACTTCACAAGTAACTTGATGTGAGATTGGACCTTGGTTCCTTATTGAAGGATATGGGAGGCTTGAGTCACTCACTGTGGCTACTATAGATGGCACTGTGAGCCTCCACTTCTATGTGTGTGCTGGGAAAAACAGCCATCCTACAGTGCTTTTAGGGACTGCCTGATGTGCTCAAGTGCAGCACCCTACAGACTTGAGCCTTTGTCATACTACAGGTATCTCTTTCAATCTCAGCTAGCCTGGATTCTTCATTTAGGTTGTTTCTCCAGTATTTATTAAAAAAAATCAGGAAGGGAAATACTGTTGACTTTACATAGGAAGCCTGCAAGCTGAAGCCTGTAGTTCTTCCCTGCAGGCATAACATTTGGTCATTCAGAAGCAAAAAAAAGCCTGTATCATAAGTACCCTTAGGTATGTAGACCACATGCAAAATAATAAACAAGAATTTCCTGCTGACCTCGCTCACTGGAAGGCAGCAGTTGCCTTTGGCCAGGAGACTGCTTAGGAAAGTCAGTCCTTGGGGAAGGTAGTGATCCTCAGCTGGCTGGTGCCAGGAGGCCCCTTTGAGGGGCAGAGCTAGGTGTCCTCTCTAAGAGGAAACTGTCAGTTTGATCCCACAGTTCCTGTGAGCAGCTACTGTTTAGAAAAGAGGCAATTAATAAAAAGCAACATTGGAGACCTGTGAAAAGAGAAACAAGCTGATGAGGGCTAGTTGGAGTAAACCATGCTTGGTATTAAAGATGTGTTTAGAAATACATCTGAGACACTTTCCTGAGAATTCAGATGTACTTTTTCTTCTGTGCTTGGATTCCCTTAACTGGTTGGCAGGGAACAGTTTTACATCAACTGCCGAGTTTCTTAAATTACTCAAGATTTAGCTAATTCTCATGAATCCAGAGCAAATGCTGAAGTGTGTGAAGATTTTGACATGCTGTTCTTGTTACACCAACACAAAGATTCATCCCAGCTCTCCCTGCACTGCTTTGTGATGGTGGTTTCACAAGTCATAATTCTTCTACACTTGCTGAACCCTGCCAGGCTGCTGTTCTGCCATAATACATTCTACTGACAAAGCTGACTGTCAGTTACGTTAATTGGCTATTGGTAGTGATTTGTCTCCTACAAGTCAAATATAGGCTGGAAAAAAATAAGCTTAAATCGTTCCATGCAATTTTAATTCAGCTCTCCTGTTATGTGTACTTTAGGATACAGATCCTCTTATTATATAATTGCTTAACCTGTGGGGTTTTTTTTTTCCATTAGTCTTTTGCTTTATTCAGTGCATTAACTGTGGAAGCAGTGATTTGGAGGACTACTTCAATCTACTGAAATGCTGCATTTTCTAGCTTTTAAGTATGTCACTTTTTGGTGGGTGGAGTTGGTTTGGGGTTTTTTGGTTCTGCCACCTTCATGACTTTCATTCAGGTTTGTTATTTGTGTATGCAAGAAATTCTAGACCCAATTCTATCACACTTCTGCATCCTGCTTATCAGTTCTGTATGAGATGACTTCATATATTGTATTATCTGAGGGACTCAAAAATAATAAAAATGGAACTCTTGAGCACCCAGACTGAAAGTTTAAATCTACTTAGATTGTATTCATTTAGCAAAGAAGAATTCTTGGTTGTTTAGTTGGGTGTTGTTCCCTTTGCCTTTGCCCTTGCAAGTGTCATTACTCAGTATTTCATTCACTATAATTGAAGCTCTGGGTCAGTTATCAAGGAAAACCATTTCCATTTTTTAGGACTTTATAAGCTTGTTACTATAATAGAAATAAATTTATGATACCTAAGTTTATTCAGGCAGGGCTTTTCTGTAGTTGGTATGGCACATGACAGAAAATTAGAATGAGAGACCTTGGCTCTCGTTACCCAGTAGATACCAGTGTCTAAATTTAACATGTCTAAACAGGATCCCTTAGATCTTTTTAATTTTTCTTTTTTAATTTTCAAAAACTATGAAGTGTTTTCAAGAACAATAGTTTACTTGGATTGTGATAATAACTCAGCCACACACAGCACCTCTTGCTCTCAAAAGACTTTCAAGCATTGTCTAATTAAATCACAAAGCATCCGTTCTGGTGGGTTTGAGTGAGCATCAGTCCCCCTGGCTAAAATTGAAAGTTTGAGCAACTTCTTCAGCGTGAGCCTGTGCCTGTTAGGTGTGGCAGGAGCCACAGGATTGCAGAGCCTTCCTTGGTTCCTGCATATTTTTTAAAAATTCACTTTGAGAAAGATTCTCATCATAGTCTAGAAATGTGCCCCAAAAATGTTAATTGTTAATTATCTGCTTGGGACATGGAATCTCCAATGAATGAAAAATTGCATGGTCTGTCAGTTGGGTAGGAAATTTGCCGTAGGTTTTCTTTGCTGGTAATGGACATTTACTGCAGAACTGCTTTACAGAAGGCCAGAAATAGGCAGGTGTTAGAGGGGGTGAGGGAGCTTCTGCACTTGTCCAAATGAGAAAATGTGTATCATAACTGAGGAGCAGAGAAGGAAACTGGGAATAACTGGTTATCTGTGAGAAGTGCTTGGAAATCCCATTAGCACTTCCATGACTAGAGAATGTATCTTTTTATCTCCAATAATCTGTATGAGTCTTTACTGCAGGCATGGTTGCTTTGTGAGAGCTGAGCTAGCTTTCATGTTTTAAACCCTAGTGACACCTTCTGCCATGGATTCCCAAACTTTGGCATGGGAATGCTGAAATTTCTGTCAGGTCACTACAAATATCTCAGGTGTCGTCTCTTGGGTGTCTGTACTGGCAGCTGGGGCTGTACATACATGTGCAGATCCCTAGGTCCATACAGCTGTTGGAGCAGACACATACGCAAGTATGAGGTCTGTAATTTCCTGCAGTATTTTCTCTATTTAAAGTACTTGAATCACAGCACTCAAATTAAGTAGTTCATGCACTTTGGAATTGAAGAGACTGCCTTGGAGAAACTCTCCAACTGCAGCTGAATTAATGCTAACCAGGCCTGAGGATTGCTAGAAATAAATAATGAGTGGATGAGGGGCTGAGAAACCTGGCAGAGTTTCAGAATGCAAAGGTGGAGTGGCTGGGGAGCATTATCTTATCTAAATGGTAATTTCTATTCTGTACGTTAATTAAAACACATAGTGTACAAACTAGCATTTAGGAAGTCTTTTGGAGGATCTTTTCCTAAGGGGATGTTTTGCAAGTAAATTGTGAGTTGTACATGCCTGCTCAGTGCAGCCTGTAAGAACTGCACTGAAGCAAACAGTCCAAATTAAACACCCTCTTTAAGCACCGGAGTCTTATGTATGTTGATAGTTTTGGGAGAGCTGGTTTTATTTTGTTCATAATAATACATTTTGGATATCATTATGTCAGAGAAAGAACAAAGCCGTGTTCAGTGAATCAGTAGAGTTTAACAATGTGACATTGAGGAATCTGGTTGAAGAATACAGGAAAGAGTCATCAATTTCAAAACAAAATTTTTGTAGGAATTAAATGATTTTCTGTATGTCTGTACTTCTATCTTAACGATTTTTTCTCGTGAAGACCGCTTAAACAAACTGATTCATGGACCAGTTTGGATGAGTTAAATATTACTGTCTATTTATTGTAGGTGTAGAAACAAGGTTCCCATTTAGTAATCCGAAACTATTTACATGACAAGCATGTTGTTATCTTGACAGTTGTGTTTTCTTTGCTGTCTTACTGTACATTCATGACTGATTTGTATTCATTTTTGCTTCTGCGTAACATCCCTTTTTCTGCATCTTGGGTGGAATGACCTCCTCCCCTGGAAGAGATAGCTACTGCTATTTTATTGGTTACTATGCCTTCTGAACGCAGGCACATATCACCTCAAAAAAACCCTCAGAAAACAAACAAACAAATGCAACAAATCCCCCTACAAGATGTTTCTCACTTGAAAAAGGTAGAATTTCTCAGCTTTGTAGTAATTGCAATGACCTGCGGTGCAGCAAGTGAATAACAATGAGAGCCAAGGAAGAGTCTTTCACTAGGTTTAGAGGCAGGGATTTTGGTTTTTAAACTTTTGCAAAGGGACAAATATTTCCTGTTGTGGGAGGAAGAAGTTACAAATGCCTGTGTGGAATTAGAAGAGATTTGGAAATGAAATGCAACCCTGTGCCCCCGATATGAAATTGCGTGTGGCTTTCCTGGGCATTTCAGGAAAATCCACTGATCCACTGTCCTAATCTAATCCAAATAATTAGATTTTGGATTAAGGTAGGCTATAGTCATCAAAACCAGAACAGGTAGAGATAATTTTTGTCCAGTCTGAACCCTCTCTTATTATATGTAGGGGTTTTTTCCTATTTATAAACCTCTATCTTTCACTTCAATGATTAATCTACAGGCTGAGAGTAAAAGTTATTAAAGCTAGAAACAGACAAAAAGATAAATGCTGACCTTTCTAATTGGCTCTTGAAACCTGAAATATTTACTGCTCAAAGGATTTATAATGTTTGTGGAATGATTTGTCATCCAAACTAAGTATTTCTTGCTTCTTCATGAAGCCATGCTTACCTCAGATGAATAAATAGCTGTTAGTGCCTCCACATAATGGATTTTTTTGGCATCACAGTAGAAAGAAATCTAACTTCCAACTGAGTCACAATAAACTTCAGTAGCCAAGTATACTTTACTGCTGGTTGCCTCACTTGCTTTTCTAAGTGCAGTCATGGCTGGAAATGAATGGTTTGCTTCTTTATCTGAAGTCTTTGGCACCAGGAGTCAAGACTTAATCATTCTCTGCATTGATGGGTAGCAGAGCATAATGGATCTCTCAAAGCTGACAGGGTGATATTTTGTTGTTTGCACATATTCTCTGGAGTTACTGAAGAGGGCTATAAAACCTGTGATTCTTTGTTCCAGTGTGGATTTGGGATTTTCAAGTCTGCATCCAGGGTGTGGGTGGAGGTTGTTCTCTGCTGATACCAAAGCTGAGATGTCTAATAGTACACTAGAGAGCCTGAGTGTCACCACTGAGAACGTGCTTTTTTTTAACTGTGTTCTGCAAAGTAGCTAGGATTAACCATATGCATTGCACTGTATTACAGCACATTTTATTAACAGAGAATAGTAACTTCAGCATTTCACTGACAAATCTGTAGTCTCTCCTCACAATAAGGACTCAGTAAATGTGATGGATTGAGAACGTGCTAGTGTTGGTCTGTGAAAAGTGGCTGTGAAAAGAATGCCAGAAAGTACTGTACTTTTACAAAGAGGAGAAAAATAGAGAAGCATAAAAAAACCAAAAAATACCTTTCCTGTGAATTTGTTGCTCTGATAAATGCAGTGCATTCCAGGGACGTAGGAAAAGGAGTCATTAAAACTGGCCTAATGCACAAAAGTGCAAATGCACTGAGCTAATCTTTGAAGTAAGTAAAATCACTTTGACTTTAAAAGGAGTGGTAAGCTATCCTGCTCAGCCCCTGATGGATAAAAGAACATTGATGTTTCAGAATCAAAGTATCCCATATAAACTCATTCCTAAGCATTATATAACAGCTGAGGATTTTAGGAGAATTATGACGTAAAAGCCTGATGCCTATTTAATAAACTGATTATTAATTAGACTTAAACAATTTACTTCGGGGTTGAAATGAAGAATAACTTTGAAGCTCTTTTCAGTTTAATTGCAGCATCTGTTGAAAGCCTGGATTTCTCTTCCCTGCTGCATTGATGCTGTATGTATATTTTTGTCAGTGCTTTGACATGGCTTGATTGTATTTTGGAGGAGTGATATATGCCAGTGCCATGAGGCACTGAGTGGTTTGCTCAGGAGAAAGACCAGGAGCAAATTCTTGAGCCACTCTAGCTGTTTTGGTCATGGTTTCCTAGCTATGCTTTCCCTGTTTTCCCCTATCTCTTCTACCACTTTGAGTTAAATCATGTAGAGGAAGGCACCAGTCATTGTACCAGCCTTATAAAAAGATCTGTTTCTTGGTAAATTATGATTAAATTTGCTTAGAACCTTTGCTGTGGCTCATGAAGGAATCCGTCAGTACCGAGCAAGTTCTCCGAAAGCTTCAAATAAGGCGGCAGCTACTTAAAGTTTGGGACCAACTGTCAGCTGTGTCTTTGAATCCACCATGTACTGTGACTTCACCTTTGAACTTGTTGCTCTTAAGTGAGAAGTACACTCAAATATTTGAACTTCAGAATTTCCTCAATTTCTGCAGGAACCACTGCCTGAATCAGAAGAAGAATGGGCATTTTATGGTTAAACTTCCCAAGGCATGATTGCCCTGACCTAGAAGGACAACAGGTGCAAGTGTTGGTAACGAAGGAAGAGTCAGTACCTTATCTGCTATCAGGTCAGCAATGACCCAAAGCACTACAGGGAAGTTCAATTAAAAAGGAAGAAAACTCAGTATTATCTTGTTGAACTAAAACCTGAAAATCTTAAAATTTCATTTCTTCCTGAAAAAATTTCTTTTTTTCAAAGAATAGTTAACCTCAAACTTTGCAATGAAGACCTGAGTTTGTTGTTATTCAGAGATAAGTATAAAATTTTCATTTCCTGAGAAAGTAAACAATTTCAAGATACTGATACTCCAGGTTAGATCGTAATCCATGCAGTTCTTTTTCCTCCTGTGGCCATTAGTGGAACAAAAACAAAAACAATAGCAATTTGGGGGAAATTTTGACCAGTTAGGTGGAAAACAGTGTATTTCCTCCCCAATCAACTCTCTTACAATGTTTGTTAGCTTAGTTTTTTGGGAAGTGCTGATTTCACACAAAGGCATTAAGGAAAACCACATGCACAAGTTTTGCACTGTGTCTGAGACAGAGAACAGTGTTCTAAATACAAGTTTTAATTGTTTTCTTTCTTATATAAAGGGCCTTCAGGAAGTGTTATATCAGCTGATAGAGCAGAAAGAAAGCTTCATGTGCACAGTGTGTGAGTACTGGTACTGAAGCCACTTCCTTGTTACCTGTGGGCTGAGTCCTCATTCAGCCTGCGTGTCTGGTACACACAGTGCACTGATCTCCTGTGGGCTAATCCATGGCTCTTGGAAACACCAGCAGTGATGTACCTCTGTGTCACATGACAAACCCAACTGTTCAGCCCCTGGAAGTCTGTGGAGTTACAGGAGTTTTCACCAAAGGGTTTAAGACTGTGCATGTTCTCAGTGAAAGAAATTTTAAGAAAACTTTCCCATAAGGACTGAGGGTTTCCTGTGCTAGTGCTGACATCTGCCCTTCTTGTAGCTATAGTCTGAACAGGCAAAAACAAGCGTGTTTCATAATACTGGCATTAACTGAGGGCTTGTATGTTGTAGTATGAATTGCAGGAGGGGAAAAGTTTCCAATATTTAATCATATTTGTACAACTTTTTATACAATAATGATGTGTTTTACTCTGAACATCAAGTTATATTGGGAAGTAAATGGATAGGCTGAGTCTGAATTTTAAGTGTGAGCTATGTTTAAAAAGCAGTTAACGCAGAGAGATGTACTGAGTGATAAATGGGGGAGGAGGCAAGCGACTGAGAATGAAATTATCTTGCTGTAACAATTTTATGTTCAAGAGATGCAATAGGCAAGCAACTCATACATTGCCTGAATTTCTGCTGGGCTTTTGCACAAGACAAATCTTGGGGCATCACAGTGTATGCAAGGCTTCAGCTGGCAGCTTTGATTTTTTTTCCCAGTGGTTTTTTTTTGCCCACAGTAAGGATGAGTGTTTAATTACATAAACATCATTTACTGAATATAACATAATCAATTATAAAAAATTCAGGTTTTACTGTGGGCTTGAAAGACATTAAAGAACTGAGATTCCTATGGGTCTGACTTCTTCTCCCCAGTGGCTCATGGACATGTATGCAGTACTCTGACAGTTGTGCAGTTTACAGCTGAAAGTAAACAAAGTGGAGCTTGGATGAAGTTGCAGCAATACTGTCAGGTTATCTAAGGGGCCTTTTGACTACTAATCAACTTAAATATTTTCTTTGTATGCAATTCTGTCACTGGTGCAGGTGTCTCTGGCTGCCAGTCAAGTTACAGGGGGCAACACTTGTACGGAAGTAGAACAGCCCCCTGTGGTTTTTATTTAGTCGGATCTTTCAATCAAACTTTTCACTTCCCTCCAGAAATGACAGAGCTTGATGTAATAGAATTTGTGAAGTAATCTAGAGAGATGCAGTGGGTGATGAGTCACTACTTCAGTTACTTCAATAAATCCATTCTGTATTTTAAAATGTTTATTTTGTCTGTAACCTAAAAACTCTTCCAAAATGTTGGACTGGTTTTAATCTGTTAAGGTGTTCGGGAAGGAGAATGATGTATTGAAGATAGGGAGAGTAAATTATGATTCAATTTGCCAAAGGGAAGAAAACTAAGTTTCTGTACTGTGTTGAAAACTTAAGTTCCTTGAAGACTTTCCAGACTTTAAGGCTTCTAATTCTTGCAAGTACAATAGAAATTATTTCATACATGAAGCACTGATGTTTTGAAATATGAGTCACTTTTAAAACCATTGCTGCAATTACTGTATTTAAGAGTACTTACTTGAAATAATTTAGAGCTTTTTTTATTTGTCTTTATGAGTTGTGCTATATTTTGTTCTACAAGTATTGCAGAACTGTAGCTGTACCTCCTGAGCACTGGGCTTGGGCATATTTTGTCTTGATGTTTATTAACATGGCTTTACAGGTAAATTCTCCTTGCAGATACTCTGTGTACTACCAAAAAGCACTTTGCTGGCAGAGCTGCATTTACTAAGGAGAGTAACTTACTTCACAAGCATCATCAAATACAAATTGGCATGTGGTGACTCTTTCCATGTTGCGCTGTCCCTCACTGAGCCTTGGGAGTTGCTGAGAACTGGCTGTGATCTGGTTCCCTGCGAGTGTGAGGCTGTGCCTACCAGTGCCATGCCCAGCCCTGCCACATTCTGCTCACCCGTGGCTTCATCCAGCGGTGACAGGGAGGTGTCCCTGGCTGGCGATAGGGCAGGATCTTCATGCACATGGGAGCCCATCAGCAGTATGCCAACTGTAACTGGGGAAGTTGGAATGGCAAGTATATTCATGTATTATTTATTCTTACTAAAATGGAAAATATTTTAGTGTTGTTACTGCTGAGCAGCCTCTTGGCTGTGCAGGCAAGACTGCCTTTTTGTGAAGAGCTGCTGCAATTTAAAGCATTTGAGAGCACAGTGATAAGTACAAGCAATAAGCAAAACTCCATAGCTATAGATTAGATCATACATCTGGTGGAATGTTACTACTGGGAAGGACTGTGTCCTCTGGCACAGTGCTGCACACCTTGCCTTTGTGTGGTTTGTTGGCTCCTTGATGTCTTGCAGCAAAAGCTACTCCAGACCATTGCTGCTGTTGCTGCAGATGGAGTGCAAGTTTGAATCCAAAAAGCTTTCTGAACTTGTGAGTCCCAGCAGTCACCAAGGAGAGCAGAAAATCAGTGCTGCTTGTGGCAATGTACCAAAAACAGGGAATAAATTGGACTCAAAGTGTCAGAAAAGGTTACAAGGATTGCCTATGCTATTAGTTATGGTGAAGTATATTTAGGAGCAAAGATGTCATATGCGTTTGTAATGCATTCCTTATATTGTTGAGAAGTGCGTTTTAAGTTGGCATTTCTTTGCCATAATTAGTTCAGAGTACAGGTGTCAAGGAACAGGGCTTGGATGGTTTTTTCAAGTCTTTGTTTTTAAATATGTTTCTAAGTGTTTTGTTTTATATCACCAGTCTGAAGTGCAGATCAGGTTAACATTGCAGCAGGTGCTCTGTGTGGGTATATGATGAACATAATTTTGTAAATATCAGTCAGGAATCTTCGATTGTTTTATGGAACATAACATAAAAAACACATTCTTTGCCAAAACTTCCTTTGTGCTGGGCTTCTCTCTAATGTAGTTTTCATCAGTAAAAGAATAAAGAGACCATGGTTTTTGGCCCATTTTGCTGGGCAGTGCACAAAGGAAAAGAAAGTTGGGGCAGGGGGGGTTGAGAATATTATTTCTCATCTACTTCGCACAAAGAAATAATGTAGTGCTTTCAAAAATCTCTTGGTACAAATGCCTGCTGTCACAGGTGATCAGTGTTATGCTGTTTTGACACAGCTGTATGGAATATTTTGGTATGTTGTAAGATCGTTGCCCTGGATTTAGTACAGGAGGTCTGGAACTGGGCAAGAGACCTAAGTCTGATTTTTCATACTCACATGGTTGCTAATTGTAGAGTGAGAATGGTTTGGGTGGATGGCTTTTTGGAAACAATGTTGTCTGACACAGTACACTTCAAGGACACTCTCAGCTAATGCAGAGCTGCTTGGAGATGGGCTGGCTGGGAAGCACTGAGGGTATCTGCCTGTCTGTCTGTCTTTGGGTCTGTGCAGTCATGGTGTACTGTCATACAGGAGTGGGTAAGAGACAGCCTCTGCCACTTGCAGGGCACTCATGTTGGCTTGGCCTTATGATTTTGTCAGTGTGTCTTACCACAGTCCTGATAGCTTAAAATTGGGTTGCTTGGACTTCCTCTAGTTTGAATTTAAACACACCATCTTGGTTGCATGCTCCATCATAAAAGGGGAGCAAACAATGTAGGAGAGCTGGACATTTTGGGAGCTTTTTTATTTCAGGCCTTTGTGTCCATAACAGTAGATGTCTGTCCTACCAGTGTGTCATCCCAGTGTGATAAGTTTGTAGAACATGGAGTGCATGGCTCTTTGTGGTGCTGGCAGATGTTTTATGCCAGTTCTCTTAGCAGCAGCCAAGGTTTCAAAGTGTAGAAGAGCTGAATCCTCACTTCGGAGGAGTGGGGAGGGAAGAAGCCGGAGAGCCACCAGCTCTGCCTAAAGCAGGCAGTGCTGCTGCCAAAGAGAGAGCAGCCGTGACCACGAGCAATCATCGTGGTTCAGCAGCTGCCTAAAGATGTCAGGAGGAGAGACTGTGCCGTGTGCTTGGCTTGCACTAAAGTTGTTCTACTGTCATAGCTCCACATGGGGGAAAAGCAGAAGGTAAAGAGCTGAAATTCCCCATGGCTGTTAGCATAAACACATACACATGGACATGCTTCATGCTGGTAGCTTATATCCCTGTTGTCCTCTTTCAAATGATCTATGTAATACTGAAAATGAGGTAATAGTAAATAAAATGCTCAGCCTGTTTTGCAACTGTCAATAAACAAATGTCACCATTTTATGTTATGTGCACATGTTTGGTTTTCAGATGTTTCCTGCAGTCCTGCTACTTGGTGCTTTGTGCATCTCTCCTTTGGGAATGAGCACATACGAATTTTCACTCTTGATTACAAATTGCATTGCTTAACCTAGTTTAGTCATTGTAAGAGAGGGCCATTACTACATTAATGTGTGAAAAGAAAAAAAGATTGAACTCACTGTACTTTTTCACAATCTCATTTTGAATTCTGATCACAAGTATTTTGAGGGCAGGTGACTTAATTCCTACACATAAAATTTGAATATACTGTCTTCAAAATATGAAACTTCTTCCTTAGTTGACTTACTGTGAGAACAACCTCTAGAACTGTCTCTTTAATGTAAAAGAGAAACTGAAAATTTTATCCAACTTATTTGTGTTATATTGAATTCCATCAGATTTTATTGGCTTTCTTTCATTTTTCTGTTTTCAGGAAAGTGGTTGATTTAAAATTTTATTTTAAAATATGTTTTCTTGATGTTGGTTCAGTATTGCAGCCTGTTATATTTGAAGTATGCCTCTGGTGCATGGCCCAATACATCATGCTGTCTGCTGAGAGGGGAGAGGATATTTGGAGATTCAAGAGGAGGCGCAGGCCCGTCTGTGCATTCATATTTTTTTGGGCTTTTGTTGGTAACAGCCATTCAATTTCTAATGCCAGTTTGGGGTTTTTGTTCTTGAAGTTAAGGAAACACGTCAGTATGTGTGATTCTAACATATTCTGAAACAGAATTGGTGTATTTGTTTGCTGGTATATTCTAGGAAAATTGCATGGGCATTGCATGATGAAAACAACTGATTTTTGCCTCTGGGTATCCCATTTTATTTTCAGCAAGAGGGGAACTGTGATGTGTAAATGAAGGGCACTCTATTTCTGTGAATTGTTCCCTT
Organism: Anthoscopus minutus; assembly: GCA_013399455.1. Classification (NCBI taxonomy): domain Eukaryota; kingdom Metazoa; phylum Chordata; class Aves; order Passeriformes; family Paridae; genus Anthoscopus; species Anthoscopus minutus. The sequence goes on along the minus strand of VWYI01039423.1, from coordinate 219,818 downwards.
TTTTAGTCTTTCAGTCTGGTGTTTCCCTGCTATTTTGTTTCTCTCAGGCATTTATATATGGCCAGTTTAACAGTTTCCTTCAATAGTGTCTGAGGTTTTGCACATTCTTATTTGTGCTTGCTCTTGTTTTTCCCTCTAAAACAAGCTTCTCTCTGTTCATAGATAGTTTTGCAGCTTTGCTTGAATTGTGAGATCACAAATCCTGTACATTGAAATGAACTGTAACTTTAACCTGGGTCCAGGTTTAACTTTGTTTGCTTTACTTTCAAAGTCTCGCTGGCTGTTTCTCTACAAGTACATCATGTTCCTTTGTATTTGCTGTTGGTGTGGATGTAGGCTACAACTAACACAGTAAGAAAAAAAGGTTTTTATCAATATTTATATAAGGGGTATGGTTTATTTTTCTGCTGTAGATCTCTGCTGCTTCTTGGTAAGTTCATAAAAGAGCACTTGCCACTTGAAGGACCAGGTAGGGGTTTTTTTTCACCTAAACTGTTGCATAGAGAGTATTGTTCAGTACATAATGTGTGGTGACATGCATATAATTAGTTCTGGGGATGCAAGAGCGAGTTATGGTTTGTGGTAATCTGTGTATTAAAAGAGGTTTGTGTTATTTTCTTAAACAGATGTAGAATGCTTTAAGCAAACTGAAGTAATTCTGGAGGTGCATTTTCCTTCCCCTTGGGTAGAGCAGCCTGCGCTTGAGAAGGCAGAAGGGGGCAGGTACAAGTTACCATAGCATGGCACAAGAAACATTGGTTGCTCTTGCATATCATCTATAGCTTTGGTTTTGTTTTGCCTCATATTTGGCTTGATGTGGAGGGCTTTGCGACTTCCTTCCTGCTTGGCTAGTTCCTCCAAAAAGGCTGGGTCTGGCTTTGCCACCAGCTGGAAGTTCTGTGAGGAAGAGGGATTCGCAATTCCTAGTTGGTGGACAGCTGCTTAAAAGGAGAAGTAAATGCTGAAAAACACAGGGCTGCTTTCTGTCTGGCTGAGCAAAATGAGGCCAGATGAGTATTTGAGATCAAACAGAACACGCCCCTCAGAGTGATTTAAGGCACAGTCTGAAGCTGAATACGTGGGGTGGAGAAGAGGTTTGTCATGAGCAGATTATTTCATCCAGCATCTGCAAGAGTCAGGGTGTCTCACTCTCTTCTGTGTTACTTTGTTTTGTCTTTAAGGAAGGTGACTTTAAAGTATGGCCTGTGCTTCCTGTCCTGCTGGGGTGAGGGCTGCAGTCCTCTGTGGTGGCAGGCTGCTGCCAGTTGCCATGGTAATAAAAGACCTCTCCAGCAAAGGCAACACTCCATCCGTCCCTGTGTCTTCCCTGGGAATTGGTTGCAGGGCAGAGATGTCTTTCTTTGCTGGGGAGCTGAGCTGCCTTTGAGTCTCTCATGGGTGATTGAAATGTACTGCCCCTACCTGATGGGATTAGGGATTATAGGATGAGGGTGTATATTTTTAGCCTGAAAAGGCATCATGGCATATTGAAATACATTCTTCTGGCATGTGGAAAAACATGCATTCCTGGAGTAGTGTGTTTCTTCTGTTCAGGAGGGATGCTTTCCTCTCACCTGTTGCCATGTCAGAGCACAAGTAACACGCTGGACTTTCTTAGGTGGATCAATCAAATCCTGTGTTTATTGTTGTTTTCTTGCTTTGTAAGTTACATTTCAGTACTCCATGAGCAAGTATAAAGACAATTCTTACTTAAGCCACTTTAATGAAGCTTATTGTCTTCAGTATCTCTTTCTGAATTCTCTTCAACTTCAGTGACTTCAGCAGCATTTCTAATGCACAGGATGTTAAGGGAGGTTCACATCTGAAATACCCAAGTACTTCTGCAGTGAGGGGCAGCAGCCAGGAGCACTCCCTTGCATGTTGCTGTTACTGTGATGTGGACTTTCCATCAGAGGATAATCTCAGTACACACATGATCACACATCCATTGGTTAAAAGGGAAAATGGTAGCTCCTTCTGTCTACAGACAAAACATCCTGAGTTTCAAAGCTGTTACTTTCTCTCACTCTCTCTATACACATATATATCATGAAGTTTATAGACCATGGTCCATATTTTTATAATTTTTTTACCTTGTTTAATCTGCTCTGGGGGTTGCCACAATATATAAAACAAAGACTGAAGGAAATCTTCAGTAGGGTTTGTTTGAAAAGCATAGTAGTTTCTTTTAAATCTTTGCCTCTGTGTGGATAAAACGTAATTAAAACGAGATGCATAGTAAGTCATGCTAATTCAGAAAATACATTAGGTGTATATCATCAAAGTTTATATTTCTGAAAGTTCTAATTTTGTAAAAGCATGGGAAAGCAATGGAACTGGAAGCCTGGTTGCACTGTAAGTAGTGCAGAAATATTTTAGTAACTCAAGTACTAATGAACAGAACATATTTTTTTCTTTTCGTTTTTTTCAAATGGCATTAGTATTCCAAACAGCAAAATCCCTGGCTGGAGAATTGTAGAAATTATGATTGCTCATTAGCAAATAGAATACAGATGTTCTGTTCAGTTTGCCTGAGTGCTTCACATAAACACCTTGGGGAGTGACTGGCACAGAGTACAAAACTTGATAGCTTAACGGTGTGCTAAACACTTTGGGGCTGGCAATAAAAGCATAAGCATACCATGTAATTTTGTAAAATTTCATGTAATTTTTAATCATTTGTAGTGTTTGTGTAACTCAACAACGTTCATGTGGGAAGTGCAGGGGGGGAGAGGTGTTTCTACAGGCCTGTAATGAACACCAGAAACCACAGTTGGGTCAACTCTTTGGAGGTCTGTTCATCTCTTTTAGGTTGGCTTTCTTACCTTCAGCTTACAGAGGAGCAAATTTCCATCCTCCTTTGATGTGTGTGAATCTCATATCAGTTGTACATTTTTGTATTTGCCTGACCAGTTGCCCAGGATTTCTTGGGCCTCTGAGACAGCATCTTTTTGGTTCTTTTCTCATACATCTTCATGTCTCCACTCCATTTCTTTTGTTCTTCCATCCTCACCCCTACAACAATAATCCCAACAATTTTTTTTCCATTTTAATTTATTTTTAATTGTATATGTGCCGCAACTGGTTTTGAGGCTATATTAAATAATGACTGGATTAATAAGGTGCCATTAGGAGCTCACTGAAAGTTATGTGTTAGTGGCTGTGGGGTTTTGCATCCCATCATGATGTTTACTAAATTCTGTTTTCTGCCAATGCCAGCGGTGCTTAGGGAACAGCTGAAAGAGGAGTTGCCCCATCTCTGCTGAAGGAACCAAATGAGTTAAACTTCTCTATGTCCCTTGCACTTGGATTCTGCTCCTTGCAGGATTTTTTAAGAAAGAGTTCCCTTTAAGTGAAGATGCAGGAATTGTTTGGGTTTTAAAACCCATTTTAGGAATTATGAATCTTATTCATGTGATTGGGTGGACTTCTAAAGAAAAGGAATTCCTAGCTGTGATGTTGCTTTGGCCTCTTGCCATGATGTGTGTTTGTGTTGTGCTTATTTAGTTGCCAGAGCCAGCCTGGAAAGAAGCTAAATGAATTTTGGAAGTTTCAAAATGCATTTATTTTATTAAAGAACATATTGATTCCAGTGGGTTCTTTTTGCTTGTTTTAATTGATTAGTCAGTTGGTTTGGGGTTGGGGTTGTTTTGCTGGTTTTTTGGGGGGAATTTTTTTGTGTTAGTTTTGTTCAGTTTTTTTACATTGGGTAAGAAATCTTCAACTTGCTGCATGAAGGCATGGAGCGGCAAAATTAGCTTGAGGGCACTCCCAATTTCAGACTGCAGCTGAGCTACCATAGGCCAGATCGCCTGCTACAGCTATGCTGCATTAGTACATCCTTGCAAAGACCATTTAAAGTAGCTTTTCCACCTTAGTGGAAAAGTCCTCAAAATGTTAAACAATGTCAGCCCTGGAAATAGATCGCATGATACAAATGAGAAGATGGCATTGAGTACCCAGAGAGCTGGTTAGAGCCTCAGAGTTTGTTCTTGTGAACTTCCATCCTTCCTTTTAAGCATAAGTGGAACTTAATTACGTTACGTTGTCATGCTGAGTTGAAAACAATTGGTCTGAATGTAAAAAACCATGGTAGCTACCAAAGTTAAATGACTTCTAGAGGCAGAATCAAATTAAAGTGAATTGAAACAAGTTGGATCAGCATGAAGTGATGCTGTCTGTAAAGAGTACTTTGCATTTCTATATCATTTCTCAGCCATAATTGATAGAAGAATATTGGGCAACTTCACTTACAAAGCTGCTATTTGCTTCCTCTTCTTGCCCTAAAGCAAACAAAATAGTCAGGCTCCCAGTTTGGAATTTATTGAATGATCCCAAATCACGTATATGCTCTTTAGTTGTAGTGGCAGCAAAGCAAGTAGATGTGAAAATATTAGCCAAACAAAAAGGCAAAAACTTTGGCCCACTTGTAAGCATTTGGAAACTCAGTTAAAACATTCATCAATAATTTGGGCTGCAGGATAAAATCCGTAGGAGGAAGCAAGCTGAAGGTAAAATGTCTCAGCTGTGAGATATCTAAGAATACTTGCAGTATTATCTCTTCCTTTCTGTTTCTGTTTCATTGCACCTTCAGTAAGTATTGAAAATCACATTAACAAATAGCAAGGAATAGAAGAATATTAACGATTGTGTTAGCTTGATGAACAAGGCACTGTCCTGTGTGGCAAAGAAGGTAGATGTTAGTGGGGACATAAGGTTTCATATTCAATCACATTGTAAAAGTCTGAGAAATTGTAGACTTCAGGCCAACTATAGCAGATTTTGTCAGCCAAGACACATGTAGCCTTTACCTGAAAAAGCTTGCAGTCTTTACTGTAGAGACCCTCTTTACCACAAGAAGCTTGCAGAGAGAATACACCAGCCAGGCATCCCGTGCAAAGAAGAATTAAGCTTCATCCATTTGGAAGAGAGGATGAAACACATTGCCTGAAACCACAATGTCTGCTTGGAAATAGGATGTGAATTTGAGGCTCTGCTCCCAGGGTTTTTCTGGCACAGGTTTATGTCTAGTCCTGTCGGTCTTTGATGGACCTAGATACTGGTGAAAAATAATGGTTCCCATATATCTTACTATGGGGTTTATCCTTGCATAGGGATCCAGGGTTTAACAGAGAATGTCCAGATGGATTGAGCCTTCCCATCGCTGCTTGGAGTTCTGATGCACTTTACTTTTAAATTGATAAATGGAGTGGTAGAGAATTGTTGCTGTGATATGAATTAATCCCACTCTTATTAAATAATAAACATGACCACAGCGACCTACTCACTCTCTAAACTGGATTCCTTCTGTGCTTTAATCTTGGTAATGGCTTCATATTTGAGCTACAAAATGTCTTGAGTGAGCTGTGGCAGCAGAAGGAAGTTGGTAGATTGATAACGTATCATGTGTATCATAAAGTAAGGTAGTAAAAAGCCTCAGAAAATTATATTTCTTAAGTAATGCAATCAGAGTTGCACTTAGACAGAGAAGATTGCTTTGTATTTACTAGCTGTGTTTACTGCATTTTCTGTGTGCCTAAGGAAACTTCAGGAAGTGGAAAATGGAGTTCTAGACCCAAATCTGTACAGTTACTTTTGGGAATAACAGTAAAAGGAGTGAGCTTGATTTGCTGCACAGCAGATGCCAGGATTATATGATGTGGAAGGAATTTTTCACTTTTAAACCTTTTCAGTATAATGACATGCAGGAGAGGAGAGGATGGAGGGGCTGACATAAGTGCCCTTACATTTTTTTAACCTCTTCAGTGTTCTGAATCAGAGATAGCAATTGATTCATGTAAGCACAGCCTATCTGCATAGGTGGACTCTCAAAACAGTAGTTAAATATAGTGTATGTTTCTGGATTAGAGCTAAATGGGAAGAGAAAATAATACTATTTGTTCTGTGGTTTAAGGTCACACTGCTATAAACAGAAAATGCAACAAGCGGAGAGAACTGAGTTTGCATGAAAATAGATAAAAAGTACAGTGTGTCTTTTTTTGTATTTATGTATTATTTAAAACAAGTTTAGCAGACTATAAAGCTCTTGATTATAGTCAGCTTGTGTGTTCTGCTACATTGTGCAGCATCTCAAAATAAAATGGACCAGCACTTGTTTACAAAAGCTAAAGACTTTCCAAGACAAAGATCATGGGAGGAGCAGATGGTATTTGGGAATTGTATTGTGGTCTTTCAATCCACTCAGTGCTGTGTTGGCCTGATTCATAGAGTTCCATTTGCAGAGGCATCCTAGTGAGCTGCTTCACCAAGAGAAGAAACATTTGAATGAACTTTTTTTGTCTTTTGTGCTGTCTTCAGTAAATGCCATTGACTGCTGCTATATTTAAAGAAAGTGACAGGAGTGTATCATAGCCTTTATTGAAATGAATTGATGTCCTTTGCAAGCAATGATTCTTCTGTTCAGGAGAGCTTTTCCATGTTAGTTATGATAAGGTGAGGAAGCCATGCAAGTAAGGTTCAGCCCTAGGTGTTTGGGGTGGGATCACAGAGGATTGTCAGTGGCCTGTGGAGTGCAGATAGCTCACATGTGCTCCTGAAGGGCAGCATCCTGCCTTGGCACCGCTTTGCTCAGGGATCTGCTTCACTGTGCAACTAAACCTCCTGCAAATGGAGAAGGGTTCCCACTGCCCTGCAGACATGGTGCTGCCCCCCACCACCTCCCCTCGCCACACAGAGTGTTGGGGGGGATTGAAAGTTCCAGTTGGACAGGAGGAAAATGCATTCTTTGCTAATTTAAAGGGGGTTAAAATATTTTCTTGCCAAAAGGAGAGAAAGGGGAGGAGAGTGGTGGGCTGCAGGAAAGGGAGGGACAGTGTGAATCCTCGGGTGACAAGATCTTTTTGGTGTTTCCCCTGTAGGGGCTAATAAGCCTCAGGATGGTTTACTATGCAAAACCTGTTGAACCTGTTGGCAAGAAGATAGCTCCAGATCCTCATTGCAGAGGGTTTGTTTGTTGCTACCAACTGCATTTCAATTGCCTAGTGATAGTGTTTGTTTTCTTGGAATTTGCTTTCTGGTGCAATATTCCAGCAGTCCTGACAGCAGCCCTACAGGGGTGGAGTTTCTGTGGGCCAAAGGTATGGTGAGGCTGTGGGTGCCCCACAAGCCCAGCTCTGCTGCCAGGAGGGTAACAGCAGAGGAGTGTCCTGGCTTCAAAGGCGCTGAATGTGAGAAACAGGGGGGAAACTGCAGTCTCTTTCTACTCTCACTGGCAGGCACGGTTGGCGTTAAACCCATTGCTTTTATAGGAACAGGCTGACCTACTTATTAAGGCATTGTATTTCAGTATTCAGCTATGGCTGTCTGCCTCAGAAGAGTTGTATTTCCAGCCGTGTTGAAACTCAGCCCCCAGCCATGTCCCAGCCTACTGGGAAGTCTTGGACAGAGGTGTGTTGATGTGTCTGTCCGGTGTGAGGAGCTCTGGTACCACAGCAATGGGCACCACATCTTATCCCTGTGGAAAAAGGGGAAAATCCTGCTGAAAGAACTGATATATGCCCAAGAAGAACAGGAAAACAGGAAATTTGGGAAGATGATATTTAAATGCTGTGAAAGGTTCTGACCAGAATTGTGGTTTTGATTGCATTCTGTGGGGTAGAATGGCAAGCCTCTTGTGGCAATAGCTGTGGGTATGCTTGGGGTATCTTAAAGGAATGCTGTTTTGCCAGCTTGTGAAACTCAGAGGTGATTTCTTGTCAACTGCCCTTCCCTAGGCACATTTGTAAAGCACAGGGGCAGAGTTGGCTTGAGAAGAACAGATGCCAACAAGCAAGCTGGAAAACCACCAAACGTTTCTGTGGGGTCAGGAACGAGCTCCTTCTGCATTTGGTCAACTTGTGGGTGTGTGTTGATGTTAGTTTTTGTGGATCTCATGTCATGGGGAGGATGGCATCAGCCATCATGGGAAGCAGTCCTGGAGCTCTTTCCAACCAGGACTCTGGACTATTACAGCAAATCCAGATTTCTGAGAGCAAATGTCAAAAGTGTGGTGGTGGATAAGTTGAGGCAGAACTAAGGTATGTCCTTTCTGTGTCAGACCATTGCTTCTGCCTCTAGGGGGCTTTTTATTTTTTTCAGAGCAACTGGGTGTAATGTTGCCATACCAGCGAGAAGTGTCTGCTCCATCCATGTGTAACAGGGAACTTTGACTCTCTGCTGCTGTGACTGGAATATATACACTTACATGGCTTTAAAAGAAAAGATTTGTTGCTCTGACAGGATGTCTAGGGCTTATTTAAAAGAAAATTTTCTGCTGTTTTTGTAGAGGCCCTTGCAAATATATCTGTTAGTTTCCGTCCTGGAGAATTGAAACAGTTGTCCAAATAGTTTCTGAGAGATTTCCTCCAGTTTTGCCCCTGAAAAGCTGCAGTGTTCTTCAGTATTTGCCATGTAAGGCTTGGCTTTAAGAAGCATGGAAGCAGGAGTTCATGTAGACATGCTCAGGCAGAGTGTTATCACAGATTTTGCAAAATTCAGTTTCCTGCCCTTTGTGCTTTTTCTCCAGTACCTTGAACTTTACATGCATTTTATTTTTCTTTGATCTACACATATACCTGTGTCAAACTACTTAATCTAAAAGTTTTGGAAAAAAAAGAGATCATTTCTATGTCTAAATTCTTGAGAGGCAGTCTGCTATCATAATGATAGAGCTGTAGGATTATTACCCAGAGATACAAAATGACAGACATCATAGTTAATACTCATCAGCATCCTTTCTAGCAATCTCAAACAGTCCCATCAGTAAAATGCCTCAGCAAGCTGTGCTGCATTGTCATGATTGAGGGCCAGATCATATTTGATGTTGCTGGCTGACATGAGTAGAAAATAACGTTTTCCCACTTCTGAAACTAACTTTATATGTAAGCCCTTTGTTGCATTGCAAATACATCCTCACATTTATGTTAAAATAACCAATAGTGACATGAAAACCAATCTCACACATGTTCCCAGATACTTTGCCTTGAAACTGAAAAAAAAACAGAGCAGCTTACCTTCATCTCCGGAAAAGGAAGATGTAGCTCAGTGCATACACAGCACTAAGAGTTCATGGGTTTATGAATTCCAGGTCTTTTCCAACCAGTATAAGGTCTAGCAAAATTGATTTTTAATCAGGCATAATTACCACTCTTAGTGTTCTTTGAAACAAGTGACTAATGACTTCTCCCCAGCCATTTTAAGGCTTCACATTATTTTCCATAACTGTATTATAGCTTTACAATGTATCACTTTTTTACTCTAAGGAGTCCTGTAACAGATCTGTAACTGCTGGAATTTCACTGACAATTTTGCATAAAATAGAAACATCTTTATCAATATATTCCCAAAGGAGTAATATTTGTTACTTTTGTAACAAAAGCCTTATAATTCTATAGTATATGCCGTTAGATGTTTGTTGTACTGGATGAAATGTACCATATTTATGAATGATTGTTTCTAAATCAGGGCATCAGGTATTTATAAGGGGAAGAGGATCCCTATAATGTTTTCGGTTCTATTCCTGATTATTTGCAAGACAGCTGTTTCCTGTAAATGATGACGCTGAAATGAAAAATAAATCAAAGGTTTTTTTGTTTTGCATTTGCTTTTCCGGAGGTTTCCAACCCTTTTCCTTTGATTTCCCTACACCCTGCTGGAGACAGGAAGGAGAGAAGCAGGGAGATGCGGAGTAGGAAGGGAAATCTTCAACAAGCACAGGCTGGGAAGCTTAGCAACCATTCACCTTCTGGCCATGCCAGGGAGGAGACGTGTGCATTGGGCCTCTGTATAGAGGGATCCATGTGGCACGCCCAGGAGAGGGCAGGCACTCATTAAAGATGAGTGCACAGAGATGGGAAAGGGGCAAAGCAAATGTGTTCTCTCTGGTTTGTTTTGTTGTAATTGATCTGATTACCCAGCATTATTAAGATTCATTATTAAGCCACTCGGATCTAATGCATAGATCATGGTAGTAAATTGATTTTGCACTAGCAGAGGTAGTACAAGCTGTGTGCAATACATATATGAAGTAGAACTCACTGAAAAGCTGGAGGGGTACCTTTGAGCTGCACTGACAAGGATTGCAGAAACTGCTGCTTAAAATCAGTAAAACAGCTCTCTGGAGTTTGTTGAAATTTTGGAGTACAAAAGGAAATGTGGGGCTTTTTCTCTATTTGATTGTAAACAAAGTTGACAAGATGACTAAATACTTAATAAAAGCAAGCTCCATGTTTTTTCATTGCAACTTTTGCCTTGCCACCCACTTGGTGGGAGCAAGGACTTTTCCTTCCCACCAGAGACATGGCTGCCTGGTATCAGGAGCTGCATTTGGTGGGCTGTGAAGAAATGAGGTCTTCATTTAAAGACCTCATTTCTAGCCATTTAAAAAGTGTTTTCTTCTCTGGACTCATTTTATGCCTGTGAGAATTGTGCAGAACATGCTTATGATTGTTGTTAATGAAAGCACTAGTGCTTTATGAAACGGTCCTGAGCTATAGCTAAGCTGCCCAGCTGTTCCAGCCCAGGGCTGAGCCCTGTAGGATGCTGGTACCCTGATCCTCTTCTGTGGATGCTACTCATTCTCTGGCTTATATATACATATAAGTGTTTTCCTGGATTACAGAGACAGCTCTCGCTATTTTCTGGATAAAGCTTAATTTAATCTGTTTTTTAAATTTTTAGTGTTCCACAACTTATTCTAGGTATGGCCTGTACACATGATCAATTGGATCCTTGTTCAACATAAAGAGAAGGGATTGAGAGCTGCTTAGCTTGCCCACTCTGTTTTGTGGAGTAAATACACATTACACCTTTCAGCTGACAAGCTGAAAGAGTCTGCAATAGAGTTCTGATTATGTTCTGCCTGTTTCTTACTCCTTTGTAGCTTCACCTGTCAGCTAGTGGCCATTCAGAATTCAGGGAGTTTGAACAAGATCATTCATAGCAAATCAGAGGTTGACAGAAGTGGAATCCTATGTGTCTGCTTCATTTTAATTAAATTAATCATAATGTAGTAGATAATAGTAAAAAGTAGTTTCACCCATTTGGGCTAGAAAGAAGCTGCATGATAGCAATTTGGCAAGTTAGAAGCATCAAAGGGGGCCTGTAAATGTGACTTAGCAGCAAGGTCTTGTCTTAGTGCTTGCTCTTCAGGCTCTCAAATTAATTACTCTCTCACCACATTTCAGTTTGTAACATTTCATATTTCCTCTGCTTTGAAATGTGTAAGTAAAAATACCAGTGATGACAATACTGGGTATACATATTTGCTAGTATATAGCACAGATGGTGCCAAATTAGCAGTGTGCTTAGTGGAGTAACTGACATGCATTGCAACTGAATTCAAGAAAAATGTAAATGAAAACAAGTTTGTTAAGTTTTTTCAGGTTGGCAGCATACCTTCCACAAAATCACTTCTGTGAAGTATGGAAGTAAGAAACAAAAAAATCTTTGATAAATAGGAAGCAGTGTTTAGTCTAAACAAATAGTGTTGCAGTTCTTTCAAATAATTCCTATTCTTATGTGTGCTACTCAAGCTAAGTTAAAGCTCCAGTGTAAGGCTACCTAATATCCCTGTAAAGTCTCTTCAGTGTTCAGCTTGTGTTGCCTGTGTTGCTTTCACCAGAAGCATTCACTAAAACAGGCCAGTGTGGTTTACAATGTTGTCTGTTGTAATTTGAAAGTAATTCTGCTACTCCATGGGTTATCTTGTAGACATCTGCAGTGAGACTGTCAGGATCTTCGAAACCTATTTTTTTTTCATACTTCATGATAATAATCCTTGAAAAATGGCATTGATATTTCCTCAGCCTTTGGCCTGAGTCTCATTCCTTAGCTTGCTTGGGAAGCTCTCTGGCAAAAAAAAGTCAAAAGGCCTTAAATACTACATTCCTCCTCTTCTGTAATTTACTTTGTTTGAAAATTAAAGAGCTTTAAAAGGAGTATTTCAGGAAGAGTGGAATGGGTTTTTCAGATGTGTTGGCAGTGTGGCTGTCTTCCTCCATTGATTTCCTTTAGAGAAGCAGAAGAGCACCTTGTTCCAGCCATGTTGAACATCACTCCCAGTGGAGAGTGCTCAGTCATCATCCACAGAACTGGAGAAGTCCTTTGCATCTCCATTTACTGTCTAGGGCTTGCACAGTAATGCAAAATGATGATTGTCAAGTACTTGGATGGAAAATAGACTTTAGTCTGCTTCCACATGGATAAGTTTGTGTCTAGTCCTGTTGATGTTTCATAGGGATACAGAGCTGCCCCAGCAGGGTTTTCCAATTTATTTAATAATAGGTTTTCAAAACTAGTATTTGAGTGATTGATTGATTGATTGATTACACTAACAACTGTTTGTTGGTCTCAGTCTTAGGGATAAGGGAAGTAAATGGTACAGACTTCAATTTTTCTTCATTTATAATACCTCTGCTTTACTTGTACATAACTACAGATCTCTCTTCTCTCTGACTTGACTAACTCATTGTCCTCCTGGGGAGAACCATCTAGAATTGGAGGAGACATGCCTGGGCTGGCTGTATGGCATGGAGTAGAGCCCCAGCAGTCTGCATGCCTTCCTGTCTGTGTACCTTCCTAGTTAGTCATGGTTATCCTGGCTTTTTTTAACATACTTCTGGTGACAGTTCTAGCTGCCCTACCTTCATCCACACCTTGAAATCCAGGATTGCCCAGCATACACCAAAATGGGAGCTACAGGGCTTGTAGCCAATTTTCCCAGCCTTTCCTAGGTTCACGGAGAAGTCCCTGTGCACAGACCTCACAAAGCTGTGGGCTAGTGTCCTTTCTCTCTGGTTCTCCCAATCCCCCATGTACAAAGATCTGCCTGCTGGCACCTCTCTCTACCTTACTGCCTGGATCTGCTCTGCTTTCTTGCAGAGGAAAGCAGAAGAGGGAAGGTGAGAGTTTCAACAGGAATGGAGTAGGCATGGAGTGCCATAGTAGAGGTGACACCACTTGCAAGCCAAGGTCTCACAGAGCTTGCCCACTAACTTTTCTTCCTAAGTGTCATGGTTCCAGTGCTAGTGGAGTAGCTTCTGGCCAACTTCTCTTCTTTGTACCAGGAGTCTTCCTTACATGCTTGAGGCTGCTGCCTGGGCTCAGGCTGGCAGCATATGAGAGCTGGGGGCTCACGTCAGCATCCTTCATTGATATGAGGCTCCAGCTCAGCAACTGTCTCCTCAAAGTGCAGAATGCCACTTCTGCCTGAGTTGAGCAGCTCAGGGCAGAGAACATGCTGGAAGCTGACAGACATGGATTCTGTGTGTCCATAGCACAGCCCCTAGCCTATTAAGTCACCTCTGACACAAAGTGGTGTGAGGTCTGGTCCTGGAATGTCAGACATCTTGGTGCTTCTGCAGGTTTATGTAGATAAACCTTTGTGCAAATAGGCTTTCACTGGCAAAGTTTCTTCGTGACTGTGTTTTGTGCTCTTTCCCTCTCTGTCATAGTTTTGCAGAGTGCTTATCTGCACTAGAGAAGCAGTTTGAAAGGCAGCTTCTGAAGAGTCCCTTTCTCTGTGTTACATTGTGAGCAGCAACACACTGTAAATACTTGTAAATACATGTAGACTTTTTTGCTTTGTTTCAGCTCCTGTTAGAAAATTTTACTAGAAGTGTTCTGATTGCCAGTCTTGTCTTCAGATAGTGTTGCATTACTGAAATTATCTTTAAACTTAATAGTTCTTCTACCTTGATTTTTACCCCTGCATCCCATGGTTACCTCATATTGATAGTCTTACTATCTGCCTTTGTTTTGCTTAGCTGAGCGAGCCAAGCCCTCTGCTTTCTGTCCTAAAGTCAGTTTCCATGTTGGTTCTGTTGTCGAGCTTGTTTTTTTTTAAGGTTTTGTGGTTTCATTTTCAAAGAGTGCATCTTCCCTGCTTTTCTCCGGATACAGGTTTGATCTAGGTCTTGATGCAGTGACTTTCAGAAACTGCAGCTTTTCCCAGGCTGAGGTACAGAGTTCCACAGTTCAGTCTGTTTTCCAGAGGTTTTGCAGGAAGCATTTAATTCATCAGAGCTTGCTCTTTCAGAGTAATAGATCTTAAACAAAATTAGGTTTGCTGTTACCCTTCCCACTTAATCTAAAATGAATCACTGTGTGCATAGAGCAGAATAGAATCTATTCTTGTTCATTCAGCAACATGGATAAAGAAACTTCTCAGCTGTCACATGGAGGAATAACTGGTCTTACTGTGTTTAATAGCATTTGTTCTCCAATCTGTACTGTGAAGTTAGTCTGCCTTGTTGACGTAATTCCCATTTCTTTAATGATGCAGAGATCTATATCTGGTGTAAGAAGTCAGGAGCAGACCCAGTGTCTCTCTCTTTGAAATCTTTGACCATCTGCCCACAGCATTTCCAAACATTTTCTTTTTTATTCTATTTCCAAAGTCTGCTCTTTCTTTATTGCATAACAGTATCCTACCATTTAAAATCCATATTTTCTTTGAAAAGCACAGACCTTTTGACACCTGTTTCACTAATAATTGCTGTTCCACCCTGTTTGTGGATTTTCCTGTAATAGCACTAGTGCTTTGCGTTCCTCTTCCAATTATGGCACTCTGTGTTATTAGTATACAGCTATTTTAGATATTTTAGCTGCTGGATTTTTTTGTTCACCTTTTCTCCTCTTATTTTGGTTTTAGACTGCATTTGGCTTCTATGCTATATAAAGTGCTTTCATTGGCAATGTCACATGCCTGACATCATTAGCAGCAACATTTTTTTTCTTCAAATCCCTGAAATACCCTTCTCACTGTTTTCATGTTTATCTAATATTTACCTCTTTCCTTTCTGGATTCTAAAACCAGTGGGGAATTTATGTTCACCTCCCCTAGCCTTCCCTTGCTTTGTTCTTGGTGTGAATTGTGCCATGGTCATTCCAATAGTCAGGATATTTGGGTGAAGCCCTCCTGAAGATTCTTCTTGTGGTGAAAGTACCCAGAAGCCACTTTATCCTGCAGAGTTGCAGGAAACTGTAGTGGTTGAGGGAGGCAGTGGGACTGAAGACTTTTGCTCAAGGGTCACAGGCTAAGGGAAATGTTTCTGGTCTTTTCCAACTAGCGCATTCTGTGCTTGCTGGACTGAGAGAGGTACTCAGTTCTCAAGGCCTAGTGGACACAAATGTATTTTGAAATTTTGGAGTAGCAATGAGAAGGAAATAGGTGCTTAGAAAAACACTGATAGGGGACAGTATAAGGTATGGTTCATATGGTCTTAAATGGTCCGAGTTTTTTAGAGGACTGACTCCTGGTCAAAGTTTCTTAGAGGACTTGCTCTGCCAGCCATCCTCCCAATTTGGTGGAAGAGAAACCGGTTGTTAGCAGCAGGGACATTATGAAAGCTTGAGCAATGATGACCTTAATGTCCCAGAGATAGCACACATCTACATAACTGGGTTCAAAGAGCACGTGTGTTTATGTGTATGTGTGTTCTTCAGTAAAAAAAAAAGTTTGCAGCCTAAACAAGGAGTAAACCTACTCATAATCACATCTTCCACTGTAGAAGCTGAGGCTGCACTAATCAGTTAAGAAGATGGTTGAAATTCCTGATCAAAAATTAGGTAAGTACATGATGAACAGCAAACTGTTTCTCTCTTCTGTGCTAGCTCACTGGCCAGTGATTTCTGTAGATGATGTTCTCTATTCAGTACTCCATGCCACACCGGCTGGATGGAGCCAAAAACTTTACTGACTTTGTGATTGGTAAATTTTATTTTCACATTCTTCTGCACTGAAAGTTAAGCTTGCCAGTAATGTGCATCAAAATGAAATAAACAATTTTAAAATAAAGGAACAAAACCAAAGCAAAAATCCTCACCCTGCTTTTAAGCAGAATATGTGCTGCAATACATCATCTTTATGTGTAAGATGTATATCTCATCTCTCTGTAGTCAGATGAATCTTAAAATGTTTTTATTGTGCACGGCTAAAATGACTATCAGTATTGTGGGTCTGTCTTTTAACAGTTAAATGATCTTAATCTTTACTCCTGAGATGAAAAGTTCAAGTGCTTTGGTTTCCCATAGCTTTCTGAATGATAGATGAACCTCTTTGAGTTAGTGCATGTATAAGACCTACTGTAACTCTTTGTACTATCATTCTTTTCATTAAAGTTCATATTTTTAACAAGAGTACATTCTAACTGTATGGTTTACAGGTTTTCAGCTGATAAAATGGTATTGTTAGAGAGTGGAAATCTTATGTGTTGCTTTATGACAGTACAAATGTAACAAAATAGAGAAGCAGGAAGAAGGTTTCTGGTAGGAATGTTCTCTATTTTTTATAATTAGATCTCTTATGATACTTGTGCCTTAGCTTACTTGGCAGTGCTGGAAATGAACTTAAATAGGAAAAATTATTAGTTCATTTAGACCTGTGCTTTTCTTCTTCTGTGTCTCACGCTAGATCCATTTAAAGGAGTGGGAGATACTCCACTGTGACTTGATATTGCTAATGAAATTGCTTCCTCCTGGCCTCTATTGTATAGCTTACAGAATTCTCATGCTTGGTCTTGCATGCACTGTTGTTGAGATGTGAATTTCTTGTTTCTTTCCAAGATCTTGGTTCTGGATCCTACTGGTTTACTGTACATTTCCACAAGTATTCTGCTTATTTTAAGAGAACTTCTCAACCTTATTTAAATATTTCAGGAGTGGACTCAGTGGCATCCCACACCATGGAGTTTGACAGAGTTACAGTACTTACAGTTCTTTTCAGGTATTTCTTTCTGTCTTGCACATTGCAACTTTATTTTAACAGCTATATTCTTGTTCTGCCATTAGGCAAAATAAATTTAAAATAGAAAACAGAAAAAAGCAAATGAGGAAAAAAAGCCTTCACTCTGTTCATTATTCTCTGTGTTTTTGACCTGACTCATTCCAAGTTTAACCATCATGTTGTGGAAAGAGAAAAGGCACATCTGTTAACAGACAAGTTAAACAGGGGCAAGATGCTATTTGCTCTATTGCAGTTTAATAAGCCTGAAGCTAAAAGATGGAAGACAGTGTTGCTTTTGCACCATTTTATTACTGATGAAGTAGTGAAATATCAAAGAATCAAACAACAAAAAAAAAGTCTAGGAATGGGCTGTGCTAGAAAATTAGGCAGGAAGGGGGTTAAAAGACTGATTTGTAGACAAGGAATAATCTGAACTTCTACTGTTTAAGTACAGTGGCACTAGGTTTTAGACATTCCATCTGCACTAGGAACATATAAATGGGAAAAAGTAGTGGAGGATGCTGAGGCAGAAGTAGAACCGGCCAAAAACTAGCATACTGAATGGTAAAATGAAATACTTCACAAAATAGTTACATGTAGTAACTTCAAATGAAAAGAAAATCTTAAAAATTCTTCCTGATGAGATAACATAGCTATGGCTGTAGTGTACAGATGGTGCTGTTTATTTACTAACTACATTTTTACGTCAGTTGGCTGTAACATTTTATTAATACTTAAATATGCATCCTAAGTGCCCCTCTATAGGCATCTGTGCAGGAAAATTCAGGCCATCATTGCTTTGAACTGCTTTAGCTGCTATTTTCTTTAAAACTTTATAGTATGGCTGTAAAGATAAATATCCCTTTGCACAACCAAGAGGACGCTGTTTCCCTAATTTTTATTTAATTAAGGATGGATTTGAAGGGTTTGTTGAAAACCAGATCAAAGTTTAAAATAATACCCCAATAATATGAATTACTATAAATCACTTTCTATCTCTATAAAATGAACTCTGATCAGACATTACAACATATAAAAGAACAGCTGTCACATCTGGCTTTCTCAGGTACATGACTGATTTTAATTATTTTTTGTGAATTCTAGAATAAAGAGTGTGCTTCTTGAGAGCTATGCTCTGCATTGCTTCGTTGTAATTGCATGCTAAATATTTCATGCCTACCATTTTGCCACTTCACATGTCCATGAAAGACAGATTCTGATCTATACAGGTAACATGCAAAGCGAAATTTGGCTCTAAGTACATCTTGACAGTATGTGTAGATGTAATTCCACATAGTACTAAATCGTAGGTTGTTTTTTCACTGAAAGAACTAGATGCTGCTTACAGATTTGGTGTTCACTATTAAAGACTGTTGACAAGGGGCATGAATCTAAAATGCAGCAAACAGAACTGCTATGAGGTTTGTACCACCATTGGTATGATCTTCATGAAAAGTGTTTGAGAGCAGTGCTGGCCAAAACACCAGCAGGCTCACACTGCAAGGGGAGGTACTGCAGCTGTAGTAGAATTCCAGCCCCTTCATGTCTTTCATGATTTTGTAAGTGTTTTAGGTTTCTTCCAGGCCCTTTCTGGTACCTTGTGATGGACCCTTGGTGCATGAGGGACCAAGCACTGAAACTTCAGATGTAATGTGAAGCACTAAATGTATAGCTAGGCTGGAGTTGCGTGTTGGGAAGAACTGTGGCTGCTGGCAGTTTTTGTCATTATTTTTCTTACCATTCTCCAGTGTTGCCTTTCTGAGACTTTGACATACTCTTACTTCTCCAGTAAACTTTGGTACAACACCCGCAATCCTTACTTTTCTTCATTGTTTCTTACTTCCCTCTGTCACAGGGAAGGCTGGACATCTGCTTTCCTCTTACAGAAAATTAACGGTTCATGTATGCAGTCAGGTCAGCATTTACTGGAATTAGCAAAAAAACCAGCGTGCATTCATTTAAGTACTTAATTTTCTATATTCCAAAACTTTGTATGTAATTATTTTTAACCTGGTTTCCTAGGGAAAGATTTTCCTGCAATCATGTTTCACTAACCACCCACTGTTAATAATTTCAGGAGAGTTTGTGTTGATCACAGACTTTTGGTAGGGCAGAGATCTCAGTTCTGAAATCCACTGCTTCACGAACACAGGTCAGGTAGAAGGGACAGGATCCAGTTACCAACTAATGGGGCAGTAAGCAGGGTCAGGCCTTACAGCTACAAATGAAAGCATCCACATGGAAGAGATTTCAGAAGGACGGCAGTGGGGAAAGGGCCATCATCATGGGGGCACTGGTGGGGACCAGAAGCCAAAGCCAGAAGTGCCAGTCCCAGGAATGGTGCCCTTCAGTCTCATGCCTTTGATGCTGCTCTTCATGGCTACTTCTTGGCTCCTCTTGACACACTGCTCGTTAGAATGCCTCCAAATTGTGAATGAAAATGCTGCGAAAGAGTGTGCCAGCTTTTCGGTCTGCCTCTTTGTGTGGGCTCAGACAGCTGGCCCTCAGCCTTTGTCAGCTTATGCACCAGTTTCTCCTTTTTCTTTTTTCCTTGCAATAGGAAAACCCAAAGTGCATTTTCCTGGATCCTACTGACACCACCGTTCTTGCATGCCTCTAAGCTCTCTTACCTCTACCAAAGCATTATGCAATAGCTGTCTGGTTTCTTCAGGAATGTACCAGCAGAAACAGAGCTAGGCATCACAGCAGGCATGGATGGGCTTGAGATATGGCTATGCTTTGGGAGACAGCTGCTGCAGTTGTAGTCCTGTGTTGCGAGCAGCTGTGTTCGTGTCTTACGTCGATGCAGAAACACTGTGGACTAAGAAGGCACCTTTTAACAGAAACTGGTTGCATCAGTTGTATCTCAGATCACAGGGCTTGTTACATAAGCAAAACCCAAAGCCATCAAGAAACCCGCTTTTCCTGGTAGTGTCCTTTTATTCTTTCAGCAGCAAAATTTGCAGCAAAATTTACATTATACTACAATGTCATCCACTGAACTAAAACAAAATGAAATATAGGAGCAGCCAGTAAGCAAATGTTAAAGTTGGCTGTCTGAATTATGATACACTAAGTTCAACTTCTAACAGTCTCCTGATTTTACGGTATGGAAAAGAGGAAAGAATTTTGGTTTAGTTTGTCTTTATTTCTCGGGCTTTTTTGCTCTTTTATCTTGCTCTTCAACATCAGATGGATTATTCCTCTTTAGTTTGAAAGCACACACTTGCTGTGTGGTGTGTGGATCCAGTCTTGCAACGTGGCACATATTTGGGAACGAAGCTGTTGGGAAATGGCACTTTCATCATACATAATTGCAGCAGGAATGCTGCTTTTGAGGTAGCTTCAGACTTGAAGATGAACATAAGTTGGTAACATTGCTTTTTCTTTGGAAAGTGTTGACCTCTCCAGAAGACCCAGCGCCTTTTATACTAAGTCTTCTGCTGCTGCATCAGCTTCAGTTTGATACCCACTACGCTGTTCCTCTATTTACTATTTTAGCCATTAAATAATAGGGTAGTAGTAGTACATACTTAGACTAATAAAAAGTCCCTTTTTAAACTCTGCAGTCAAGTGAATTTCTGTTTGGCTTAAGCAGATTTTGAAATCCTGTCTACGTCATTTGTATTGTTAATAAATTACAGGGCTTTATACCACATCACATTACTGGGAATATATTGAAATATATTAAGATCAAAAATACAGATATTTTTAACAGTGGTAAGTAATTTTCTGTCATAATAGCCAAAATGAAGTGCCATGAAGCTATTAGTAGTACATTAATTTTTTTGGTATGTAATTTGGTATAAATACTGACAAGCTGAAAAAACCCCCAACCCCAAACAACAAATGCATACTCATTAGTCATTCAGTTTAGCAGCACAGAGGCAGCAGTCAGCCAGGGTGTGCGTTTTTATGTCTGCTTCAATTGCACACTTCATTTATTTGGACATGGCATAGGCGGCTTTCTCTGTCACACGGCATCACTGCGCGATTAGCAAGTTGTGCCCCAGGGCAGCTGGGACGCTCTGCTGGGGCAGATGTTCTTTTCAGCTTATTCAGTGGCCGTTGTGGGGTTGTTTACTGTTGTCATAGATACCTGCATTTCCATAGCAGCCGAGCTGTTGTGTGTGAAGCAAGTGAATATTTTTGTTCTGTCATATTTTGTTCTGTCTCTGTAAGTTACAATCTGTCAGCTGACTGTTCATGATGGATTCAGAAACCAATTTAAGAGTAACAGCAGCCAGCTGATCATTTTTGCTTATATTAAAATGACAATGGACAAGCATGCAAATAAATTGGTGCTTCAATGAAATTCTAGTTTCTTTTTTTTTTCTTAATTGCAGCAGTTTGTCTTCCAACACTTGCTCAAACTTTGCTGAAATCTTTCTTGACAAATAGAAATGACCAAGTGTTATCTTCTGTACTTGTGCAGGTATTCCTTATGCTTTCCCACTCCTCAGCTATCAGCTCATCCCTCTCTGTTGCTTCCAAATTGTGATGTTGCACCTGCTTTCACAGATCCTTTGTAATGAAATCTAAATACTCTCCACAGACTTAAACAGGGAATTGGTGAGGCTAACAGCAAAGGTATCATGCACACCCAAGAGCAAGTGTGGCTCGGTGCCATTGATCACCACGCTGTTTAGTAGTAACAATGGGATCCCATGCAAGTCTGGGGATAAGTTTAATGCATAGTCAGCGAGCCCTGTGAATAGTGAACTCTCATTCCTTTTCACTCGGAGACATGGTCGAACCTGTAGTGTAGCAAATGGGGGTGAGAAGACTAGCCCAGCTGTAAATAATGTATTTATTGGTTGATTTTTCCAGATCCTGACATTGATGCTGCCACTGCCATGATGCTTTTGAATACTCCCTCTGAGATACAAGCAGGTTGTGAGTAGATATTTCTATAGCATATAGCAACATAGACATATGACATTAATATTCTCTTTTATAAATATACAGCATACCAGATAAAAAGGATGTAATAAAGAAATATAACTTCCCTTGTAGACCCTTGCACTTCCTTGACCCTTACATGAATATAATTTTGTGGTTCGTATTACAATCTTTGTTACATGAATAATATTAATCCATGATCTCTAATGTAAAAGAGAGGTTATTGTTTTTCATGACATACACTCAAATGAGTAACATACTATTATCCATCCTGATAGAAAGACCTGGGGCAACAGCCAGGAGAAGGGCAGGGAGAGAGAGAAAGAGAGCAAGAGAGTGAAGGGTACATGGCATATGGTTCTGTTTTCATTTTGTTTTGATTTGACTCCTATCGTGTAAGTTACCACAGCCATCTGGATACTTTCCATTCACTTGGGCACGGTTTCAGCTCCTTCCTTGCACACATCCTGCCCGTTTTGGTTGGGTTTTTTTGCTCTGACTAATGCAAGGCAGTAGGCAGGCAACAAGAAGCGAAGAGAGGTCTCATTTCCTGCCAATACTGTCCTCCCTGTTCTAAGACCTGACCTAAGGTTTTAATGACCTAAGGTATTAATAGAGCATTGAAGAGGTCTGGAGCCCCACTGTACTGGACTATGCAAATACTGCAGGAACCATCCTGCCCCACAGAGCTTGCAATGAAGGTATTACAGGAATTCTTAGTGCAATACAGCCTCACAAAGACAGGGAATACAAGAAAACAAACATATCACTAGTCAGCCAGCATGGTAGTAATGCCAAGTGACAGGCAGCTCTAAAAAATAAAGGCAGAAGTTAAAATAGAAACCATTACCAAGACTGTCTAGCATCACTGCTATTGTTCTAGCCTGGGCAACCAACTCCAAATTCCAGGGGAAGCCTTGATTTGCACTTTGATACTTTGCCTGGGGAAGAGAGTCAATTACCATCAAAACATTTCCCATGCAGCTGAGGAAAACTATTGTCAGCCTACTTTGTGTCCCTGCCAAAGAAATGCTTCTTCAGAAGCTTGTCTCAGGAGAGTGTAATCTACCAAGAAACTGTTTTGGAAAGTGTGGTCGCTGTCTCCTCCCTTAAGCAGCTTTCAGGAACTGTGTATGGTAAAAGGGTGGGCAGTCCCTGCTGTGTGTAGGAGGAGGTTACCCTTGGGCATAGCAGGAAAAATAAAACAAGACAGTTTCCAAAGGATTTCAGATTTAAAGAAGCCAGATTTGTGGGGTGGAAAAAAGTGAGAAAGGAATTGGTATAGAATCAAAATGCAGGGGTAAAAGGGTATATGGGAGAGGGAAGGGGACATAAATAGTATGTGCGTGGAAAAGGATGGAGAAAACACAGAGTAATATGAACTCCTGGAGGCACTGGAGAATAGAAGAGGACTGCAGACAAGAATGGGAGGAGATCCTCCCATTGTACTAAACATGTTGCTGATTTTTGTCAAATGCACCTGTTTGCCAACATTGCAGTGCAAGTAATTTGAAGACTTGTGCACTGTAATTTTGTAGACATCATAGTTGGCTAGTTTTGGCTTATTACTATTTTATGTTGCAGAGGTCACTCAGAGGAAATTCTAGCCTCCTATGAGTTTGGCATATCTTCCCATCCTGTGTCACCTTCCCAGTGGGCTCTTGTTGTGAGGATGTCAAAAGAGACGGGGGGTTGAAAGCAAAAAGATGGCTCCTCATTGGCACTGCTCTCCCCTTGATATCTGTGAGTGACTAGACCTTCCTTTGTGCCTTTAAACTCAAATGCAGGGTCTGCTCAGAAGTTCATGGATCTTTCTAGACACTGATAGAATTGCCAAGAGGAAAGGACAGAAGTTTTTATTGTAACCTCAGAGGCCCTCTAAATTATGAAGGAGATATATTTTGCCAGATATTTTGGAGAAGCGAATTAGCCTGTCCTTTCAGTTGCAGTTGGGTCTCACTTATGTGCCACGTTAGGAAAATCTTAGCTTAAAGCAAATTAATTACTACTTTAAGAAACAATTGCATGAAAAAAATCAGACTTAAAATTAGTTTTCAGATGAAAGGCAAGTTGACTGTAAAAGTTTCACTGCAATGTTCAGCATCATGTGGAAGTTCACGGTTCATTCTGTTTTCTGTCAGGGGCTGCCACGGTCTGTAAATCAAGCTGGGAATTACCAGGTCAGTAAGTGTGCTGGTACTGTATGATCCCTTGAAGACTGAGAGTTCTGTTCCTGGTATCAGACTGCGGTGTCAAGTATATGCATAAGGGCTACAAAATGCCCTATCTTCTGAAGACAGGATTTGGAGAGTAAAGGACATAGTTTATATGGCCTCAGGTTTCAATACCTGTATGAAACTCTCTTTTGGTCTGAGAGTCTGACTCCAAACATGTCACTTACTGACACAGCAGAGTCACCTGGAGGCAGAACCTGAGGTCATTTCACTTTGTAACAACTTTTCAGCTGCGAAAGTTTAAAACTCTGATCCATTAAGACCTTTGCCTGTCCTAAAGACATTTAGCTATTGTAGTGACAAGTGGATACCTCCAAGGCAGATTGTGACAGAATATTGATTAATTTTCCTAATGGATAGTTACATACATTGACTTTTGAATTTGAAGACATTTTGGATTAAAAGCTGCTTTTCGAATGATGTAAAAACTCATGTTCATCTAGGCAGTGTAGGTACTAAAAGCATCTTTAGATTGAAGTTATCTCCAGCAATTATTCAAAGTGTTATTAAAATTTATACTCTTACAGAAAATACAGAGTAAACTATTCCTACTTTGTAACAGATTGATTAATTAGCTCTATGGTTTTAAATGACCGTTTAAAAGTCTATACCCGTGTGTGAAACACTGCTAACAATCATAAATGAATTCTAAAATCAGCTTTTGCTTTTATATGAAATCTTGAAATAGTATCTGACAAACATTGCTTACCATTTACCCCAATTCCATCATCCTTTAGTTTTCATTCAGAAAAACAAAAGGCATAGTAAAAGAGTAAAATACTGTTATTAGGATTATTTTATGTTTATGTAGGTTTTACTCTGTAAAGACTCATAAAACTGATTGTTCACATTGCAGCTAAAGTTTAGGAATATGCACTTATAGTTAGAGTGTTAGCATCAGAAATCAGTTTCTCAGTTATTAACACTTTGCAGTATATTCACAGACCAAATACTTACCAATTGTAACTAAAGGAAGAAGTTCAAAGTAGCCAGCTGTGTACGGGTTTCTACTGAAACCTGCAATCCAGCATGAAAGATACTGTGATATGCTAAGAGAGGGTATATAGGAGCATAGATTTAATACTTTTTGCTTCAGTTTATTGAAGTCCTTGTGTTTCATCAGGTTTTGTAGGTTTGTGTTTGAAAAGAAACAGCAATTGGAGCACCTGTTTCCTTTAGAAGCAGCTATCTCAAATTACAAATATTTGGGATTTTTATTAGTAATCAGTTCATGAACATTAATGCAAAAATATTTGACTTGCATTGAAAACTGTATCTCGATCTACAAGGCACTGAGTACTGTCTGGGCCATCTTGGACAAGTTGCATCAAATTTATGGGCCTTTTTCCCTCATGTGAATCTAATTTGGGGAGAGGACACAAGAAAACCAGATAATGGACAAATGGTAGAGCTCAATTTAGAACTCAAGGGTCCTAAATCAGTGAAGTCTATGAGTTAGTTTTGTACAGTCGCCTTTTTGTACAAAATATTTTCATCACTTCAGTCCGTACCAATGTCTCGAAAGTGAATATTACTAGCTGTCATTCCAGCATAGTATTCCTTACTCCTGAGAGTGTTGTGTCCTGGGCATATTACTGAGTCTTGCCAAACCATGATGTTTAGCCATGATTAAAATGGAAATAGGTTTTGGTGCTTTTGCAGTGTGTTTGAATTCCTAAGATTCAAGTCACTGGAAGCATGTAAGTAGCAACACCTTCTTAATTGATGAGGTCATTCTGAGCTTTGAGCCGCTTGCTTTTCTGGAGGGACAAGTAAAGAAGGAACTGTGTTAGTATATGGCTGCTACTGCTAGTGAACAGTGCTGTGGTCAGAGGAATTATCCTGGAAATACTGATTTAATTCGAGAAGCTTCTCAGTGCTATTATACATAGCTTGAAATCCATGCATAGTCAGTCCTTTGCCTGTTTCTGTATAATTTGTGACTTGCACACAAATGCAAGTACATTGCTCAACCTGAAGTTTAATGCTGCAAACAACTATTAGATGGTGTTCACAGATGATGCTCACAGAAAGGGTTTGGGTAGAAACCAGGAAACTGAGAGTCTTCCCAGGTCTGACATCAATCTTCTGGTTTCAGTTCTGCTCATCACTACTCAGTTGGTGGGGTTGGTTAGAAGGGCCTTCAGAAAACTTAGCAACACTGGTTTTGTGGGTGGTTCCTTATAGGAGACTGACGTGCTGTGGCAGAGATGTTTAGGAAGATAAAAGCATGGAGTTTTGCTGAGTGCTTCTTAAAAAATAGGTTTTCCAGGTTTGAAACCAGTTCTCTCTGATTTGGAAGTCTTTATTACTCTTTGTCTCAAAACATAGAAAACTCAGACTGGATACATATATTGTAAGTTTGGTGGGAGGAGAAGTAATTCCTTAAAGAGATTTACTTTACCTCTATACTTATAACGTTGTACCCCAATGAAATTCACTTCTTAAACTAATGCAAGTGGATTGTGTATGAGCAAGATACATATACAGGAATCAAGATCAAGAAACATTGCCTTAGTGACAGCCAGAAATTCTTCAAATAGGATAAAATAGAACATGCGGTTTTGTTGGGACATTTGTACATGAAACTTGAATGCTGTAATGTTCTATTTATACTGCTTATGGACAAGTCACTTAGGATAACTGAGACAGCTTCCAGCCTAACTTTGAGTATCAGAAAATGGTAAATCATTGAGAGTAAAATGTTTCATAAAGCTATTTTTGCTGACAATTTTGTATCAGAGCAAAAAACTAAGAAAAGACATTTTCATAATGTTCAAACTTTCTATTGCTGGGTTTTGGTTGGGATTTTGTTTTGATTTGTTATACTTTGGTGTTTAATATTAGGCCATTAAAGGGATGAAATAAATTTGGAAAGAAAGCTTACTTTTTATAAAAGACTTACTACTTCTTTCTCCATACTCCTCATAATATTTTTAGAAAAAGTATGAGTGTGATAGGATTATCAGGATACATTTGTCAATCCCAGCTCAATTTTTATTTAGAATAAATGGCTTGTAGGATGCATCCTAGATTGGCAATTTGTAAGGACCACAGAGTATGGAATTTAAGAGTCATAAAATTGTCCTTGAGCAGTGAAATACAAATTGGGCAAATGTCATCAAATTGTGCCTGAGATAAGATAGCTGAATAATGTTATAAATTTGGCAGAAAACATTTGCTTTTGGCAACTTCTGATGTCCCATCCACTATACATCATGAACAATTTCCTACTTTAAGTTCTTGTAGCCGGATAGAAAGAATTCTGCTAAACACTGTACTGAAAGAAAGCTTGGCAGGAAAGAGCTGAAGCTGACAGATATTAGCTGGAACTCAGTACCTCTTGTCTATAATGATTTCTTCTGCGCTGCGAAGCCCGCGTCAGGGAAGAGAGCCCTTAGATCAATGCATGTGCCATATGATGACAGAAGAAGCAAAGAACCTCTATCTCTACAGGATACACTCATACATTCCACTTCTTTAAAATTAATTTCTCACTAAATACTATTCTTTTTTCTTTACTAAGTATTGACTACCTTGAGCTAGACAGTCTAATGAAGTGTATGTTTCCCAGATCGCACAAAGAACATGTTTTTTACCCAGTTCATCATCCTGATTGACAAATCTCACTCCTTGCTTATACTTCATTTAACTGCCATTTAACTTTCACATGCCAGTGTTTAACCAAGAAGTTGTTTCTTTCCTTTTTTAGTGAGCGGTTGGGATGTCAGTGTGTCTGGTGATTATCCATTACTTCCTCCTTTTGCATTTCAGTTTTACCAAATTGCTACATTGTTTGTTTGACAGTCAAATCTTCAGGGAAGGACCCAGTCTGACATGGTTTTTCTGACACTGTTGTGAAGATCTTGGATGAGGTGGTTATCTCAGTCAGAATGGGACTTGCTTCACCTGCACACACCTTTAAGTAAGGGAACAGAGATGCAATCTGTTGAGAGATGTGATGAAAAAAGTCCATAGCTGGAATAGTCTACTCAGCTAATGTGCACACAAGAGTATGCTCTGGATTAAAATAATCCTGCACTGGCTGTGAAGTGATCATGCAGCCTTCTACTTACTTTCTGCCTACAGACCCTCAATACAGGCTTCAAAACAACACTGGATTTTTGAAAGGCTTCTGTTGGATCCTTTTAACACTCTGTGAACATAGTGCCTTGATGGATTCAGATTATGGTATGGTCTCCTACTTGCCATTCACTTTATTGACTGTTAAACTGTAGCATGAAATCACTACAAAAGGAAGAGGTTTTTTCCTCTGGGAGAATTTCAGAGGTGTAGTCTTGATTTTTTACATCGGGTGCATTGATTTGCTCCAGGGTTAGACAGTGGAGACTCAGCTGTATGAGTCTACTCAGGTTGTGAAATTCCACCAGACCAGCTTAAGATCCAAAAATAATTTCTCCAGTCATCCAGCAGATTAGGGGCAAATTCTCACTACACAATTTAACTCTACTCCAATGAGAGTGTTTTCCTGGGTTTAAGTTTCCTGAGAGCAGAGTAGGCCCTTGAAAACATAGCAGTGCTGAAATTTGAAAGGTGAATAATAATTTTGTGTTTCAGACTCTGTGTTTCACTGGGAACATTATGTGAAGAAGGAAACCTTCATCAAAGAGATGCACAGGTCTTTTTGCATTGTTTTCTTGGGCTGAGTTTCTCAGACATTAACGGCTTTCAGCACTCGCACAAAAAAAGTGTAAATTACATTTCACACTTCTGCCTACGAATCGGGAACCTGTAAACCTGCGTGTACTGTTGGTGAAAGAAGCATTAGAAGAGAAGGGTCAGGACTGTATGGTGTTGGTCCAGATTGGCACTGATTGATGATATGGCTTGGAGTAAATTATCTTACCTCCATACCTTGAATCTTCAGTCTAAAGTATAAATATCTCACCTCAAAGTATGGGTTTGAAACGTAATTAAAGCTTGTAAGGCATAAATGTATCTTTGGAATGAAAGCACCACATAATTTCCAGTGAATAATCCACAACCCTTCGAAAGCACCAACACACAGAAATAATTCCTTGAATATAAGTAGCTGTTATACAGCCTGCACTAAGGCTGGATGACTCTGTGGATACCAAGGGCAGTGTAATAGCAGTTTATGTACATAATCTTTTTAAAATTTAGGAATTAATATTTTTTGCAAGGATCAGTTTTGATGCTTTAAATGCTGTAAGTAGAGATGAATGAGCAAGGAAGATCAATCTTACCATGGCACATTGGTAATGTGGATAACTAGAAATTAATACTTTTTATTAGTGATTTGTTTTAATCATGCTTTTCATTTTAGGTTTAGAGTGCTACAGAAGCTGATTTACTGGCAAGTTGGGATGTTGGAGTTGTTTCTTTTTGTTGTGTGGTTTTGTTGTTTTGGTTTTTGGTTTTTTTTGTTCCATGTGTTTCCTGAAAAGGGTACACTACATAGTCCAATGTCCTTCTTCAGTGATCCCTTGCATACGACCTTTCTGTTTGTCTGTCTGAGTGATGTAGTGGTGTTACTGAATCATAATTCAGGGGGTGCAAGGCAACAAACCCCAAAATCAGTATCAATAACACTGCTGCTGCAAGCTGAAATAGTTACTAAATTCTGAGTGATGATTTCATTATACAGAGCTGTGATGTACTTTAGAGAAAAGTTAGAATCACAGAATTGTGCTTAAGGCCTCCTCTGCCCTGAATAGTCTTTTTGAAGCTTTTCAGTGAGTGGTGGCACGAGGCGCAGACTGGCCATGATTGAAGTGAATTTCATAGGCAAGAGACCTATGAAGTGAATTTCATAGACAAGAGACCAAGTTGTCTCTTAGGGGATATTTTCATAAGACAGCAAACTTCTGTGTTTTCTTTTTTTACAAACATATGTTAGTTCTTGAAGGGAATATGTGGAAAGAGTGTGTGTGTGAGTGTGTGTGTGTGTGCATGCATGTGTTGACATGGGAATATTTTAAATGTGAAGCTTTTGAAGAGAATGTTTCCTGGATAGCACTCCGTGACTTACAAACCTGCAAAGGGTCAAGGAAAATGAAGGATGGGTTCCAATGAGGGTGCAAATGTTTAGAAATCCTAAGTTGTGAGACTTGGCAGTGTATTTGATATAGGTATAGATACATACATAGGAGTGCAAGGAAGAGAGAAAACTCAGAAGAGATAAAGAAGGAAAGACAGGAAGCTAAGTTTTGAGAATTGGTGAGGAAGTAAACAAGATGTTATCAAGAAGCAATGGAGGTTGTCAATAAGAGAGAGAGTAGGAGAAGAAAAAGGATAAAATAAGCATCAGTTAACTGTGCCAGCAGACCAGGATAATTAGGTAACTGGAAAGAAGAGTTGGCGCATCAAGGAGCCTGTTGTTCTTTTTGCAGTAGCACTTTCAGTATGTTTGCTTTGAAGTTTTAGAGTGTATATTTAGACAGTATCCATAACTAACTGAGGTTCTGTGCATATGCATGAATGTTACATTTTTGTATAAAACTATGGTTTGTATCATAGTGAAGAGAAAATTCCCAGATCTTTCTCAGTCAAAACTCCTGGTTCCTTTCTTTTGATTGGACTCTTCAAAACTTAGAGAAACCATACTATGTAGTGCAGTATAAAATCTGTCCCTCTTGACAGTTTGTTGGAATAACCATGCCCATTGGAAATTACGTCTTTTTATTGATCTTTTCTTAAATTATGTTTTTTTATTGATCTTCAGTACTTTTATCTGTTACTTTGAATTTACCTGTTACCTTTGAATTTTAGGTTAGCCATATCCTTGAGCAGACTGCTTTTCTTTCATGACACTGGTGTTTTGACCATCTCAAGGTCATGCTGTTGAAACAAATATAATAAGAAATTCAGCTTTTTGAGTTTTAACATGATAATATTCTTCTACAGTGTCTACAAACCAGAACATTGGAGCAGCAAAAGCCTTAGTGTCCCCTGAGTGAAAGAGCTTTGATTGATTCCTCATAAACTAGCGATGAAGGAAAAAGTGTGTAGAGTATTGAGGTATAAATAGCAAAATGCAATTTTAAAATTATTCTGGTCATTGAAAGTTGACCCAAGTTGTTAGGAACTAGGTTCTGTAATTTTAGCCATTTGAGGCTGTACTTAAGCACCTAAATATAACTGACCTGTTCTTCAGAGGTGCTCAAAACCAAGAGTGGGTGTAACACAGTGACAGGATTTGATCGGGGGAGTGATGTGCTCTCACAAGCAGGAGAAAGAAGATTATTTTCCCAGAACTAATCTGTGCAGTCTGGAGAGAAATAAGGTGAGCACCAGGACAGCAGGAAGGGTTTTGTTGATCTGGCTTGATGTTTAGAGGAAGCTCAGCAGCTTAGAACTAACGTACTTCTGAGCCAATACTCCTCTGCCTCAGAATACTCTAGTATTTTGGGGTGTGAGTATTTGAAGTTGGACATGTAAAGTGCATGGGTTGATTCTGAATAATTTTTCTAGCTTCCGTGTAATTTGTTTAAAAATAAATTCTGTGGGTGTATATAAAGTGATATGGTTTACATTTATATTTCATGTGTTTATATATCTGTATGTTTAAAAATACTATAAAAAGAGTAATGATCATCATTCTCTTTTTGGACACACCCTGTGGGGGGGGGAAGTTTTGTTGGGACATATGACTTATAGTAAATAGAACATGTGTGAACTGTCCTGGCTGTGGATGGTAAAGTGATGTAGCGAGGTTACTGTTCCAGCCTGAGGGGACATAATAGCAGCGCAAACAAATGCCATTACATGCAGGTAGGTCCCTGGCAAGGGCCTAGACTAAGAACTGTATTTGGTAGTCCTGCATCTCACAGGCTAGAAGGAAAATCCTGAGACTTGCTAAGGACATTCTTCCTTTGGTGGTGCCTGGGTAGTGCTTCTCTGCTACTTGTTCAGCTATCTGCCCTGGGCTGAGCAGTGTACAGAAACATGCCTGTGTAGAAAACAAGTACTTGGTTATTGCTTAAAGTCTTGTTGGCTAGAGCTGCAGTTTTTGATGTAGAGCCAAGCTGAACGGCCCAGTGAAATGTCTTGTCTGTAGTGGTCAGTTTGATGTCAGTGGCATCAGCACGTGTTGGGTGAGGGAGGCTGGGCCGTGACCCAGCCGTGTGCGGGAGGCACGGGACTGCTGCCAGGCTGTGTGGCAGGCTCATAGATGGCCAGAGACAGGGCCTAATTAGTGCTATGGAGATAATGCCTTTTTAGCCTCTTCTCTTTCTCTTCCTGGTAAATACATATTTGTAGTTAATATTTTGTTCTGCAGAGATGGGGGACCGAGATGCTGCTGCTCAGGAGGTAAACTGAGATGATACAAAGCTGTCAGCTGTGAACTTGCAGTGAAGTACTTGTGATCTGTTTATCTGTAAGGGGTCATTGTTTCTTTTTGGAGACAAAATAATGACATCTGTGCTCATAGGTGATTTTGACTCTTAAGAACATGCATTCACAGCAGAACAGCAGTTGCAAAAAAAAGTGATTCATTTGTACAAGGAATGATCTGCAGCAACTAGGTCAGGCAGTGGCTTTAGCAAACCAGTTTATCACTGTTTGCCATGAAATGGCATTGGAAATAGAATGGCACTCAGAAGACTTGAAGCTAAGATGTCCAAGGTAAGCAGTGTACGAGCCTCTCTAATGGTTTTTCAGTACATTGAAAAGCTTAAGTTCCACATTGTGCTCCTGTGTTTTTCTGTCTTTTCCTTTAGAAGTAAAAACTGTTCTATGTTTTGTTTTGTTTTGTTTTTAGTTCCTTCTGGAGTGATACAGAATGGAGCTCGAGTACTGAGTAGAGGAATATTTCCTGGAGCCAGGCCATTGCCAATCAACCCTATAGGGAGCATGGCTGTCACAGTAAGGTAAGAGAGGATCAT
The DNA here is from genome assembly GCA_013399455.1 of Anthoscopus minutus. NCBI lineage: Eukaryota > Metazoa > Chordata > Aves > Passeriformes > Paridae > Anthoscopus > Anthoscopus minutus. The sequence continues at coordinate 187,089 of VWYI01039423.1, read as the reverse complement.
TGTGGGATTTTATGAAGTAAGTCAGTATTTTGCAGAAAATGTGCAAGTATATATAAGCACTGGTAAATGGGTGTTTTGCTGCTTGCCAATGCTTCTGAGATTCTAAATTAAATAAAACTCTGCCACCTAAAATTCTTGGGGTATCATCCTTTGCAAGACAGTCGTGGCATATCTGTCTGTTGTGCAGTGGTTTGTGAAAAGCAGTTTTATTTTTTCACTGGCAAATTGAGGGCAATTTGTGGTGAGAACCTCCTATGCTTTTTCTGCTCCTCTTTTCTCTTCCTTTTCTTAAAGACTTTTTCCTGGATTAAATACCAGAGAGGAGAGTATCAATAATATTAAAGCAAATCCTGAAAGCTATTTGAACATATAGCTGTTATTTTGTTATTAACTTAGGTCTTTGTGAGGCAGTTTCTTTCACTGCAGTTTTATTTCAAGGTTATACTGAAACATTCAAGGGTAAAATGTTGTTTAAGATACTTAACTATCAGGAAGCAGGGCAGTAAGAGACATCTAGTGATGGCAGTAGGAACTGTGGTTCAGTGGTTTGTTTTGCTTAAAGCTGTGCTGGTTTATTGGTGGAAGAACAGTTTGCCTTGGGTGTAGCTCCATTTTCAGTCAGTCACAACAGAAATTAATTTGGTCAAGTATACTGCCAGTGCCTCCTCATTCAGAACTCTCAGTATCTGCAAAAGATATTTCAGCTCAGGCAGTTGGGTATTTTGGGTGGAGTTTCATAATTAGTGCTGACTGCACTTTGCTGTGCTATACCAATTACACTTTTTTCTTAGGAAAGGGCTGCAAGGCAGTTAAATAAAGCATCTTGGTAGATCTTATTCCATTGATATTTACATGGGGGTTTTTTATATGTTACCCCTTTTCAGAATCAGTGTCTAGCCCTTTGAGTGCAGTATTTCCACCCAGTAAATGGAGAGAAAGACAAAGAGAGGCTATGACATTCATGTACTCCGGATGCTTAAAACGCTTAGAGGGGAAGACACTAATTGGAACAAAGTCCATATATTTTGATGAGCAAGTTCTTCAGCTGTTTTTCCCATTTGCACTAAAGGGATGCAACCCAAGGGTCATCCTCCAGAATTCTGCAAAGTTCCTCTCCATCTCTCTTTACCACAGCTTGGCCTTGATAGCACCAGGGGTCAGCTCTCTTCATCAGCTTTGCCGCTGGCTTTGCCTAGGACTTGTATTCTGCTCCAATGGGGATTGCAGAGCCGTGGGACTACTAGATCATTAATTATACATAATTTTTATAGTTTTCAAGCTAAATGGAGGACATAGTGGTCTCAATATTCTCTCTAGAGTTTATCTGTATTTCCTGATTAGACTGTTTCATAATCAGAATTGACTCACAGAGAACTCTTTTACTACCAGGCCACTTGAAAACTTACGTCTGTGTAAAAAATTGCTGTGCTGTAAAACTGTATCTGGTTAAATTTTATACATTTTCAAAGGACTGTTTCTCATGGTTTTTTCCCAGCAGGTAGAGAATGTGATTTTACCAGCTACCTGTTAATGTAGAGATCGGAAATTAAGGATTTTACCCCTCCTTTGCTTATTGTCTCACAGAAAAGTATTTATAATTAGTTAATACACATTTCTAATTCTTTTTGTTCTCTTCTCCAGCCTTAGGCAGTATTAGAAATAGCTTGCTATGAATATATTCCTGGTGTGCATAATGTCTGCTCATATTTAAAATCTCCTGCAATATCCCCTCGTTTAGTTCTTGAAAGGCAGAGGGAGACACAGACAAGAGGCTTTGAAAGCTTTTGAGAAGTTAGGGGACTCACTTCAACAGAGTAAGTTCAGCAGGCAGTTTTGTCTTGTTTCCCTCAGGGATAATACGATTCAGAATTTCTTTAGGAAGAAGATCAATCTGGAATCACAGTGCCTCTTAGAACATCATTTGGTCCTCTCAAAACTGGATACCGCTGTTACCAATTCCTGTTAAAATAACACTGTTTCTTGGTGCCAACCCCTCTCCTCAGATACACAAGACTAAATAGGACCTGTTGTTCTGGTGTTTTCATGGTGTCTCATGAGAATAACTTCTGCTTGTAATGTGCAGTTTAGGAAATTTACCACAGCATCCATGCAGCCTTCTTTTGCAATTTAAGAGTAGGTGGACAGTAGTAGATTGAGCTGTCATTCCTGCACAAAGGACAATGGTCCAGTCAGGCTGGCCAGGGGTGTTTTTAGACCTGTTTAGGTGCGGGAAGGCTGAATTTCCCCACTTAGTTTTTACCAGGAGGGAGGTTTGGGGAACCATGGGAGGTGGTGCAGTCTCCTGTTAAGTTTTCTGCTGAAATTTTATGCCTCTGCCTATATATTGAGAAGACAGCTTCTTTCTAAAACATTTTAAATCAAATATCTGTTTTTTTTGAGAAGTGTTCCTTTGCTGCTGTAAATGAACGGCCTAAAGCCACCTCAAGAAGGTAGTTTTCATCATTCTCATATGGGACCATTAGCATTTTTTTGGTAGCAGATAGTTGCATAAATTAAATTTCTTAACTGTTTTTCTTTAGTTACCCTATGTTGAAGTCACAGGTTTTTCTATAAGATGCTGGTCTTCTGTTGGCACTTCCTTACTGTCTGAGCTGTTTATTTCATGTCTCATTTCCTCGATATCTTAATGGTCTTTGGTTTAGTTGTCCCCCAAGCTGGTGCAAATAACTTGCAGAATGTTGTCCTGTGGTGAAGTGCCATTAGTGCCAGAACACATTTAGCAATCTTGGGTTAAATTTGCAGTTGCAGTTAGGTGGGGTGTTTCAACTAATCTGTTATTCAGAAAGGAGGCCAAAACTATAGCATTAGACTAAGAAGCTGAAATCTGTGATTCCTGATGTGTTAACTTCCATCAATAGAAAAGTTTACTGTGCTGTTCATCTTCAACAGTGTGACTGAATGCATTGTCATATTTTGTTCCTGCACAAGGTATTAATGTGTTGCTCTTCCCTTGTAATAACATGTAATTGTATATAAAATAAGGTACAATTGAATTAAGTCCTTTGGGTTAAAAAATCCTCCTGAAAATTTTTTAACAAACATGACTTTCTATGAATAAAGAATTGCAGTTGAGATCATCATTATTTTGTAGTGCATTTGGCTTAAATTGCACAAATAGGCCTTTCATTCCAAACTAAAATGGAAAGGCATCCCACACTATTTTTACTCTGAAAATCATCCTCTGGTGTTAAATCTCCACAACAGAGCATAATTGGATGTGTTTTGACAGTAGCTTTTTATTTACTTTAGCTTGTTTACCATCCATTTTCCATGTTGCGGCTGACAAGTCTAAGACCCACCCAAAAACAGCAGGGAAAAGTAACGCTTCAAAGCTGCACAGCGTGGAGCATGTCTCTAGCATGAGATCCATCATATTTGGGGATATTTTTGGCAGACCATATCCCTGTATAGTTCCCTGAGAGAATCTAAAAGCAAACGCAGTGATAGTCTGGATATGTAGGAAAGAAATACTGACTGATAGAGGTATTCAATGAAAGCAGGCAAAGCAGTAGTTCCTTACATGCAGCAAGGAATTGGTTTTGAAAGTGAGCTATTGCTCTTCCTATCATCATCCACTGGAAAATATTTTGTAAATCTTTTCCTAGGAGGACTTCTGTTTTGCTTTGGTAGGGATAGTATCTGTCAAAGTGGCCAGTGCATATGACGTTCGTGTGTCTTGGCAAGGTGCACAAAGATCTTACCATATGTAATCAGCTTTCACAGGAGTCAGGCATTACCTGTTACATTGACCCTTGAGAAGAGCACAAGCTTGGAATTTGATTTAACATTTGAGTTACATAACGTCCATTTTACCATAATATTTGTGATTTTCTCCAGTTATCCATAGTGTATGGGTGGGTTGTGACTGTGTCCAAGTCCTGCTGCTGTGCAGTAGAACTACTGAGCCTAAGCCTCTCACCTGCCTAATGTGGACAGATCCACTGAGGTGAGGCTGATGGAAATTCACCCCATAGAGAATCTTACCAGCTGTTCAGTATAGTCCTTGTAATTTGGTTCAGATTATTTTGCAGAAAATGTTTTATAGAATATCCTAGGTAATTTTTTTAAAAAAACTTCTTTATATGCTACATATGCCTAGGTAATAGGTTAGATTACTTTTGCTACTGTTTGTTAGAAATACCTTGGGTTTTAAATTACTGCAGGTTAAAAATAAAAATTAATGGCAGATTACATGGGGTTTTTTCCCATTCTATCCAATTCTTCTTCACCAAATATTTGTAGTTTCTCTGTCCTGGTTTTGACTGGGATAGAGTTCGTTTTCTTCCTAGTAGCCAGCACAGAGCTGTGTGTTGGCTTTAGCAGGAGAATAATGTTAATAATATGCTGGTGGTTTAGTTGCTAGGCAGAACTTGTCCCAGGTCAAGGACTTCTCCGTTTCCCATGCTCTGCCAGTGAGCAGGTACACAAGAAGCTGAGAGGGAGCAGGGGCAGGGCAGATGACCTGAACTGGCCAAAGGGAAATTCCATACCACAGAGCATAAACTGGGAGAGTTGGCAGCTCCGGAGAAGCTGATGACTCCTGAAGGATGGTTTGAGTTGGGACCAGTTGTGTTGTGCATCCCTTATCTTGTGTTTAATTCCTCTTTTTGTTGCCTCTCTTTTCATCATCTTTATCATCGTTGTTACTGGTTTTGTTATTATTCACTTTATTTCAAAATGTTTGTGTAAGTCAAGGTTACCTTTTTCCAGTTCTCCTCCCAATCCCATCTGGTGCGGGGAAGAGCAAGCAGCTGCATGGGACATAGTTTCTGGTTGGGGTTAAATACAGACATTCTCAAGGAATTTCACAATTATCTGTAGATTGCAAGAAGGCTTCCCAAAGAATTTTCCTCAGTAAAAAATATTTCTGTTCATGTTTCCATGATAAAATTTTTCTTCTTCATAGGGAAAACAAGTGCACCTGCACTGGCAGATCTATAGATCTTCCTTGATTTTGAGGAATAAAAAAAAAATAGATAAAATAAAAAACAGCAAAACAACAAAAGACCTCACAATGCAACACTAACAAACCTTACTTACTTCATTATGAGTAGATTTTAAAATACCTGTTCTTCTGCTAATAATGCCTCAGTTCCTTATGCAACTCCTGATCAATGGGGCATGACAAGAATGAGTTTTGTGCTTAACCTTATCTGAAAATGGAAAATGGTTATTTAGGATTATTTGCACTTCAAAATTATAGGGCAGTTACTAGATTATTCCTTGGGCATAGCTTTTATTACTGTGACTTTATTTCTCATGCTGGCTTTATTTTTCCTTCTATTTTCTCCTCTTGAAGCAGCCATTCAAGCAGTGATTAAATAAAACAAACATAAGAAGCATGTGCAGAGTGGATGCTAAAGCATAAGTAGAATGTGAATTATTATTTTTGCTTAGATAAAGGAATTGGTAGGTATTTTCTTTCATAAATTCTTAATTGTATCTTTGTAGTGCTTACTAGTGGCATAATCAGCTTAACTAACCCCAGATCATCCCTGTGGCATTGCAGTCCCCTCCCCACCTGTAACAGGCAGGATGAGTTATCCTTAGGAGCCAAGGGAATCCTTTAGTAACTAAAGGAGAATAATGCTGACTGACTTGATTATTCTTTCTTTGAAAAATCCACAGGGCTCCATTTGTCTTAATTTTAGATCTGCTGCTGATACTGCTGGCAGTTCATAAATTGTATTTGCTGTGGTCCTTTGCATACAGTTTTTCTCTGAAGTACCTTTAGAAGAGCTTCTGACACTTGTGAGCAACTCACTTAACTCAGTAACCCCTGACAGAATCTCATCATAGAGCAAGTACCACTTACTTTTCATAGGCTTGCTCATTCTTCTGTCTGCTGGTTTTAAGAAGCAGTTCAACTAGCTATAGCCAAAAGTTCTGGCTGTCCTGAATTTCCCTTTGAAATAAAAAAAGTGATTTTTTTTTTCTAGCGAACCTGGAACATGTCAAATTCTACAAACCCAGCTTACCCGTACTGTTTTCCTTGTGTCTTCTAACTGTGTGTTTCCAGTTACATACAAAAACTGTCATCTATTGGTAAACAGTATCTGTCATCCAGAAGGATCAGAGGTAGATTAAGGTGATATTTAAACTCTAAGTAGGTTTTCTTTGTTCATCAAAGGAATATACCTGTCTTAAGTGTGAAATGCAGTAAGTATATTTCAGCAAAACCTTTGCCATTTTGCAAACAGAATGTGATTACCTATCTTTCTTTCAAGCTAGTAGAGAAATGTAAGGAAGATATGCCTGTACTTGGTGAAATGACAGACTTACTTTTGTCTACTCCTGAGGAAGACTTTCTCTTTGAAAGGCAGAGGCACCAACACTGTGCAAAGGACATTATTTCCTCTAACTTCAGTCCCAGCTGCTGTGAGTCCTGTCTGGCTTCTGATGACATTGGTTGCAGAATTTGTATCCATTATCAATGGGAGAATGAAGTCAGACTTTCAGAAGTCCAAACTTAAATCTGCACTGCTTGATGATTGTGTCATTGTGCTACAACCAAATGGAAATATTCTAAAAAAATTTGTGCACGCTGCTTTAGGCTCAGATCCCTCAAGCAAATAAGACAGTCCATGTCAGTAGGATGAAAAGCTCTGGACACTGTCCCATTGACTTTCCTGAAAGATCAAGCTGCTGCTTTAAAACAGGAAAATATGTTGCTTTCTGGAAATTTTGAAATAAAGTTCTGAACAAAAAAGGGAGGAAAATGAGGTATTACTGAAAATAAATTTCTCCTCATTGTTATAGTAAGCACAACATTCTTAAATGCCTTTTCTTCCCCGCTGTAATTTAAAAATACTCAACATCAGAGCAAGCACTTGTTAATCTATTGTTGTTTCAGTAACAAAGTGAGAGCTACAATCAGAACTGTGAGCAAAAATAACATTGAGCTAGCCAAAATTTGTGTCCTGAAACCCAAGGGAGTTCTGTCCACCGATAGTCTAGACTGAACTAAGTAGATCACAGATTCATTTTGTAATGAATACATGATGGTATCAGAGCAGTGTAGAGCTTGAGAATGTCTCAGAAGCATGTGTGGAGGAATATGAATTGTTTAGATATTAGTTCATTCAAATCTTAACTATCTACTAATATCAGTTATAAGTAATACATCTAATGTTTGAGCTATTGCATATTAAGATACAGGTCAGATTAATTTACTTTCAGGGTACGTGACTTTTGATGTTGTAAATATCCTAAATCACTCTGCCTGTATAACTTTTTACTTTTCTGCAAATACCCTTTGCTAATTCTCTCCTTGACCTGCTTTCTCTTCCTTTTGTATTTCCTCAAGCAGAACTGGTTGGAAATCTTTCAAAATGTAAGTGAAACCCAAAGATTTTTCTGAGATGCAAACACTATCCATTTCCTGACCAGTTCTACCATAGAAGCCTTTCTTCTGAAGTGTACTGGTATTTCCTTTTCTCCCGCTTTTTTTTTTTAAAGCAGTTTCTTTCTTTCACCTCTTTGTGAACTTCTGTTTTATTTTACCAGCATCTCTGTTTGCAGACACTCACTGTGGGATGCTAATACCAGGGTACACCCTCCCCTGGGATGTCCCTCTGTACTCCCCCAGGCATTTTAGGAGGAATTGGGGTCTGGAATAAGTCCCAGGGGCAGAGCTTTTGAATCCACATTATAGCCCATTCATGTAAAGGCAACACTAAAGACTCAAGAGTAGGGCAAATCAAGGATATTACTTTGGCACGAGGTTGTGCTGCTCAGTGGAGCTGTGGCTTTCCTTTTATTGACAGTCTCTCAGTACAAACAAACAAACAAGAGTAGATCTACATAGCATAAAAATGGGCATCTTGGTTTAAATCACATCAGTTAGAAGCCTTGTTCACTTGCAGTCAGTAGGAATCTTATTTGAGTTCCCACCTATTCTGTCCTGTAATTGTTTCCGTGGAGCAAGAATTGATTGTTATTTTTTAATGGAAAATTAGTAGCATGTGATTTTTAGTGAGCCATATTGCTCTGACTTTTAGCTGCCTAGTAAAATCAAGTAACTTTAATTTTATGATAATTTATGATAATTTTTAACATCTTTAAATGTAAATTTACCCTAAAAATGAAGAATCTGTCACTTAAAATGCATCACATGCTGCCTTGTAATGGCTGATCTTAAGGAGTTGGTTATAAATTCACCTTATAACTAGCTTAGTATGGATGATTTCTTCTTCTAAGCATTTGGCATCCTCTAATGACAACCCCTGCAGTTGCAAGCCATCACAGAGTAAATGCAGCTGGCTTGCTGCACAATCATGAATGACATTGCACTTAGTTATTAATAATTGAAGGAGCTTTGTGTATTCCTTCTGGGTTCTATATGGAATTTATGGCTTATACCTCTACTCAGAAGTCTAGGCAAAAGTAATTTTGCTGAGCAAAAGAGGTTGGCAAGAGGCTTTCTTTGCTAATAAGTGTATATTCTGTTCTATACATTTCTTTGAAAGCACTGTAAATAACATTTGGAATGACTGATGAATTTGCTGCCTTCTAGCATTGTTCTGTCACTGGTTCATAAATGGCAAGGGTGTTTCTTATCTCAGTGAGCTCTAGCAGACAGAGGTATTTAGATGAACAGGAACTGTGGAATTACATACCACTCTTATTTTTCCACCTTTGAACCTTACCTTTCAGGAATGGGTAATACTCTGCTATTTCTTGTATAAGGAAACCATACATGAGGTTCATTGCCTGAAACCGAAAGTACTTTCCCATTTCTTGAAGTAGAGGAGCGGTAATACTCTGGACTTGCCACTGTGCCATTCCTCTTAAGAAACATCTGTGTTCAGTGTGTGCATTTAAGAAAGGGGATTAATCCAACACTGCCCCAAGTGTGCAAAAGTGCTGATGGTAGCACAAAGATGGCAAGAGTAGGCTTTAAATCAGTTTATCATGTGATGGTTTAAACAGCCTTGCTTTTTTCTTGGATTTTTTTTAACTGACAGAGAGGTTCAAGGCTGGTAAACTGGCAGGTGGCAGTGATGATGTTACTCAATGACAAGCATCTTACTCTCCTCCTTTCAGCAGGAGTTAAGCATTGCACAGAATCAGTCTTCCTTAATAGTATTGTAAGCATCATACTGTGTTTTTTAAAGTCAGTGGCAATGCTCTAATACTTTTCACTCCAGAAAAAAAAACTATTAGTTTTAAATATATCATGCTGTGCAGTAGTTCCCACTGCACAGGGTGCCATAAAACCAAAGGAAGAAACTACAGCTTTTAAAGCAAGATTAGCAGATACATTTTTTATACTACTTGTTTTTGAATACATTCTAATATTTTCTTGGCAGCTAGTGGCTTAAGATTGTATTGCTTTTAAGGTTATTTATTAACTGATCAGAATCAGAACTGTGACGGGACCTGGTTGCTCCTTCTCTTGGAAAGAGTCCTAAATGGAAGTTGTGCTACTTCCAGGTCAAACATCTCCTGCACTTGGAATGCAAGCTGGAGTTAGAGTTGGGAAGTGTCTTTCAGAGGAGGCAAGGAATTGCACCAGAAAGCTAGAGTCTCTTCCCCACGTTTTTGGTAGTATCACTTTATATGAAAAACATGAGGGATTATTTATGCAACTTATCAGAGTTTATTTACTCAGTAGATAAAATAATGTTGGAGGTTTTTCTTTTTAATTTTTGGAAGTATAAACTATTAATTGGAATTTAAATCAATACTGTTTACGCATCATTTATTTGTAACCATCCCCTACTTGTTCCTGCTTCTTGTGCTATTTGGCATCTTTTGGCTTGTTTTGTATGTCAAGTCCAATCCACAAGCAATTAGGCTTTGAAACCAGCTTGCATGGACATTACTTTGGTAGTCATAGTTTCAGATTGTAATTCAAATTTATCTGTCAGTTTGCTTTATCATCTTTTGTTTTGAAGCAGGATCCCATCTCTGTGGCTTCTAAGACCACTTGGATTTGTTTTTACAGGAATGGAATAACAAACTGCCGGATACGGACGGAAAGTGAACAGTCCTGCGGCTCTCCAGTTGTTAGCGGTGACCCAAAGGAGGATCACAACTACAGCAGTGCCAAATCTTCCAACCACAGGAGCACATCACCTGCTAGTGACTCTGTTTCCTCTTCCTCTGCTGATGACCAGTATGAATTTGCAACTAAAGGTAGCCAAGACAGCAGTGAAGGAAGTGAAGTTAGCTTCCAGAGCCATGAGAGCCATAGCGAAACAGAAGAGGAGGACAAAAAGCAAAGTCGGAAGGAGACCAAGGATTCTTTAGCTGACAGTGGATATGCATCCCAGCACAAGAAAAGGCAACATTTAATGAAGGTGAAAAAAGTACCAAGTGACACACTGCCTCTTAAAAAGAGACGTACAGAAAAGCCCCCTGAGAGTGACGATGAGGAGATGAAAGAAGCTGCAGGATCACTCCTGCATTTAGCAGGAATTCGATCCTGTTTGAACAACATCACCAATCGGACGGCAAAGGGGCAGAAAGAGCAAAAGGAAACCACAAAAAATTAGAACAAATCAATGATTTGTTTGAACTTACAAAGTTTTGTTTCAGCACGTCAGGTGAAATCTAATGATTTGTGGCAATATCAGCAATTTTTTCCTTTTTTGTTTTTCTTTTATTTCTTTTTGTTTTGTTTCTTTGGGTTTTTGGGGTTTTTCTTTGACCCTTAAGATTTTTACTTTTAAAGGAGATTGAAGCCATAGAACTCATACTGACACTCAGCTAATTTACAAAAGCTTTTCATTACCTGAAGACAAAAAGTTAACAAAAAAAGAAAGCCAAAATTTCCATTGCTTTCTCCAGCTTGTCAAAAATGCATGGTTGAATACTCAGTGATATCATTAATGATAACATTAATGTGATGGGAGTAAAATTGGGCACTTGGATATCCCTCTTGTAGTAGAAGAGCTGTGCATAATTTAGTATTCATTCAGGCCTGGCCCTTAAGAATTTTTTTAATGGCCTTACAATTGGGTTAGAAATGAATGTGAATAAAGAGATTTGTGGGAAAGAGGAGGTGAGTACTTCTCAACCAAGAACTATTTAGTGGCACTTGGAGATGTTGTGCCATACAAGTCTTGACAGCCACTGGTGGCAACTGTGCAAGCAATAATGCACTTCTAGTGTGTCACGTACTCTGGGTGGCTCATAATATGAAGACTAATAACTCTAAGGAAATTTAAACTATGTATGCAATGGGTTTCAGTGAAATAATCAAATGGGAGGGGGGTGACTGTTAGTAGCATTGTTAACCATTGAATTCTGTCTTCTGTATTAAATTGAAAGAATATTCAAAAAGCCATAAGCCTGAAGATTGGCACTGCGTGCAAAAAAATAATAGTAATAGGGAAAAACAAACTGTCTTCTAAACTGCCTGAGTGAAAAGTAATCAAGTCTAAGAAATTACAGTAGCTACAGTATACATCAGAATCTTTTTCTGTGGATCACATCTTTGATCTAACGGGGGAAACAAAGTTACAAAACTTGCCATTAGTAGTATTCTGTATTTAAAAATAGAAGGAAAGCATATTGGTAAACAGTAAAATTCAGAAGTTCAACAAAAGAGCTCCTACACTGCCTTCAGAAATGGTGTGCAGTGGCCATCAGTCAGGATTCATCTGTGCAAAAATGACAACAAATTTCCAGATTCAAGCAGCATAGCCAGCAGAAGAAATTTGATCCACATTGCATGGATTCTTTAGGGAAGGGGGGAAAACAAAAAGCAAACAATTTTTTTTATTCAAAGATGACAAAGTTCTTGTAAGGTAAATAATGTATTTAGCATGAAGCATGAATTATTTTCATATAAATATAGAAAATAGAGAAAAAGGCTATGCCTCTAATTTTTAAGCCCTTAGGCTTAGAGTTTGTTTTTTGGGGGTTTTGGTTTTTTTGTTTTGGTTTTTTGTTTTGGTTCTTTTTTGTTGGGGTTTTTTTGAAGCAGGTGTTTTAAGGTTTAACCTTCTTCAGGGACAAACACTGACTGTTGGGGAACTTACTCTGCAATATTAAAAAATAAAATCTTCATGCTCTGGTAGGGCTTGGATGGTTGAATTATACTGCCTTGTCTGCACATTCAGCCCCCCTCTCCCTACTTCTGTTTAAAAAAAGAAAAAAAAAAGTAAAAGTGTGTCTTTTCTTCGTCTGTACATGTGTAACATGACGCAATAATCTGAGGGCAAATTTAGTAGTGAGTGTGTATGACAGAATCAAGAGAATAATGGGAGGTTAATTGAGGAAAACTCTCTGATTTGATTCAGGAATAAGACAAGAAAATAGCTTTGCTAATTTGCCATGAAAAATTGAAGTTAGTTAAGAGCCTTATGGAGGTGTCCAGATAAAAACCAGTGTTACAGAGAGTGTGATTTCAGGTACAGTGCTACTCTCCTGGTAAGGATGACTATGAGACTGAAAATCACTACAGCAGAGAGAAGCTGTGAAATAAAACAGTCTCTCTCACCTGGATTCTTGCATTCGGCATGAAAAATTCTACACTTAGAGGCAAAAAGAACATCCCAGAAACCAACCACTTAAGAGAACAAAAGGGTTGGTTTCTTAAAAAGTATGGGTTTAGATTTATCTCTAACAGCAGCTTCAGGCAGCAGTTTCACCAAGGTGGATCTAGTTTATGAAAAGTGAGTTAGAGAAGGGTTTGACTCCTACTCAGTGCAGTGAGCTAAAAGTTGTATTTGGAGATGCCTGTGGTGTGTGCTCAGTTAGAAGGTGGAAGGACTGAAGGACAGGCTGGTCTGGACCTGGCCCTGTGCTCTGCAAGCATTTGGTAAAGAACAAGGCAGCACAGCAAAATTGTGCCTGTCCTCCCATCTCAGCCAGCATGTCCTGGGATCCAGGAGCTGCTTGACAGCTGCCAGAGCTCAGCACAACTGCCAGCTTTGGAGATAAGGAAGGAGAGAGCCATGGATAGTGTGAGAAACAGCCTTGTTTCTCTCAGTCTGCAGGGGCCGATGCATGCAGGTTGGATTCCCAGCATCAGTTAAGTCAGGAGTGCATAGATGCTAACTTTTGTTGGCTGCCTGCAGCCCTTTAGATAACATTGGGGAAAACAAGAAGGACCAGTCCCTTGGCCAGGTAGCACAGAGATGAATGAGCCGTAACACTTCCCTTGTCTGATCAGACTGGGATAATCTGCTTCTTCCCAGGTCCATGCTCTCTACAGCCAAGGTCTGTAGGCAGTAAAACATACAACCCTTTACAAGAGAACTTGGTTCTCTTCATCTTCTACAGACTTTAAGAAGAGTAATTTGAAATAGAAGATACTACAGTATCACTTTGCCACCGCCTTTGCTCATTAATGCATAGTTGCATCAGCTCAGGAGTGGCTTCATATTTACCAGAAAACAGCACTGAGAAATCTAGTGGCAGAAAATACAAACCATGGCTCAGCCATCTCTGTCCTCCAGGGAAAGCAATGTGTTTCTGTGGCAGTGGCCAGATTCTGTCCACAACACTAATTCCAGAGCAACTTCTCTGATTGCAGTGTGTGAGTGCAAATGAGATCAGTATCTGCTGAAGTACAAGTACCATTCATTAATGTGGACTCTTGGTGGCTAAATATATAATTACCACTAGTATTACTCATCTTAGAAAACAGTCATTTTGCATAAATATCTAATTAGGCAGGTTATCTTTATACAGATATATATACAGATATATATATATAACACCTATCTAAGACTTCAACAAGTCTTCTATATACTTGCTGGTAAACCTAAAATGTTGGCAAGCATGTATTTTCATATAAAATTTGTTTCTCCTAGTCTGATCTGCTAGGAAGGTATTCTTTGGTAGGATTTTACAAAGTTATGTTCAGGAACCAGCAGTTTGGGCTGCCATCAATGGATTATTTCTGGTGTTTAAAAACAACTTGTCTTTACTGATGCTTACTCTGACTGTTGATGAGAAGTACATAATTTGGATTGTATAAAGTATTTAGGAGTCACCTTTTAAACCATATTTGTGCCTGGCTGGCAATGGCAACTTTGTCAGAACTGGTTCTACTCCATCAGAGAAGTTCTCTTTTTTTTGTGTAAGAACTGAAATTGATTTGTTTTCCAAGAAATACGATGTCAACTTTTAATCGAGTTGTCTTTACTTCAACTGAATGATGTCAAAATGAACTGGTAATTGCACTGTGTTACAAACTCTCTCACTTGCCAGATAGGAGGTGGTGTGGTTTTGCTTGTTTGCTTTCCTTCTAAGCCATTTTGGAGTGAGAAGTTGTCAAATCTCTTAACTTTCCCTTCTTCTCACTCTATAAATATTGCCAAATTAGCATTTCTCCAAGACAGGTGGGAGCGAGGTCAGCAAGTGTTCGGTGGCAAGTTTCACATAGGCATGAATTGTAAGGGTTGCTGGACTTCATGGCGAGTTCCTTTGGAATATGCCTTTTGCAGCAAGAAGCTCTTGCAGGCCAGAGCTAATGCCATAAGCAGATATCACCAGCATCTGCAGGGAGGTGAAATCTGCTGATAGTGCTTGCATTCTGCAAGCAGTTGGATGTCCTACTGCATTTTGCTGCAGATTCTGCTTGCATTTAAAAATGCAAGCACCGGTCTTGAACAGCTTAAATGTATCACCCCATAGCTGTTTATGAAAGCAGTGTGCTTTTCATCTTCTCCTGGCAAAACTGGCAGTAGTTCTATAAAGATCACAGGGCTTTACAGCTGAAAAGCCAAATGTGGGAGCAAGGAGGTGTGCCCTGTAGGACTAGAGAACTATTCCTGAGACAATTCTCTTCTCTCCAGCAATTGAGTTGAGGTTTATGTTCTGGTTCCTCTCCTATTTTAATGGGAGAAGGGAATCCCAAAGGAGATGTATTGGCTTCCAGTGTTCAGCTGAATGACTGTCTACCTGTAGAAAAGATGCAGAAAAAAGCTGGAGACTGCATTCTTTGCTGGAGTGAGGTAGAGACATACTTCAGCAGAGAATAAAATCCTAAATTGTACACCAAAAGGCACCATGGATAAAATAACCAAAACAACATTTTGTCCTGGTTTCCTAGTAGTGGTAATTTATTTTCACTGAGATTTTGACTCCCATCCCAATCCATCTAAAGACGTAGATCATAGAATCATAAAATGGGACCTATCCAGCTCATGGCCCTGCACAGGACACCCCAAAAATCACACTGTGGGTCTGAGAGTGCACAATCTGAGGTCTTCTAGAACTTGAAGGTGTCTGGTCTCCTTTGCAGTCAGTAGAACCATAGACACCCAAGTGCTCCTGGAACCCTTTACCAGTTCAAGTTCACTATTTTTATTATTATTGTTGCTACAATTTTTCCTTAAATCCAACCCTAGGCATGTTTGCAAACATTACTCTCCTGTGCTCCAGGATCAGAATAAAAGTACTGAGAAAATGCATTTCCAATGAAATTTACTTCACTCTCTGGAGAATGCAAACCTAGCTCCTTCGGGCACATCACTACTGCCTGAATAGCTCATTGGCATATTTTATAGGAAATATTTTGAAACATTTTCTTAACTTTGCCGCCAAAAGAGCATTTGAACCATACATCCTCCTGATTGTAACAGAGTATCAGTGTTGACTGTCTGACCAGTTAAGTTTTAGTAGTGTTCTTCACAGCCCTCCAGTAATATATCAAACACTGTTATGCACATAATGCAGCACTGTGATCTAATTTAAATAATACTTTTTTATTATTTATACTACTCTATGTAATATACATCAACACTTTGCTATATAACCTAAGTGATAACCCTCTTCTTAGTTACCTGCCAAACTCTGAATTTCTGTTTGATTTATATTGCAATTAGCACAGTTACCAAGTTGTAATGATGTCTCTTTTCCTTTGAAATGGGATGTGTAAGTCAAACTATACATTTTGTGTGTTTCTGTTTTGAGATGAAGTTTATAAGGATTTACACACAACATTCAGTGTTCTGTATAAATCTGCATACATTTGTGAATCCATCTGTTAATCCCCTTTTATTTAGAAAGTATTAATTGATGGTGGTTTATTAGGGATTTTTTTTTGCATTTTTATTTTTAGTACTGGTTATTCTTGAATTAAGCAGAGACTTGTCAGCTGGGTTGCTTTATCTTTGATCATGTACATGACCTTATAATTCTTCCACAGTTCAGCAAACAAGTACTAGCTTCACTGACCAAAAAAAGTCTCAACCTAATGTGTCTATGGTGCTGTATTTTGCTGGTATACATTTAAAACCAGAAATGATTTAAAGGTCACTTTTGATTTGTTCTAATAAGTTGCCTTTCCTGGTTCAGGGAGTTTGGGTTTTGTTTTAGCATTGAAAACAAGGTATGTTTATCTGAAGTTATATACTGGGTTTTCTACTGTATCATGTTTCCTTTTGCAAAGAGGGGAATATCAGCCTGATGTAACATCCTTTCACAGTCAGTGGAAGGGGGTTTTGTTTCACTTCTTTTTTTCAGTGGATTTCATGAGGTTTTGGATCAGGCCAGCAGTTACAGGAGCTCATCATCCTAGGGTTTAAGGGATAAATGACAACTTGTGCCAGCCTCTAGTGCTAGAAAGGATTTTACCGAATACTAAAAATACATGCTGGACTCTGGAATGGCTGATAGTCTAGAAATGGGCATCTTTTTCATTGGTTTACTCTGGCCTGAAATCCCAAGACCTTCTTTTTTTGTTTGGATGACATTGAACTTGAGTACATTTTTAAGTTACTAGAGCATTGTACATTTCTTGAGTATGTGTGTGGGACAGCAATTGAAAGTCATACCTGTATCTGATAACCAGTTCCATGCCTGCATCATTCACACTCACTACTTAAAACTGCCATGATGTAAAATGTTGGGGGGAATGATTTGTGTGTGTATGAAAAGCATTATGAACTTGTACATTTTTTATACTCTGATCTGTAATTTCTGAAGTATTTTGTTTTACAGAAAAAGTGATAAAGCAATCAAAAGACCAAGAGATTTAGTATCAATGCTTAAGGGTCACAGGACCTTAACTGGCCAATAAGTTAATTTAGTACAGTGATAAGCCAATTTTTTTCCTGTACTTGGCATCCGAAACTGCCAATTTCATCAATATTAAAATATGAACTGTGACGGGGAATGAACAGTGATGTTAAGTTGTATTTGTGTTTACCTAAATGAGCAGTCCGAAGGCAAGTGCAATCAGCTGATCTTTAGGAAATATGAAATTGTTGATTTAGAGGCATACTTGCATTTTACATTTTCTTGATGTGTAATCATGTTGCCAAAGACAAACTATTTCATCAATTATTATTGTAAATAACACTTTCCCAAAAACCTACCATAAAGTTTCTGTGATGTATTGTCTTCCAGTTGCAATAAAAATTACTGAGTTGCATCAATTGAACAATTGTATTTGTGTGAATATTAGTTTCAGAATATGCTCACATATTAAGACAGAGTAACAGTGGTGGTGTTTTGTTTGGTTTTTTTTTTAACAAATTAATTCCTTCATTATTAAGTAGTTCTGACCCTTGTGGGATGTTATCTGGATCTTCACTTCTGTAGATAGCAGCTCATATTAATTTGGTCTCCTGTGGAAATAGCTAGACATACTAAACTGATGTTAAGTTAGGGTCTGATCTTCATTTTTCATCAGTCTTGCATCCCAGAAACAAAGCTGATTTCATTGGGAATTGGTTTTTTCTTTTGTTTTGTTTTGTTTTAGTTAGCAACAATCAGAAGAGATCCAGTAATAAAATGTCTAATGGCATATATATAACATCCAGAAAAACATACCTTTGTAATCTGTGCATCAATCCTCCCACCTAAGTCTAAAGTTGAAGAAAACAGTGCAAAAGGATTCTCTTCAGAGAATGAATAATAAGGAATATTCACAAATTGTAATGGTCTCATAGCTTTTTCCAGTTAAAATTAATCTGGATAGTACAATCTTATAAGTCACAGCATTCCTCAGACTCTGTGTTTCTGAAAATGTCCTGTTAACAGCCCTAAATACCTATAGGTTAACTTTGAAAAGGACTGAGAAGAAAGCAGGTCCCTCAGTTCTTCCATCAAAATTTCTCGCAGCTGGTTTGAAACGCTGCTGAAGCAGAGAGGGTGATTTCTCAGCCATGTAATGAGAATGTATGGCTGCTGAAGCTGGAACTCAGCTGACCTAAGTGTCCCCGTCTCTTGTCTTGATGCCATCCAGAGTGGTGTGGGAGACTGCTGCACTAGGCTTCTGAGGGACAAGATGGATGTGAACATCCTCGGAGAAAGTGGAGCAAAAGAAACAAATGTCTGAGATACAGACGTTTGTAGCAATTGCTACTTCCATGCATTGCCTGGAAAACTTTGTAACTGATCCTCGATGCCCACTGCTGCTGCAACTGAACAAAGAGAAAATTTGGCTGAGGAGAGGAGATGAGAGTTGACTGATGAGAAGGCAAAACCTCTTCTGTGCTCTGAACCATTTCCTCTAATGGATCCTCCCTCCCATCTGCCGCCAGGATCAGGAGTCAGTCAGCGGATGAATCCGCAGTGATGTGCGTGGAGGAGCAAGGAGCCCTGCAGTCTCCACAGAACATGTTCTAGCCTTTATGTACAAGCCAGCAAGCTTGCCAAGAGTCGGGTCATGGGCTTGTTTCAGCATAGGGCATTGCAGAAGGGTCTTAAGCCATTTAGCTCAGGCATGTTATTAATAGATGGGCTGAATGCCAGCTGTGCTACCAACTTTCCATGCAAGTGCAGTTCAAGCATTATATAAAAGCCTGTTCTACCTCCTCTCCAGGCTCAACACCCTTATCTGCGCCATGGATTGTGCTTGATTTGTCAAAATGCCTCTGGGAAGCCCTTGGGTAGCATGGGCAGGCGAGGTGATTTATGTAGCAGGCCTTCCTGCTACTCTTTCTTCAGGGGTGTCCCTGCTCCAGTGTGTGCTGCCTGCAGCCACTCCAGGAAGTGTTCCTCAGGAACTCCCCTCCAGGCAGGGTTCCTCAGGAGTGCACAGATCCCTTCTGATCTCAAGGGAGTCTCCTGCAGCCCTCCATGTGCCAATTCCTTTGAAAAATACATCCGAGGAGGAGCACTCCCACCCCTCGGACTGCCTGCAGCAGTGGCACCCAGGGGCTTGGTCTCTCCTTTTTGTTGACCTCAGCCCCCAGTGGGCTAAAATCAGCTGTGACCAACTCCTGGCCAGCTGCCACACGGGTGATGCTGCCGCCCCTGCGCTGATCGCATCTCCCCTGGCCATTGCAGCACCTTGGTCCCTCAGCCATCGGTGTTCAGCCCGTGCAGGCCTGCCCTGGCCCTGAGGAGCTGAGGGACAGCTGCCATGGCTGCACTCTGGGAGAGCCCTCAGGGGCTGCGTGGGCAGAAAAAGACCCCCCTTGACTAAGGTGCTCACCCTTGCTATGGGCACCCAGCTGCCTCTGTCCTCCCAGTCCTTTCATGTCCTTCCTCCCTTTTGCAGTCTCTAGGCAGAATGGGATGGCAGGGCTCCTGCCACCCCTCACCACACAGAAATAGAAGGGGTCGTGTGTGTGAGAGCCATATGAGGCCTATATGCTTTTACACTGCAAATTTTGGCTGCATTAGTCCAAACAGCTCAGGCAGCACAGGCCAGCTGCTTTCCAGTGAGACAGTGAATCCATGGGCCCATCCAGAGCTCAGCAGGGCCAGCCCCAGGGACCTGAACAAAGACTAAGCTCAGGGTACCTGAGGGAAAACAGGGACCAAGGGCAGCCACTTGATGAGTGTCTTGCACACAAAATGCCCACGTTCATGTGGCCTCCATGTTAAATTCCTGTCTTCACACAACAGCAACTCCAGATTCCCCTGTGAAGAGGTGGCATTAGACCCTTCTGCTGGCATAATGCACACTGGCTGGGGAAGTTGCCTAGAAAGAAAGAAGAGAATGTAAATAACTACAAAGAGCTTTGTTCTGTGTACTCCAGATCCTGCTATGCCCGGAAATGGAAGTAACTGTGATGTCTACTTCTTAAAGAAATATTATAAAGGAATAAATCTTCAGCTTTAACATAGTGCAATACTTTGAGTGGACACATTCAACCCAAGGAAGATAATTAAAGGGGTTTTTAAACTTCATCATAAAGTACAGATGATTAACAGTGGTGAGAAACTTCATGGAAAACACTCTACAGCAAACATCTGTCAGACTTAATAATAAGCATGCACTCTGCTTTTCATCTTATACTGTTTGACATAATTTTCATTGGCTATAAATCTGCAGGGTTTGTTTATATTTCTATTTGCATTAGGATTGGTTGCCACTTTATATTTGATCAGCAGAGCTTCTATTCACTGGTATAAGGAATCAAATAATGATTGTGTATATACAACAATCTGAGCATTAGAGTGCAGGAGACTGTAAACAAAATTTTTAAATCTCTGCTTATCATCATAAGAAATTTTCTCTCTAGGTCTTTAATGACAATCAGTTTCTAGAGGCTTTTCCCAAATAACTGTCATTGAAAACAACAGCATATTTTTGGTAGCGTGGTCCTGAAATGCATCATCTTCCTGCTGCTGAGATATAACTTCTTATCTGTCTGTTTTCAATCTGTTAGACAATGCACAAAGGTAGTGCCCTCATTTTACTTTCCCTGCTTTTTTTAATGTCTAGTAGTACATCAACAAATAGGAAGAAAACACTCCTGATAGATGCACCATAGGAGGCAAAAGCTGTGCATCAGGGACACCCTGTAAAATGGCTACATATTGTGGGATGATGCAGCAGATCCCTCCTGAGCTGACATTTCCATATGTACAAACCCAGTTTTAAAAAACAAATGGCTTATTGGAAACATATGATAGAAAAAGTAGGATGAGTTAGAATGACAATGAAAACATTGATGACATGGCTCCTTTGCCCTTAATTAGGGCAAGCAGAGAACCTTTTAAAACAGTACAGTCCCCTCTCATTCCTTTGCAGCTTTGTTTTTTTATCTCTAAAACACGGATCAGTCTGTGATGCAGGGACCTGGTTTTAATCATCATCTTACATAATCTCTGCAATCATAGTAAAGTGCAGTGCTGTTCAGTGATTTTAAAAATAGCTTTATTCAGCTATCAGCATACTAATTACACTTGCTTATTCCAACCTGGTTCATTCACCATCTCAGCTGCAGAAGCCACGCTACCTGGGGTGTAATCAAATACAACTGGCTTTGCCTGCTACACCACTGTAAGAAGCAGATCCTCCATCAGGAGCCATAACTCCTGCTCCTGGCACAGCAGTGAGAAGCCATGCTGCAGTGAGATCTACTGGATGATCCACCATGGCAAAACAAATGGATTTAGGGAATGTTGCCTACAAGGCTGCAAACAGCATTCAGTCAGCCATTTTGGGCTTTGCAAGCAGGGTAGGGGAACAGGGAAAAAAAGGCAAATGAAAATAAAGCTCCTTCAAGGAAAGGAAAGCTCCTTTTCCCTGCTGAGAAGGAAGAGATGACAGCATGGGAAGTGCTGCCTGACAGCTCCTAGTACTACCTGAGGCATAAAGGAGTTGCCCGTAGGGAAAGGGCTGGGGAGAATCCCTGTGAGAAGCAAATGCTCAGCATCTGATATAGGAAGTCAGTGTGGCTTTGTCTCTTTTAACACTTTTTCCTTTATGAGGGATTTCTCTGTCAGCACCTTTTGAAGTGTTTTGCCCACTCCAGAGCCTTGTGGCTGCCTGTTCCGTGCCACAGCTCCCACTGTCCTAGCACTATGTCTGCTCTCACCATGTGCCCAGCTGCCCTGTGTGACTTCTGCATCCAGGTACTAAGTTGAAATGACACTAAAAAACTGTCTGGAGGACTTTGCTGAATCTCAGTATAAAGGCCATTACCTGTGGGCTGGATGGAGGACTTGAATGGCTTGGGAGAGAATTATCAACCAGTTCCCTGCTGAAAAGTCATGTCTCCATCCTACTTTCTTCTTCCTGATTTGTTTTGTTTTGGGCAATCCTATGTGTTGGCAGACTGGCTGCCCTAAACACAAAATCTAGGTACTAAGGACTTTCCACCATTTTTACTATCTCTGTTTTAAAAGCAGCTTTTTGCAAACAGACTCCACTGACTTAACCCGGCAGCGTCTGACCTCTGAAACAGCTCTCACCTTACACGGGCATTGTGTTTGCTTCAGTAAACTGGAGAGTAAACAAATGTGAGATCGGGGGGCTGCTGAGATTTGGTGAGCTAGAAGCCTAATTGTTTGGGCATTTAGTACTCCCACGCTGACAGGAGCTGTTTGCTTCCCCTGCTGCTTTACCACTCCCTTCCAATGAGGCTGCAGTAAAATTAATTGTCTGTGACAATGTATCTTACTGGAAGCAGATCAGTCACCTCCCTTTCACTGGTGATATCATCTCCACCGGTGTTCACAGTGGCCAGCATGGGGACCCTGGCCCTGCTGAGGATGCACAGCCAGGGCCCCGTGAGCAGCCAGGTGTTGCAGTTTCTTTGGGTGGTCTGTGTGAGGGCTAAGTACCAGTAGCCGCAAAAAAATTTATTATTTTCAAAAGCTGTGAGATATTTTTTGTTTGTTTTGTTTTTCAAAACAATTCATCTTGAAACAGCTGGGTAATAATTTGTGCCTGGCTGTGTTTGCAGGGTAGAATTATAATAATTTCTTTTTCAGGGTTCAGGGACAGAAGAAAAGATTATTTGGCAGACAAAGGCAGACATACCTTGTATCCCTTGAAGTGCCTCCAGTTGTTTATTCCTGGAGACTGTGAATGCCACTAAAATACATGAGAGCTCGCTATGAAGACAACTGTCTGATGTGTACAAAAATAAAATGCAAACTTACTTCATTTTAGACAGAAGACATGTTACTTTAACATACAGATTTTGAGACAAAATGAGAAACTTGAAAGTGGCTGCCAAAGGAAAGGGTGGGTTGCCAGAAGGATCAGCCCCTCAGAAATTTTACTCACTGGGGCACAGCCAGGGTTTGCCAGAGAAGACTTAGCCCACTCCTAATGTTGAGGGCTTAGGAGGGAGAAGCCTCAGCTCAACTCAGACTGCCAAAGGGATGGGGTTTTTGGCCAAGCAAGTTTTTCTTGCAAGGAACCACCAGAATTCTGGGGCAAAGGCTCAGTTCACATCTGTGTAGGGCGTTAAACAGAGCTGGAGCTCCAGCATGAGCAGGGATGCAAAGGGGCTGCCAAGGGACAGGATAATAAGCTGAGAGGGTCTTGCACTGACAACTTTTTATCTGGGGGAGAACGTTTTGTTTGCATCTCCTTACCAGTGAATCTTATCAGATTGGTGGGTTTCATCTCCTCAGTCTTCACCTGATGTATGAACTAATGAAAAAAACCCCATTCCAAATCCTTAAATTATCCAAGACATCTCACTGCCAGTCTATCTTTCAGTTTGAACTTTCAAACTGCAAATGTTTGTCTCACTCTCTGGCTGTTACAAAAGCAAATCCTGTGTGGATTTATTATAAAAAAATCATTTATTTTAAAAATATACAGCTCATCTGGCTGAGTTTTAGTCACCTCTGGCAGTAAAGTCTTGTGTTTTCTTACTGGAACTCTGTCACCTGGAGTTTGGATGTGGAAGTTAGTTACATGTCAGAGGAGTGTGGGCAGATGGTGCAACTGATGAGGCAAACCTTCAGCCTATCAGAGCTAATGCCACTCAAGCTGTGGGGAGGACAAGAGACTGCTTGATGGGACCCCTGGCTGCAGGTGCCCAAGGTGGCTGGTGCCAAATGAACGCCCCAGGGAACACGTCAGCACATCCCAGCTCTGCAAGGGTGGATACTTCTGGGCAAAACCATTTTCAAAGATAAAAGTCTCCTGGCATACTCATTCATTCTCTTTGTAGCTTTTCCAGCACATGTTTATTTCCATGACTTGGACAAACACCAGCTCCAAACTGAGGTTCTTGCTGAAATGAAAATGCAAATGTTTGTCTTGCACAATCAAATTAATGTCAGGACACCTTAATGGGCCTGACTAGCCTCATCTGGGGTCTCCACCTACACACCTGCCTGTGGACTCAGGATCCCCATTTCAGCTGAGCCCTGGGCTGTCAGTCTGTGTCTGAGTGATGCTACAGAGGTATCAGTCTCTAGCTCAGGCAGAGCTGTGTCTGTGCCTGTCCAAGGATCCTGTCAGTCCAGATCCTGACCAGCAGGCTGACTTCCCAGCTTGACCACAGACCTGCCTTGTCACTGGGGACCTGCCCAGCAAGCACTGTGCTGTATCCAGCACTGGTTACCTCACTGAACTTTACTCTGATCTGCTGACTGACTTCCCAGCAAGATTTTGGACCTGTCTTATAAGCACGGACTTGCCCGGTAAGATCTGAATTCTGGGTAGCATCTGGCTACTGTCTGCAGCTTTGCTTTGCTCACCTTGCTCAAGTACTGTGGGGCTGGGCCCTGGCTGGAGAGCTCCTCCTCTTGGGAAGCAGCTTGGCTTCATGGCACCGAGGTGGGGCCAGGCTCCTCAGGGAGCCACAGGACTCGGGCACTGCAGATGGGGCACACTGTGCTGTGAAGGTAGCACACGATTTGCTTGTCTGATCTGTTCAGTAGGCTGGAAAATTGAACTATTTCATTTCAGTTGCTTCTGGAAAAAGTTGCTTCAATGCCTAATCAAGTCCAATTAGAAGTCTAAATGGATTATGTTTTCCATTGGGATACAAGGAACAGCCTGTTCCTGCTCCCCAGCACTGGTCTGGAAGCCGTGGTTTGGCATCCTGTAGCCCTGGAGGTGTGGAACAAACTTGGGAGATGAAGCAAGGGGAGCAGAACTGAACCTGTGCTCCTCTGCATTATCTGTTTTACCTGTTGCATCTTCATATTCTCAGGTGAGAAAAAAAAATCATGAGCTGATTGTATTTTTGGCTTTTGTCAGCTGTGACTGGTCAGGCTTGAAGTCTCTTAATTTTACTACAAATAATTGTCATTTTGTCAATATTGGCCGACAGATACAATGCTGGTAATCTTGCCAGAAATGATGCTGTCCAGGTTACCAGACCAACAGTCTTGGTCCCACTGTAGATGGCAGGACAAATTTAAGTGGCTAAAGAGCAGGGCTGTCCCTTTAAAAATGCATGGCTGCAGGCATATCTATTTACACTTGGTCATTTTTTACAATTTTAAACTAATAGAAGATTCAGTTACTTCTTTTCCAAGCCTGTAATTTTCTTGTCAATTCCCTGCTCCCCTTTTCTTTATATAGGCTATTCTGTACCATGACTGCAAATAATCTTCACAGGCACTCAAACACATGGCAATGATTTTGCCCCTCTTCCCCATGCACGTTTTCTCATTTTGCTTTAATGAAGCATCTTCTGGGTGGGGTACTGCAGATCCCATTACATACACTTCTGTATCAGCACTGCTCCTAAGCAAAATATATTGATTGGTGAAGCTTTGGACCTACTTTAATCAAGTAATCTAAATAGGGCTTAAGCTTCAAAACCCTGGTGATGCTCCTAGCTTCAAAGCTTTTACTTACACTGAATTAATTTATCCTGGATGTTCTAATTCTCTCAGAAACCCTATAGATTATAATGTTCGAGGTTGCAATCGTGGCTCTGATAATATTCCCTAAACTTGAACTCTATTGATCGTAAGGCAAAGTCAGAAGTGGGAGTGGGGAACACAAGGAGAAAACCAAAGGATTTGATTTGAAGCAGGGGTGAATGTGTTCACACCTCTAAGCAGGCTGCTGGGAAAGAGGTGTTAACTACCTCAGAAGGTGTTCACACTTTGGAGTTTTTTGAATGAAGATACATTCTGATATGGACTGAGTGTCAAGTGATCATTTCCAGATTCCTCATCTAATATTATAGTATGTCACAAATATAATTCTTGGTCAAAGGGAAGGTTAGCTGGATTTCACATGTTGAACATCAATACAAGTTACAGTATTAGTCTCAGCTGTACCACAGGAAAACAGAATAATGTACTTCCCTATCCAAGCAAGAGCTATAAACTATGATATGTAGCTACCTGATGCTGAATTATGTGCACTGATTGCACAATGGATATGTGCTGAAGGCCTGATAGTGTTAGGTTAACAGTTACCTCAATGATCTTAAGGGTCTTTTCCAACCTGAATGATCCTGTGATGCTAAGAATATTCTCATCTTTACGGATCAACACGTTCATGTTTGTAAGAGCCACCAGGGCTCTTCCATGCATGCTTGTGATGCACTGAACACACAGGGAAGTGTCTAATCTGGTGTGTGCTGCAATGCCATTAAGTCAGACTGGGTTTGATTGGTGTTAGAAGCGAAACGTGCTTAAACAAATGTAACTACACCTACTGCGGTGTTGATGCAGGGTCCCTCTGGGTGGCAGGCATATAAGCCACTGGCCTTTCAATGGAAATAACAGGGCTGGCATCCTGTGTTCCTGTTGCCCATGGCAGAGGCCTGGCATAGTCTATGGATAGCTCCACCCTGGCACAGCACTGCCTGGTGCAGAGAGGCTCGGCCATGGGGCAGTTACTGTCCATCTCTGGAGGGTGGCAGACAGCCCTCTCTAGATAACTCCCAAAATTTCCTTAGAGACTGGGCCCTGGGCCCTGCCTGTTTCCCAGAGATTATCATGAAGACAACATATTGGTGAATAAATTAAAAGATTATTTAAAGCAATGATAACTTTTATGTTTTCATTAGGTAGTCAGGTAAAGGCTCATACTATTTTGAATAAAGACTATCTCCTGCTTTATGAATCTCAAAGACTATGAAGCGATTTCACACAGAGAGCTCTGATTACTACAGTAATAATTTCTTCTACCAACCTTTCAAACACTTATTAATAGAAAAAATATCAGTTCAAACTGTCTTCACTTCACACAGAAAATATCAGTGCTCACAGTGTGAACTTTCAAATTCTTATCTGATTAGTTAATGTCAACAATTACTAGTGTACTATCAATTTAAATTTCTACTGTCCTCCATTGATCTCAATCTCCATATACCATGCAGTGCATATCACTTAAAAAGTAACTTTCCTGACTGGCTAGGGATGACTTTCTGTCCTGCTGTCAACTGGCAGTAAGTAAAACAGGAAAATTTGGCACATTTTCCTGTGCATATTTCCTTGTGACAGACTCTTGCCTTGCTGCTCAGCATCAGTTGGACAGCATCTTTAAGGATACAGAAAGTCATCCAAGAACAGAGCTGGGAAGTGATAGCAAGGCAAGCCACTTGGTTTAGTTTCTTATTTTCTCATTTCATAAACCTTTAGGCACACACAGATGGCACATTTCTATTTTTATCATGACAGCAATGACTGGTGCCTCCTATGAGAGAAGACAGAAAAAAAAAGAAGCTAAAAGGTCAATTGTAGTCTAGGTAAGATGGTGCTGCACTGATAGTGCTGCACCTGGTGTTTGGAAGGCATCAGAGCTTCTGAACTATTTATTTCTTTTAGTCTGCTAGTGTCAGGAATCCTATTCCTCCAAGGGGAAAGGCAAGGCAGCCTCTGGCATTTTGGCATTCCTTCTCTCAGTCCTCATTAAGCCTGAATACTATTTACAATACTATTTAAATTCTGATTGACTATATTGTGACCAATCTAACCTTGCTTGGTTTTGCACCTAAGTTCCAGAATAGGTTGAATTACTTCATGGCCACTGTTTTCTGAGCAGGGTTAATATGAATTGCAACTGCCAAAGCCATGAATGAGTGGATCACACCAGCCCCTGTTCCCTTACAGTTCTCCAATTCTTTATTCTCAGATCTCTTAGGAGGACCAAGACATTTAGACAGCTGCATCCCAGTGGAAGGGAGGGACTGACCTTTAGCTCTGCAAAATCCATTCTCTCAGGTTCACAGGTGCTGGAGAAGACCAAGGAGACCCAGTCCAGCTGATTAGTTTAGTTTAAGGTCACGTACACAACCTCAGTCTTGAGTAAATGTGGATTCCTTGCACATGTATCTGAATGTATGGTACAGCTTAATTCTATTTTATTTCCAAAACCCTCAGAAGCTCTGTATACAGAGTAGACATCTGGACTCCTAATTTCTCTCCCCCTGTTCATGCCTGCTCCCCCCTCAGCAGTAATCCCTTTCTCTGCTGCACGCAGTAGAAAATGAGTGTCCCACCCCTCCTGTGCCCTGCTGCCAGGCTGTTTTACGTAAGCATCCTTCTCTATTCCCCATGGCAGGACAGCACGTCCTATTGGAGCCAGTTGTTGTCTCTAATCTCTGAGCATAAACACACAGATTACATTCCATCCTGTCACCAGTGTGCAGTGGATAACAGGCATGCTGTCATATCTGTGCTGCTTTCCCTGGGCTGTGCTGATCACTGTGTGACTGGCACCAGGACATGTCCCATCATGGGCTGGGACAAGCCTTCCTTGCCCCCCTCTTCCCTGTGCTTTGACACACGAGGCTGCTCCATTCAGCCCTCCACAGGAAGCTTTTGTATCATCCTCCTACTTGGTCAAGGACATGAGGACATCATAATGGACAAGCTGGACTCTGTGTGGCTTCAGTCACATTTGGTAGGCTCTCCTCTGCCCTTAGAGTTTTCCAGTGTTTGACCTTCATGGTAGATCCCCCAGAGTTACCAAAAGGTGGAGAAGACATTTAAAATTAAATCCAGCTGTCAATAAATTAGTGCCTGGCCTGATTATTCCAAACAGCTTAATGACAAAGAAACCCAAATGCCAGAAATGTCTCTCTTGGACAATTCCTCCCCCCACTCTTGTTCTTCCACTAGCAGAGCTGGTTTTAAGACAGGAGATGGAACTATGAAGCTTTGGATTAGTCAACAGCTGGACTCTATGCAATGTCTTCACTGCTAGGGGTAGGAGTGGGAGAGCTACGTGTGTATCCACATGAATATAGGTGAGGGAATACAAGCTACAGCTTGCTAAGTTGCTGAATGTTGCACTTGCCTGTATCTATCATGCTGTGGCTGCAAACTTGGAGTTACAGCAAGGTCCCAGTACTGGATAGGTCAAGGGAGTGTATTAACAGCAGAAGGGATGGATTATTATGGTGATCAAATTGCATCTGCATGTGACTCCTCCCTGCTGGAGGCATTACAGGCAACATGAATTAAAAATTTTTAAGTGCAGTGTGCTCCCTTTTACCTGATGCCTGAGGCTTTCAGCTCTCACCAAGTTTGCCTGAGAAAGACCTTGCACAGCCATTGAAACTCTTGCTGCTGGTTTCTGGACTGGGGGAATTAGCAGCTGCCTGCACAGGACTTATTTACCTGGTGGTTATGGTGCCATCAAGTATGCTAATATTGAGGAGGGAATGGGAATTTACTGAGAAGTTGCAAAGCTTTCCAAATACGATCTCTCATTTTGTATTCGTGTGCCACTTGCAAGCAGAGGTTAGCAAGAGTGGGGAGAAACACCATGGTTCATTCAGTCATCAAATTAATAAATACAGGGAAAGAGTGGACAAAATGGGCTGATTCCCTCACTTAATGTCTCATCATTTGAGAGTTATCTCAAATTATCTATGCCAGGAGGCAAAGAGTGTTAATATCATACTTAAGCTGTGCTGGCCACTCTGAACAAACCGAGTTTACAGGGCTCTAATTTGGGACTTTAGGCATCATCTCAAACTCAAACTGAGGTACAGGCAACAAAATTATTGCTGAAACAGAGAAACAAGCCCACAAATGGGACTCGATGCCCAGCTATCCCTCACCTCGTCGTTGCACAAGACTGGACAATTGGTCGGCATTCTGCATGATGGGATCCGACTTTACTTAGTATCAGAACAAATCTCTAACACAGATTTACTGCTGTGAACATATTTACCAAAGTTGAGGAGGTTCAAATAATGGGCAGCTTACAACCAGTTAGCTACATTTATTGTATAGGATCTATTTTATTGTGTTGCTAATTTATGTTGGTCATACCAGATAAAATTTCCTCATAAAAGCCCAAGAAACAGAGCAGGCTGCATCCAAGTCTGTGTACTAAACTGCTGTTTGCTTTCCAAGTCTTTTGTCTTTCCCTCATTTCTTCTCTCTCTCATTCCTTTTTTCCTTCGTGCAGAGAAGAGAAATGATTGCTAATGAATTGCAAGCATGGGGTATGGAAAGATCAGTTAATATGGCCCAAGTATTCAGTAAAACAAATACATTAAAGTGATCAAGTAATAAATGAAAATAGACCCAAAGAGCAGGTTCCACTGAGAAAACATGTGAGAATGTAAATTAATGTGACTTGATGAAACTTGAAATATCATAACACAGCAGGGCATATAACACATCAGAGGAAATGTGAAAATTATACTTTTCCCTGAAATCTCAGTTTTCAAAAATAAGTTGCTTTTAAATTCTTCTAAAAAATATAATAAAGGAATTAGTGTCAAGAAAAAGGTTATTGTTGTTTATCAGACTGCAGGCTCATGGTGACTTGTCACAAATTTCCTCTTTTATTTCTCTAACTATACAGTGGGAAAAGAAAAATCCCAAAGTCTTTCTACTTGTCTGGTTCCCTCTTCTTAATTTTGCACAAGGGATTTTTTAAAGTTGTTTGGACTAAATGGGTAAATGGCATGATAAGCCTATGTGTTGGGAAAGTCTTTCTTCTCTTTCAGTCATGAGAGATTTTAGATTTTTCTACTGGCCTTGATGCTGGAATGTAGTCCTCACTGGGATCTGAGAAATTACTTAGGAGGGGAAGGATTTCTCCCCTGTAGAACACCACAGAGCCAGGAAGTTGCAGGAGAACAGGTCCCTTCTGGCACAGAGCAGATTTCTGTAGGAAGAACACCAAGAGTGCAGCTCTGCAGAGTGAAAAAAGTTGCCACAGGGCCCAGAATTGTTCATTTCCTCCTCTGACTGCAGTGACTGTGTGTGGAAAAGGGAGCCTTGGTCTCTTTCTCTAATGCTGAGTGCTCCAGGGGAAGACTGTGTACTGGATTTTGGCTGAAGATGGGTATGTATCCTCTAGGGCATGTATCCTAACTGTCCCTGTGCCAACTACCACCTCTCTGCACTGCTCCAGCTCAGATGCTTTCCCCAGACTATTTCTTGGTTTTTTAATTTCCCTGTTTCCCTAATCCTCTTAAATAACCCTCAATGAAATTACTTTTATTCCACAGAAGAGAGTGTCTGTAAGCAGAACAGTCTGGGTTGTTAGGGGATAAAAGGTATCCTGATGCAACCAAACCCCATCTCTTTTCATGCAGAACTGCAGGAAGGTGGGATAGTACTGTCCAAAGAGAAAGCTGGCAGATTCCTGTGTAACAAAACCTGTTCATAGCAGGTAAAATGTGGGGAGGCCTTGTCCCTGGGTATGCAGAAACTGTGGTGGGGAAGAATTAAAACTCTTTCCCAAAAGAGAGGTCCTTTGAAGAAGAGGGTTTCTAATTCCTTAAGAACTGTTAGCAGAATATGAAGCAGAACCATAGAAGTTAAGCCCGATCCATTTGCCTGGCTAGTTAAGCTAAAGAAACCAGTTTGGTTTTGCAGTTCTCAGCGTGTGTGATCTCTCCAAGATCCCTTTTATTTGCTTATTTATGTATATCATTGCTGAGGAAGATGATTAAACTTCCCTGTTACTGAGGAAGATGATTCAACATCTCCATTATGAACCACATTTTACTCAACATATTATAGTAGTACTTTCTAGATCCTTCACTACATGTGTTTAGACAGGACTTCTGAAATATTTTGCCTGTGTTTCCCAAAGGAGGAGTTGGTGGCCTGAGAAAAAACTCTAGAGTCTCAGAACACCAGGGGAATGCACACAGTGTTTACTCTTGCCTTGTTCTAACTAAACCTTACAAATGATCTTTCCCTGCTAGTAGACTTTCACTGCTGGCATTTTTTTCTAAAGCAGTTTTATGTCTTGTCAGTTGTTCTGCATTTACACTGCAGCTTCTCTGCTTGCATTCAAGCCCTGAGAGTGCATTGCTCTCCACCTTAGTTTTTTTCCTGGTGAGAGTGAGGCATAACTGTTATTAGGACATTTCCAGAAGAATTAATTCTGGCTAGTTTCTCATACCTGTGCCCTTTCCCTTCCCTGCTACTCTTTACTCTGGTTTTGGGTGGCAGCTTCTTTTTATTGCTTAGAACCAGCAATGCCAGAAGAAGAGACATTAATATTCCACAGTGAAAGACAGTTTTTAAGAAATAAACTTGTTTTATTGCAGGCAATGGAGAAGAAGTAGGAACTGAGCATCTGAGTGAGCCACACCTCACAAGAACTTAAGAGGATGAGCCACTGAGAAAAATCTGGAGCAGAAGTGCTATCCTGTATCATCCCAGAGGGCAGAGTATCAACAGGGATACCCGTCCTTCTGGGATCAGTGGTAGAGACCAGCTCTTTGAAAGCTTCTCACCAGGTTAAAAACTCAGTCACAGCAATTAACTGTACATTGCTGAAGTCCTGGGATTGGTTTTGAATAAGTTTGGGGAAAAATTATGTGCAAAACAGCAAACAGAAAGAGGTTAAAATATTCTACAATTGCTTAATAGAAAATGGGTCATTATAATAGCTTTTCTGTTACAGAACAATTGTGTGTGTCCTTTGGAACATTTACTTGTGGCATACTCTTTAAACAGCTATTAATAGAAATACTTTTTTCTATGAGACCCATCCAGTTGCATGATTTATGCAGTCCTATTAAAAATTATCTACCCAGATTATATGAAATTTAGAGTGAAGAGCTGATGTCCTAAGCCCCTGAGAATATTGGTTTCACTAGGATCAGGATTTCACTCTCATTTCTTAATCTCTGACATGCTGTGGTAAAATTGTTAATTATTGTGTCTGATCATCCTGATCAAACTGGCTTACAATTTCTCAGTCATAGACAGCAGTAGAAGAGATTCACTAATTTTAAGAAAAACAAAGTCAAAATATTTTTAAGGCTTTTTGGATATTGCAGTAGCCTTTAAAGACCTTAGTGATGACACAGCTGGAATTCTGGTATAAGTCTTAGGTAATATTTTGTGGTGTTTGAGGCTTGCTGTTACTAGCATGTTTGGTTGCCTTCTTAGTGAGTCTTTAAAGCCATTTGTAGTAATCACTGAGGTCTTGTCAAATGGTACTGGAGCATCTCTGTCTAAATCCATACATAAATCCCAGTCCTTAAAACCAACACAATCAAAGGAGGAGACCTTAGTTTAAAAACTATTTCAAGAAGTCTCATCCACCTTCATTTTGCTGTCATCTGCCTGGAAAGCAATAAAGAGAGTGGAGACAAGGAATAGGAATTGTAGGAACAAACACAGCAGAAAGGTCAGCCTGGGGTTTTTTCTCAGGTGCCTGGACTGGTGTCCATGAGGCCAGATTGTTGAGCACTGGCTTATATCATCAGTAAACACCATGCTCCCACTGCAACCTGTACAAAATGGGATTACATAAACCACTTATTTCTCATTCTCCAGCTGTATCTCATTCCCTGCTGCTGCTTCATTTCCTTATCCTGCGCCCTTCACCACCCTTGATTTGCTAACCTCTGCTATCAGCAGCTACAGGACGTCAGGCTGTGTTCCTCTCTGGAGCAGATTTTGTAGTGGTAACATTATACAAACCAGAAGGGGAACATCTATCTCATGCTATTCCTTCCTCCCTCAAGCCAGCTCTCTTATTTCCTCCTGCTCCTCATCTTCAATTTTTCAACTTAAATACTTCTGCATATAATTTCCACCACTCCTGTTTGCTTTTGCTGCTTCTGAGCTTCCAGGAACACTCTTCTTTCCTTTGTATGAGAGGTCATCAGTGGGGTTTGGGTTTCCAGTAGCAGCTCTTGAGTGCTGCTGTAGTTAAATGAGCTGAGACCATTCCTTCCTTCCTTTGCATCCTTTCCAAAAGGATTTCTATCACCTGAGTTATATTGATCATTATTGTGTGAAATCCTAAAGGTTTTTAAAGTGGCACCAGATATGTTTAAATACCTAAATGACTTCCCAGTTGTGGTCAGCCAGCTTCTTTCTCACAAAATTCTGTATTATCATTTGTTATTTGATCTCATAACTTGGCCGTACCCAGCACTATTGACAAACAGGCAATGGAGAGTGTCTTAGTAGTAGAAAATCTCATTGCTCACATGAAGTTATAGAAGCTTCCTGGAAGCTGCCAAAGCCAAAGGAGCTATGCCATTTATTATGCTGGCTCATAAAATGACCTGCTTTTGTAATCTGTGCATCTTCTTATGCCTACAGATTTCTTGTGCATGTCTCAAGAGCAAAAGCTTGGAATAAGAATGGTTTTCTCAGCACAAAGCTGTACTTCAAGTTGTGAGTAACAGAAAATATGAAAAATAACCCCCAAAGGACTGTCCAGTTACATGACTCAATTTTCAGCTCACCTATTTGTCTCTGTCACTTGCTTAACCATTCCATAACATTCTGTTTGCAGGTTGTATTATCCATTTTTAACTGAATGACAGTGTCCACACAGCTGTGAATGGCAGGTGGCCTGGATTTTCACTGGACGTATAAATTAAACAAAACAATTTAGACAGCCTTCCAAATTCTTCCATTCTTTCTAGAGTAGGTTATGATGTACCTAATCAAGAGGAAAGTACCAAATTGCATCAGATTTGACCCACCTTTCCAAATAAACTTTTGGAATTAAGAATAAATATTACATGCTTATGTTAACTGGTCAATGCTGATGGTATGCAGATACATATTTTTGTAACAGTTGTTGTCATAACCTAGTAACAATTTATTTTAAAAGAATGAATTCTACTCCAAAACCTGCTCATATATTGTATATTTGTTCCTGTATCTTTCTACACATATCACATGTTTACCAGCAGGAACTTGAGGATTAAATGATTGATAAAGTGATGAAGAGAGGCAAGAGGCAAGTAAGTTATCCTGAATGAAGGCCAGCAAAGCCATACTGCTGTGCCACTGAAGTCTGTTTTACACATATACTATAGGAAAACTGCTTTTGCCTATTCCCAGATCCTTCCAGTGGTCTCTGCTGTATCCTTCTTATGTCTCATGAAGGTTTCTTTATTCATC
The DNA here is from genome assembly GCA_013399455.1 of Anthoscopus minutus. Classification (NCBI taxonomy): domain Eukaryota; kingdom Metazoa; phylum Chordata; class Aves; order Passeriformes; family Paridae; genus Anthoscopus; species Anthoscopus minutus. Next base: position 152,181 of record VWYI01039423.1, on the reverse strand, counting down.
CTCTACCTACAGCATTATTGAAATTGCCCTCCTTCTGCTCCCCCAGCCTCTCTGTGGCTACAAGCATCATGGAAACAAAATCTGCTGTTCATGTTTGAAAAAAGGGGATCTCTCTGACCAGTAGGAATCTCTTGTCTCTAGCTCATAAGGTCTTTGAAGAATGGCCTGTCATTCAATAGATGTGTACAGCATTTAGCACATGAGGCTGCCCCACTGGGGCCCTGGAGATGGGATTGCAGTACAAATGGGAGCAGTGCAGGTTTGTGGTAAAATGATGAACTGCACAGCCATGTGGCATCATTTATCACACAGCCCTCACTACAACAAACAAAGCATGGAATATAATAATTCCTAAAGATGTATATCACTTTTTCTTCCTCCCTTTTTGTTTTCTTCAGAGGGGAAATTTATACACCACTATGCTAAGTTGTGACTAAGAATGGGAATCATTTGAAAACAGGGCTGCAGAAAAAGATTTGTTTCAAAATAATCAAATGCTTGAGAAAGCTTCACTAGAGAATTCTGAAAATTACTTGATGATAATCTGCTCTGAGTCTAGGAAGAGTCAGATGATGTTGATAAAGAAACATTTGAAACTTGAGCATTTGTCAGTGGCATTAGGGGGTTTTAATTAATCAACTTTCCAAGTGCTGAATTTATATCTGCATTTGGCATTTAGTCATTGTAGATAGTAAACTGTACTTAGTAATCTTGCCTGTTCCTCATGAATCTTCTTGACAGACAGATGGGAGCTGTACATCTGCCTGAAGCTGAAGAGGTCTTCTCACACATGAGAAAACTAATCATCAAAGCCTGACCAACAAAAATCATCACCCAGAGTCAGTAGCCCCATCATCAGCACAGGAGAGCTGGGAAGGGTGGGAAAGAGAGCAGGAGAGCTTGATGGAAAGAGTATGCAGGGAGGACCAGAATCCACAAAGGGATGGGGAAGGCAAGTCTGAGACCACTGGAAAGGCACAGGGATAAACAAGGCAGTTTCCCACAGACTTGAATGTGGAAATGGCCTTTGTCTCTCACTTCATCTGTCTCCCACAGGGAATAGTCTGGCATCTCATCTCCTGGGTTACTGGGAAGGAGGAGGGCATGTGTGACTGGGAGCTCCCAGCTCCTCCTCACACCTACCACTTGCTCTGCTGCTAAATGCAATATGCTTTGCCATTACCTAACTGTAATTTGTTAAATTGTTATAAAGAACTTTATCACTATAAAGGAAAGCTTCAGCTGCAGAGTTGAAAGGCTTGTTTCAAATGTGAATATTCCACATGAAAGAATTTCTCTTGTTTCAAACCATTTGCATTTTCCTTGTATGTTATTGATCTGATTGAACAGTTCCTAGATCAAAGGAATGCTGGTAAATGAGCAGCCAAGGTGGCAATATGCAAAGTGGACAGCTGTTAAGAGAGCAGCCTAAATAATTGCCCAAGGATTTGTTGGCTAACATGATTAATGATTATGGAAATATGATGACATGATACCAAAGAGTAGTGTGCAGTGATTGATGGGGAAGTTGGATAAGGCCAAGCTTAGATATCAGAGTATGGGAAACAGTAATTCAGCTTGTAATCATGGTATATATGGTGCTTAGTTAGGAAATTTTGATGTTTGTTTTTGCTTTCTGATAAGAACTTAAACTCCATAGTTGTGTGTAATATTTCTCTCGCAATGAGGTAAGAAAAAAACCCTCCTGCCAACAATGCATGGTAGCAGCAGAATAGATGTAAAGAGACAACCTCATCTTTTTAAAAAATCCCCATAAAACTTACTGGAAGCTCATGCTGCTGTTTTAATTAACACCTGAGCAAACTATACATAACACATTAAAGTAGAAAAAGATCTGTTACTGGAATGACAGTAGTTTGCATATAGACAGCTTTTTCTCCTGTTTTATTTTTTTTAACCTCAAATTCCAGCAGCCAATAGTAGCATAATGCAGAAGATGGGACCAAATTGCAGGCTAAAGTTACACCATGGTAAAAATACTGAAAACCCTTGCAGTTCATTCTCTACTGAAAGTTATATGAGATTTCTATTCACTCTGTGCTGGTGAACGATGCAAACCCTCATCCTCCTTCAGAAATTTTTACGTTTAAGGATCACAAAAAAGAAGGTAATATTTAAAAAGTTGATAAAAAGCTATTATAAAATGTGAAACACTAGCAGACAGTTTTAGAGGTGAGAATAAAAGGCAGCAAAGTCCTCAGGGTGAAACCCCAGTCCAGGAAAATGGAGTGCAAAATTGACCTCAGCTTGGGCAGGATTCCATGCTGGTTTTTTTGTTTGTTTGGTTGGTTTGGTTTTAAATTCTATTTCCTATATTGAGTGTACATGAATAGGATTCTACTCTGGATCTGAGACACACAATTTCTGTGTGCCAGAAACTTGGCTGCTGTAAGTGAGGGGACCTCACTGAAATTTTTATTTGGGTGGCAGCAGGTGACAGCTATTAGGCCCAGAAGTCCAGCTCCTGCCATTAAAAAGCTGTGGTATCACAACAGTTGTCATGGCTTTAAGAACAGAGTGATGTGGGTAGAATGATTTAAATGAAAAGAAGCATTGTTCATGCTAGACAGCTCTGGAAAGAAACATCCATATTTGAAACCTGGGAAATGCTGTTAATCTCTTCAGGGATGTGAGGCAACAACAAAGGTGGTGTAGGATTCGAGAGAGATACCAGAAGACCTAGTGCTTTAAAGCCATAATCTAGTTTGCAAGCCTCAAGAGTGAGTATTAGTGAAATTACAGTTCTGGTGACGATTTTTCACAACAGAAGGCAAGAGCTAGAGTTGAATCATCTGTTGGCATTTAGGGACAGATTTCTTTGTAGCCTTAGGTGGGAGACCTGGCCTATTCACATCCAAGATTATGTGATGGGTCAAAGCCCCAGTGTTTAGTAATGGTCATGCTCAAATATTCTGAAATATCATCTCTTTATTGAATCCATCACAAATACCACCTGCCCCATCACTCTTCACCACTGGGAAGCCCACGCCCCATTTTATGGCATATATAGGCTTCCCCATGAGAGAAAACTGCAGGACTTTCACACACCAGCTAGACTCTGGTCTCAGAGCCAGACTCTGCCTGGCCTTTCTGAGAGCTGTTTTGAAGCAATCACAAATGATGGCTTGCTATGGGGTTCACATACCAGTTCAGTAATTTCAGTATTTCCAAAATGTAGCCTGTAACTACTGTGTGGCAAGGCATGTGTCTGCCCAAGAGTCTTTGTATGCAGCAGTCAAGATGTTAGAACCAGAGTGGAGAGTGGTGTATCTTACAGCCTAGTGCACACCTGAACCCAAATACCTGGTATCTTTTTATCTTGTTCCAGAGATTTGTTGTGATAGAGTTTCTCATGAATATATGAATAGCAGACAACTGCTGGCACTGCACTGGCTTTTGGGTTTTTTTATTATAATTATATTTATAACCAGTATCAAACCTGGACTAGCCCCACCTGGTTTCTGCAATGCACCATGGAAATTCTGTGGTATATTGGGATTCCTGCAATGGCATTATTTTAATACAGAAAAGCACCAAAAAAACCCACCAAACAAACAAATCATTAAAAAAAATTTGTTACTGATTTAAATGTGATTGGGACAAACTTGTTTGCCTAAAATCCTATAGCATTTTTAAAAAAATATTTTGGTGACTGTTGTCCTGATCATTTAGGTTCTCAGCATTTTTCCAACTCCAGGCTGTGCAAGCCTACACCATAGAAATTTGGAAAGCATGTTGACACCACAGAAACTGTGCAGGGGTCAGCCGAGGGTCTGTGCATCAAGCTGGGGTGGAAATGCTTACGACACCCTTGTTTCAAGAAGGTCTGACTGGCAGGTGCTCTCTCCTTTCTTGCCCTGTGCCAAGTCCACAGCTCATTTCTGTCCAGCTCAGCTTTCACACTGACTGGCAACCTTGATGGTATTCCAGGTCCCTGGGGCCTCCCCCACATACCCCTGGTAGGCAGTCCTGCTTTCAGGTCCCACCCAACTCCCAGAGAAGTGGGGACAGGACACCACTCTTGGACTGCTCTCTCTGGTACCTGGCTGCTTGTGACTTGGCAGACCAAGCCATTTTTCAGCCTGCCCATCTTCCTGGCTGAGGTTCTTCCATGACAAGTCCTTTACACCTTTAATAGGAAATTTTGCAATTCCACTCCGTTTCATATTTCTACTCGAGAATTTAATTTTTTTCATTTAGTTATCCGAAACTAGTTATTTAGCTGCAGGACAGGAATTCAGGTAAGAATGAGTGATCAAATCTTTCATCTCTGACTCCAGCTTTAAGCTCAGGTTAACCTGCTCTTGCTGTGTCTGGTTATAGCAATCAAATTATTAGTAAAAATATGAACTGGGCTAATTTGAATCAGTGTAAATGACTAATACTGTAGGCATTATAGGAACCCAGTATCTCCAGCAAAAATTTAACATGGTTTTTTTTCCCATGAAGTACACAGGAAATTTACATGCATTATTAACAAAATAGGGAGTATTTGGCACATTTCAGAGGGCAGTGAGGTTGGTAGCAAAGCTCCTTTCACAGAACATGATTTGCATTGCAGGAATCAGATTGGGAATGTTTGTTGGCATAATGAACCTGATAGCTTCACACCTACTTCTGATGGAAAGGTGTGCAAAGCTGCATTTTGTACACTTGCTGGAAGATGTGCCAAGGGACTGAGGACTGAAAAAGTAAATGAGTGTGAAGGTTCAGATCCAGAGAGGAACTAGATTTGACTGCATGATACATTCAGAATTGTGTTCACTCCCATGTACATGACAGACATGGACTTACTGTGAGCCCAGCCAAGGGCCATGGAGATGATTCAGGGATTGGAGTGGCTTCTGTATGAAGGAAGGCTGGGATAGTTAGAACTGTTACGAGAAAGGCTTAGGGGGAATCCATTTGGAAACAATCCTGTGCAATGTGCTCTCGGGTAACCCTGCTTGAGCAGGGAGTCTGGACCAGATGACCTCAGTGTGATCCCTTCAAACTGACCCATTCTGTGATTCCATGATCTTACCAGTGCATACAAACACCTGATGGAAAGGAATGAAGACCAGGGAGCCAGACTCTTCTCAGTAGTGCTCAGTGACAGAACAGGAGACCATGGGCACAAGTTAAGCCACATCAAATTCAAACTGAGAACAAGACTTTTTTTCTTTTTCTTTTTTTTTAATTGTGAGGGTGGTCAAACAGTGGCAAAAGTTGCCCAGAGAGGTTATGAGACTCTATTAATGGAGATCTTTGAAACCCAGCTGGACACAGTCCTGGGCAACTGGTTCCAGGCGACTTTGCTCAAGCAGAGGGGTTGGACTAGATTACATCAAGAGGCTGCTCCAGACTTCAGCTGTTCTGTGATTCAAAACCTGTATTCAGTTGCTCTTTAAAATCAGCTGGTACATGCCCTGTCATCCTGTGTACATTTGCATCCAACAACCTGAGAATCACTTTGCCTCTTGGTTTCCTTGCAGTGCTGCCAGTGGGGTGCCAGGAGCCCAAAGTGTGTTGCTCCACCCTATGCACAGTATCTCAAAGGTACCTAATTCCTACCTCTGCTGGTGCACAGAAGTATTTCAGTACTGAGAATCTTCAAAAGCTGGGTACAGAAGATCATGAACATGGGGTTTACACTGTGTTACACTCAGGTTTCAGAAACAGGGATTCTTTTGTTAGCCTGTCCTGGTTAAACCTGGTAAGAGACCTGAGAACCACTGTAGGGACCAGCTATGTGGGTTCAACAGCAGCTGCTGCCATTTTCTATGAAATGCAGCTGGAGAAAGAGTAAGCAGTGGCATATTATCTCTGCAGTAGCTTAATGGTTCTCTCTGTCAGGGAATCCAAAAGTTAAATTATTTTTTCACACAGAGATATTCAAACCCAAACCTTTTGCTGTCCCAAAGCACCAGCTACAAAACTAGTCTATTGCAGAGTAGAAGCATTCTTCTATTTTCCTGTTGAAATTACTCAAGACACTTAAAATAATTCATACTTCATTGCATCAGACTTGGAGGATGACAAGCTGGCCTAAAATTGTAAATTTTTGCTTGGATGCACAGCCCTTATCTAAGAGTTTGTCTTGTAAAGCATCTGTTTCAAAGTAGACTACAGCCAAGTTATTGGGGTATTCTCGTGGGAGGCAGGAGCTGTGACTATAAATCCTAACTGGAAAGACATAATTAAGACCTTGCAGCACCAGAACTGAACAATATTGCTCTGCTAAGCCTTCCCTATTTTGGCGACCATGAACCGGGCAAGCAAAGTGAGAATGTTGCTGTAGGTATTGAATTCTGCAGGGACTCCACTGTGGTAGGTGCACACTTCAAAGACAGGAGTTGCAACAGTAAATGACAAGTGCCTAAAGTGTCCTTCTGGATCTTGGCTTTGGTAATTTTACCTCCAGTATATTTCCCTAGATTGGAGCTGAGGAACTTAATCCGAGGTGCCCATGGAGGAAGGAGGGAGGAAATGAAATTGCATTGTGGTATTCCTGTATTTTCTTTTTTAACAGGCTCTAGTCATTAGTGTTGTCACAACCCTGGAAATTCAGTCAAAGAAGATATCTGAAGGAAAACCTCTTCCTTCCTGCACATACAAACATACACAGACTTTTTTTGATGATGCTTTCAGATAAACAGCCATCACAAAGCCTCAGTTTCATTTTATCTCCATTTTAGCTCCAGGAAAAAATTGCTGCTTCTGCCAGCAGCCTAAACAATTCACTTTGCTGCCAAGTGCCATCTCAAAAAGAGGAACAGTATAAACTAATTTCATACCTATTCAGTTCAATAATAGGTATTGTTCTAACTATACCGCTAGTGATAAGAGGCAGAACAGCTTATTTGCCATTGCTAAGCAACTGTTAAAACAGTGTGTAGAATTCAGCCAGCTCTAATGGGCTGATAGAAATCAGTGTCTGAAGTTCTTGCTTGCATTAGGAAGTCAACAATAATTGTCCTTCTCTATTAACATGCATTTAATCTGGCTGCACCAGATTCAATCAGGATTCTGTCTTAATGGTGTTTGGAATGGTCTGCTCTCCCTTAGAAAAAAATATTTAACCATAATGGGTTGACCTGCTTTAATCCTCTTGTTTTGTTTTGATGCAGTGATGAAGTAGAACAGGAAAAATAAGGTAATATGAAACACTGCACAAATAAAAGCCGATTGTGTGAATTGTATCAAGTGGTAAGGCAGAGTTTGAGGTATTTAGATAGGGTTCCATCAATCACAAGGTGGCATTTGTGTCTGAGATGCAAAGACATCTGCAAACCCCCTATACATTTGGAAAAAAAGAATCTAGGCAAAACAGATGTGCATAAAACCATGGGATTTTTTCCAAGCTTAATTTATGAGTTCATATTTTAGCAATTTCTGTACATCATTTAGGAGAAGGGACTTTGGGGGCTCTGATCATGCCTTACTGAGATAAGTTATGGGCAAATGAATAAATGCAAAGGAAGAAATGTTGCACAAGAGGCTTCTGCATTCATAAGCATTGCTTTGTAGCTGCAGAATTATTTCTGTGACCTAAAAGGATAATGCATTATTATGAGAGGATGATACCTCCTCAGATGCTCTGTTCCCTGTGTGAAAGTAAAGATGCATGAGCATGTAATGATGCATAAGCAGAAGGACTGAAGACTGACTGATGCTGGAGCTGGAAATCTGTACTGGTACTCAACACTGCTCCATTGCTTCTGCTGGTACATAAACATATGATTAACACTTATGCCTGTCAGCAATCCCATCACATTCATCAGAACCACCACTGCTTCCTTTTAAGTAAAAGCTTAAATGCTCTGTTGGCACAAGCTGAGAAAATCAGCACTTTGTTCCATGCAGGTGAAACAACACTGCCTTGCTCAGCCCACTGTACCTCACACCACGCTTCCAAAAGACAGATGTTGGTGTAACAACAGAAGAGTATGTGCTTTGAAAGAAAGACTTCAGACAGTGCCTGAGTCAGAAAACTAACTTGTCACATAATGATATGAAAATGTGGGGTAAAAAGTTGAGACCGTCCCTCTGTGAAGCTTACGGCAGTGTCTGAGTCACCACAGGACATGAGAAAGCTGCCGGCAACGGCATGCAAAGCAGGCTGGGTCTGAATTCTCCTGTTATGTAACTCCTATGTTAGCATCTTCTCTGTTCCATATATAAACCCAGAAAACATTAAAAAGCTGTTGCTGAAAGCAGTGCTTTTATTTATTCATTTGTATGAGCCAAATGTGACTTAAAACATTAGGTATTTTCCATACAAGCTTCAGTACAGGACCAGGCACTTTCTTTGCTGGTATTGATGAGACTATTTATTTCTGGATCATTAAAAGGATGTTTGCACCCCCTAGTGTATAAGAATTTGCAAGAAATCAGGTTCTTCTAATAGCATTAGCTAAATGAGGATGTTTAATATGAAACCATATTAAAATCCCCCTGGTACAATCTTAAGCAATGTCAAGGGAAAGAATCATAAACTCAAAGATCATCTTAGATGTAATACCTCATGTCCCTGACCTCAACAACTGTAGGACCTGAAAATAAGTTCTACTGAGTTGGATTTTTATCTCACTGGAAGGTAACAGGGATTTTTTGTTCAAAAATGAGACTATACCGAAACCAGAGAATTCAAATCCAGACCTTCTTGAGACTCAGGGATGTTTCATCCAGCATCAGCCCATTAGAGAGATAATGTCTGTAGCTGTGTTTCACTGAAGGACAGATTTCTTTGGACTGAACTTCTTCAGATGTGACTTTACTTACAGTGTTAAACAAGGTAGAACCAGTCCCTGAGATGAACCAATTGCATTTCCCTTGCTGGGACCTGAAGTGGCAGTTCTGCTCCCTGTGTCCAGTGCGAGTCTGGAGCCTGAGCAAAGCTCCTGGAACCAAACCAAACCCAGGTTCTGGTTCCTGGCTGTGGAGTGTGGAAAGGTTCATGGGAGCACTTTCTGGTAGGACTTGCACTGACTTTGGAAGATCACTGTGTGACCCAGTCCTCTGCAGCATGGCCTGGTACGTGTTGCTTGCTGACTGTCACTTGTGTGGGCAGGCTCTAATCTGACCAAACTGCACACGTGTGCTTTTAAGGATTCCCCTTTACTAAAAACAGGATTTCACCATTTCTCCTAAGGTATCTGAAACCCAATCACTGCAGCCTTGGCAAGTGTCTGACAATCAAAAAGATGATACTGCCAAGGTAAAAAAGCAGTCTGTCTTCATTATCCAAGCAGAATTAAATGTAAAAAGAAAACAAACTGCATAAATGGTGAAAATTATATTAGATTTTCAGATTTACTTTCATTATCTAAGTAGTTTCTTATAATAAATGTATTCTAAAATATGACTTTCAGCCAGTGGTATTTACTATATTAAAAGCAGACTGATTTTATTTACGGTACTAAGCTTGTTAGCTCCTCCAAGCCACTTCATTCTGTAATTTTAAATTAATTCTTTGGACTTTCTTTCAAAGAAAAGTAACTTGGCTTTTTGACAGAATAGTCCTTAGTAAGTCACAACCAAGATACTGCCAGGAGCTGTGATAATAACTTCTGCAAGGTATTCTTTTCTTCCAAAGAATGGAGTCATCGTGATATTAGTGAAGAGTTCTTTGTGTCATTGGTGTAAATAAATAACAATAATAACATTATATATAAAAAGAGACAGCATATCACTGCTAAGGATCCCCAAAGAATTACATTTCAAGGTTCAGCAGTGCCAGTGAGATATAAACCAGAATATGATATAATGAGAACATGTTTTAAAAAATACATGAACAAAAATAAAATTATACTGTCATGCGCAGGTGCCAATTTTAAAAGTAACTCTCCACCCATTTTTGAAAATTAAATCAATCTACTTTAGAAGCTGGACTAGTTACTTGCAAATGTGCCCCCCCTCCCCCCTTTTTTTTTAAATTAAAAGCCCAGATCTTTCCATATTAATTAATTAATTTCTTTTTGGAGCCTTTCTTTTTCACTATCATTACTAGATACTCAGTACTGCAGTACTGTTATTTTTGTGGGACAAAATTCCAGCTGGAAAACTACTGAAGTTCACAAACTCTTCACTGCAATTAAGAAAATGGTGCTACCATGCATTGCATATCTAAGAACAGAAAGAAAAAATATCTCCTGCAGATTTCACTGCAGTTGGGCTGTGATTCTTGGTCCTGCTTGACTCTTTCAGTGGCTCATGAATATAGAACTGGGGTTCCTGGTCACAGGGCACAGAAATGTTGAGAGTCAGGTTGAGGTTCAGATGCAGCTTGACTTGGAAATGATGGTCATGACACTCACAGCTTGTCTGAAATGAGTTGGTGCAGAAGATACTGCAGTTTTCATACTGCTGGTGATGCAATAGATGCTGCTATTGACAGTAAGCAAGCAGGAGCAGGAGACTGCTTGAAGTTTCAACGACTGGCCCAAGTGAACACTTGAATTCTTTTCCCACCTAAAATTGAAATGTTTCAGCAGGACAATATGGTGTTATTGTTACAGAGTATGTTACTGTGATATAGAGCTCCAAGGTTTCAACTAGAATAGCCCCAGGGTTCTAAATTAGCCACATAAAAGCTATGCAGATAGGAATCAAGAACTTTTATTACATATAGAAAGAAGTCTCCCATCACACCTGTCATTTTTCACAGGAGGATGTCAACGTAAAATCTACGTAGAGAAGTGCAACACACAGCTTTCCAGGGATTCAGCTGAAATCAAAGGAAGGAATTGAAGATGTGATAATTCCCCTGCTCCAAATAATGAAAATAACAGGAATTTGTAGCTATGACATGACCTGCCATTAAATATACTGGCTACATTGAAATTCCACATAAACTGAAATGGGCCTTTGTTCCTGGGGCTCTGAAAGAGATTGTCACACTTTCCTGGTCTTCCAATAATGCTCAATGTTGTTCACATAGGAATGTCAGAGTGAGTTCCCACTCCTTACAACATTGCACTCGGTAAAATTAAAGAAGAGAGACAGATCCCTGCATTGATTATACAGCCAGGGTTGTCTGAGGTCATACTCAAGATTTTGATGTTTTTTTCATTTTTAGGAAACCCCAAACCTACTTCTTGCTGGTGAGATGCTGAATTTCATTTAATAACCCGTTCTAGTCGATTTTGAATATCTAATATGATATTTTATATGAATATTAGTGTGTATATGAATATTGTTCATACTTCCTGCTTAAAGAAGGCTGAAGGATTCTAACTTTTGCAAAGACACAAATATTTGGTCATATTTCCCAAAAGCCTCATGCAGCTATTATTCAAAGAGGCATCACCTTGAAGTCTTGGAGAGAAAGCACTGTGGTTAATGCAGTTTGGCAAGTCAGTGTAATATTCACTGCATTACCTTGACGTGGTTTAATGGAATGAGAAGCATGCATTCTGTGTCAAGGAAAATTACCTGGTGACCCTTGCTGTACCTTGATGCCTGCTCTTAGCTGGATAGCTATGAAATGGTGTGGAAAATCTTATATGAACTCTACTCCCCCTGACTCAGTCCCATAGGAAACTCATTTCTTATCATCTTGTCTATTAACAAAAAAAAGAAGTTGATTTGGTGTTTTCATTTGCTACAATATTATTTCATACACACAACAGAGCTCTCTGTGGAGTCTTCCTCCTGGCCTAGCCCCTCTGATTGAAAGATAAAGCAATAATGGGAGTGAATAGAGAAAAAAAATAAGTATAGGGAAATGCAAAGGATACCATTTTTTATTGCAATGAGAAGCAAAGAGACTGTGGCAGTTCCTTTTTGCAGATAGCAGTCTTAGTCTGCTCTCAGAAAATTCCTTCTTTCCTCAGAATACAGATTTGCAGAGTGAATATTTTAGCTGTGTAATGTAAAAGAACTAAATTTTACCCCCCTGCATGAATAAATAGATTAATTGTCAGTGACAGCTGGAAAATGAATTTCATGTTCTTGAGAGACCCTGGATGATGTCAAAACCCTCTGTTGATTCACTTCAGAAGAGGCACACCCTCTTCCAAGGACCTCAGCCCGGACCAAGGGATCAAATTGTTAAGCAGTGTGCAGGGCAGATCACTTTAATCTTTGGCTCATCTGTTCTAACTGCCAGGAAGATTCCCAGTCTGTGCCAGCCCCAGTAAGTTCCCACTGAGATGCAACCACCCAACTTACCTCTTAAGAGGTTAACCTCTTCCCTTGCTTTGCTGGGAAATATAGGCAACTGGTTGGGGCAGATCTCTGGAGCCTCACCTGCTGATCCTGCAAACGCATCTCTTTGGATTTGTGCCGGGAAACTTATTGGTCAGACACCTGCAGCAGGGCTCCAGCAGGACCCTTCTGTTTGGAACCTCACTTTCTGTGGGAAAGAGGCAGCTGGGTGCAATGTACTGGGGAAGGCACTGTCACGCACTGCTGAGTTCCCAGCCCAAGGCATGGTGAGCTCAGGAGCAGGAGCAGTCTGTGCTCCACAGCACAGGCATGGCTGCATGTGGTTAGGCATGACTAGACCCTGGCTCAAAGCTTCCAAGAGCTGGAAAGCTGCACCCTGGCACCTCCGACACAGTAAGTGCAAGCACGTGGCTCATGCACAGGGATGCTATTTTTGCAGCACGTTGGACTCATTAGGTGACAGTGTCAGTGCCTGAAAAGGGTGGAAAACAGTAAAGAGACAGGTCCTCGGTACCTCCCTTTGATGTCTGTGATAACATGAAAGGCAGATTATGCCACTGTTCTGGTACAGTAACATTAAAAAATAAAAAAAAAGAAATGGAAATCATCAACCATAGAGGAGATCCCTGCAATTTGGCTGTGCTCCTGATCCACAAAGCTACTTTTCTGGTTATTCCCATTAGCCCAGCTGCAGTATGTGCAGAGGCAGATTATGTATCAGGCCAAAATATTAACGTTCACAGCATTAATGCTTTGGAGCCTTTAAAATGAAGAGTACTAACAGTAAAATCTTTTCAATCCTTTCATATAAAATCCCATCATTCTGAACTGACAAAAATAAATGCAGTGAACTTTCAGTGATATTGCACCATATAAAAAGGTTATTAAAAATGTATTTGAAGGACTAGCTTTGTCAATACTAATGCACTGAAGAAAGGGAGGGCTTCCCAGTTCAGGCACTGATGTACAGACTTAGTGAGGGAGTGATTACTGCAATAACAGATTCTGGTAGCTTTAAGTTAGACAGCATTTTAGACTTCATAGGCCAAGAATTGCCTTGAGTTACAAAAATATGAGCTACTTAGTAATACTGAGGTGAAATAAGACTATGTGTTTAAAGAAATTCTGCCAAGTAGATATGGGTTTGGCTCTGAAAATGTGTTTGAAAGATAAGGTAGGAGAGATAAAACATAGCAGTGTAGAGGAATAGAAGAGTACTGGTAGGAATAGAAATGATTTATTGGTTTATTTGTTGATTCTTATTTCCATAGTAATCAGCAGGGTTTTTAGAGATCTGTACATTACCTAAAGTGATGTGAACATACCAACAAAGTGCCAGTGCATGAAAATTTTAAAGCACAATTGCCTCCACTTTGAGAACTGGATCCACTCTCTTATCTTGAATTCAGACACCTCTGACCTTGCCACTCATTTTGGAGTAAATAACTATTTGATCAAGATTCAGTATAACTGCTACAGGGTTTTGATGCCTGTCTTCCAAGACCAAATGAAAACCAGTCAATCTTGTTTCATTGATGTAAATGAGCCTAGAACAAAGCAATAACTGAGAGGAAAAGCCAGTATTTCAAACCTTTACATTTAGTCATTTAGGATGACTATAAGAGGGATAAGAATTTATTTTTAATTATAATTGTGGGATTTTTTTGATAATGCTCCCTCTGAAGAATACAGACAGCACTCTACTCCTCCTGTTGGTACGTGCTGCCACTTCCAGTTTTGTTCTCAGGTATCACAACTGGTGCATGCCTTTTGGTGTTTGAGGGAAGGTGAACATCTTTGACCCCAGGAGTCAGTTCCTGATGAAGTGAGAAGTGCCAACTGCCTCAGCCGTGCTGACAGCTCTCACACAGGTTTCGTACAACCCTGTCTTTCTGAGACTCAGCTCCTAAAGGAGCTGTGTTCTGAACTGCTTTATTTTCAATGCACAGTAGTCTCCTTTTCTCAGGTTAATTGAATGAATGGAATGCCCATTACTTCTTGAGGCCTGTGGGTCTTAAGGATGCAAGGGTTTTAAATGATAAACCCATAAGAACAATTGTTCTTATTCAAAAAGGGTCCCTTTGAACTATATAGCTGGAATATCTGGCAGCTCTTGCCCTAGTGGACTTAAAAAACCTTTCTGAAACCTTTTCTGGCTGTTCTGCCTTAGGAGTGATGTGAGGTAGCAGAACACAACAGACTGTTTAAGAGAACATACTTATTACATGTTACCATACTGTTTAAGAGAACAGTATGGTAACATGTAATAAGTTTGCATAAAGGATATTTTTGGTTTGGTCTTAGGCTTTTTGGGTGTTTGGGGCTTTTTAAAAATAATGTTTAAATATGTTCTGGACTTCTGAGCATTGATGCACTTGCATAATAGTCTCCAGTAGGGATTTCATTGACTCTTCCAAGTTCATAGATGGGCATGTGATAACTCAGGCTGAGCATGAAAAGTGGCATAGGAGAAAAAATTGCATGGTCTTTTGCAGGGCAATGGCATTTTTCTGCTTTCCAGGGTGTGACAACTAATCGTGACAATACTATCTTAACAGCAAAGAATCTGTAAACTTTTAGTTTGCTACAATGTAGTGCTCCTAAACTTCCACTGCATTACACATGTACAGATAGGACACATACCACCTGGAAAAAGCACTAAAGCTACCACTGGCAGTCAGCAGAGTTTTGAAGACTGAAAAGTCTGCAACTCGGCTTAGTATTGAGAATATCTCAGAGGACACATGTCCCTAAATTAACACAGCAAATAGTGTATGATTAATATATACATCTGTAATTTTAACACAAATATCTTTGTCACGATGACTAGAAATAGACTCTCTTGTTATTCCCAGAGTTAGTAAAGAAGAGATGGATTGAGATGGATTTCAACACTTAATCTTCAGTGAATATTTTCACAATACTTCAAATCACACATATCAAGAGTATCAGTCAATGGAGAATGGACTTGTATCTGGTCAATGGAACTGCATCCACTATCCAGCTGCCCCATGGAGCTTTGTTTTATGAGTCAGCAATAATTTTTCAGTGTTTATTTCAAATTTCACTGATGTCATTTATTAAAAACTATCAGGGGGTTAATGTGACAAGATACTTTGAAGGAAAAAATCATTGGGCAAAACCCACATATTTACCTATCTAGCGTCCAGGATACTGCAGACACTGATGCTGCTGTGGACTTTGAGATTTATTTTCACAGTGTAACATTCTTTGTTTCAAGATTTTGTTAAGCCAAGCCATGTTGATGAGCAACACTTTCTCATCTGCTGATCCAAGTCAGAATTCTATAGAGATATTAGCACAGAATGAAGACAGGACCCTGAATATAGCTTTCTGAAAGGCATATGACTGCAATAATTTTATCTGCCATGAAGTTTTAAAAAATGTTCAGGCCACACATAAGTGATCAGAGACCTCTGGTTAATGTGTGCTGTCAGCAGTGATGATACCCAGCAGCAGCACTGGACGCCAGCAGTACACTTAGATGGGTCCAACAGCGCAGCTGCCTTCCACCTTTTAGCTGTCCGCTGAAGCTTCTAAGCTCCACAATCTCTGTCAAAGTTGATCTACAGGAACCAGATGAGAGAACTACCTAGAAATCCTCTCTAGGGTCCATGCTCAGTGCTGCAAGGGATCACTCAGCAAGCGATGCCCAGAGGCCCCGGGCAGCACCTCTGCCCTGCAAACTTCGCAAGAACACCCAACCTCTGCAGAAAAAACACACAGGTTTTTTTTACTCCTAGCCTGACGTCAGACATTCGCCAGCCCAGTATTCCTCCAGTGGCGCCTTTGCTAGCTCGGCCAGACTTTCCAGCAGTTTTATTTCCTGCTATTGCAGCGGGCCCAGGGACCCTCCTGCGGCCCGTGCTCTCCCACGCAACCGCGGCAGCCGCCTGGGAGCGCTGGCAGCGGCACCCCGGTGCTGGGGGACGATAAGCGGGGCAGGACGGCGAGCAGAGAGGGGACAAACCAGGCGGCGAGAGAGCGCCCGCGGGGAGAAGGGACAAACGAGCGCCCGCGGGGAGAAGGGACAAACGAGGCTGCGGGCGGGCTCCCGGCGAGTTGCGGCAGTGTCTCGGCGGGCCAGGAGCGGCTCCCGGCGGGCCGCGGGCTCCTCCCGGCGGCGGCGGCGGCGGCGGCGAGNGGGTCGCGAGTTCGATCCTCGCTGGGGCCTTCGGGCTTAGTTTTATTTTCTTCAGAGTGGCACAGCTTTTGACTGCACTCACGAGTTACGAGCCAGATTTTGGGTCTTTTGGTGCTGGCGGACTAGAGCATGCGTGCAGGCTCCGAGGGCTTCATGTTAAAGAAAACCCTTTGGAAACAAATGTGTTCTGTAAAACCTGAATGTTAACATCACTAGCGGTCGCCAAATTAATTTACGGCTGTGCTTCTTGCCGGCGGGGGTGGGACTTTGGGAAGCAGCGTGGGAATGGGTAACTAAAGACTTGCACAGCTCTTGTCACAATTTTCCTGATGGTAGTTTTGGCAAAATTCTGTTAGGGTTTTAAACGGAACAAATTGCCCCTGAGAGAATAAGCTGGACAGGATTATCTGAATCTTCACAGCTTGTCAGGCTAACCAGGCTGTTTGGTTTATTTCTGCGCTGGAGGCTGGACAGCAGATGTGCAGTGCTTCTTTGCCCCATTTTCTTCCCCCCACTTTTAGGTTACAGAAAGTTTATTTCTGTGCTGGAGGCTGGACAGCGGAGGTGCAGGGCTTCTTTGCCCCATTTTCTTCCCCCCACTTTTAGGTTATAGAAAGAGCTAGAAAGCTCCGCACAAATCGCCTGGAGCACTTCAAAGATACGCATTTGGTTTTTTTCCCAGATACCCTGTCAGCAGGGTTTTCGGTTTCCAGCACCGCAAGCACGACAGCAATCGTTATCGCCATCAAAGAGGGCAATTAATACACGCGCTCCGCTGATGGGGAAGGCGCACGCCCGCAGCAGCCGCGGGGCTCAGCCCGTGCGGGGCTGCTGAGCACAGGCAGCTGCCGCAGGCTGCGTCTCGGCGCGCCGGCCGTGCCGCGGAAACGCGTGGGCTGCCTCGTAGCACTGCAGCCCGTGTTACACCCTCGCAGCTCCCATCACAGCTTCTCTCCAGCCTCCTTCCTCTGCTGCGCGGAGATCAAAGCTGTGAGGATGGGATGCATCTAGCTGGGTAAGTTGCCATTGCCATGGTGAGAGGAGCAAGGGGCTGCCAGGCTATTTGTCACTTATGACTGAAGTTGTGCTGTGCCACGAGGCATACATTTGAATCTGCAGCGCTTTGGGGTACTTACACATAAGGATTTGCATGGAATTCCTTGTTTGCTACACTATCTCCCCACCCCACCTGGGAAAATAGTCCTTGATCCTAATCTGTTTTACCACCTGACTACCATCCTACACAATTGCTGGGTTCAGCAGTCTTCCTAGAGTCCTTATGACAGATCCATGGAGGTGGTGCTAAAACCCAGTCCTTGGGAGGATCTGCTCTCTCCGGAGGGTCTGGTGGAGGCTGGGTACAGCGTTTCTCCGTTGCCTGGGAGCTGGGTCTCGCCATGACCCACCAGGGCACTAGCAGATCCCCGGGATGGCACAGGTGGCCTGCAGAAGTCACACGTGTACTTCCAGAGGCTGCGTTGACTGCTTCGTCTCTCGCAGGATCCTCCAAAACGAACATTCAGGAGCTCCTGAAGCGCTGGGTCCGGCACAGCCCAGGGCGCCAGTGTCCGGCTGCGGGGCTTCAGCTACGGGAGGAAGACCAAGCGCAAATGCTTGGCGGCAGACCAACCCCGCGTCCGCGAACCACCATACGGACAGGGCTCAGCTATTCCCGTTCGCTGGAGCTACACGTGCGAGCTGCCACGGGTGCTTTCCGGAATGCTCGGTGTGCCCTGCGAGCTGGGCCGAGCCCCGTGTCAGCAGCACTCGGGCGGCGCTGCCCCGGCCAGGCCGCCCCGCGGAGCCCCGGGCGCTGCCGGGCCCCGCGTTACATAAGCGGCGGAGCGCGGCCGATGCCGCCGGAGGCCTCCAGGGGGAGAGCCAGCNCTCGGCCCGGCCCGGGCGCGCCGCCCGCAGCGCGGAGCGAGCGGCAGCGGGGCGGGCCCTGGGGCTCGGGCGCGGCCCGAAGCGACCTCCGTCAGTCCTGAGTTTTTTGCGGGTGCATTTTCATTTTCTAAGATGTTTCTTCACAGTCAAACAGGCCCTGTTTTAACATAGCGGACTTAAAGAGTCCTGGCGGTAGTTCTGCTGCCCCATGCGCGCCGCAGAGTGGGTGCCGTGCTCCTGCCCGCAGCCCCGCGGGCTGGGCTGCAGCGCTCCGCTCCAGCCTTCCCCTGGGACCTGGCAGTGCTGCCCATGGCGAGCATCATCGGTGCCGCCTCTTCTGCCTCCAGTGCATCCACGCACGAGCGTGAGTGGAAGGCAGGAGAACACCCAGGTCTTCCTCCGAGCTGGGCTTCCCTGTCTTCTCCATCCTCTAAGGGACACCTATATACTATTCCCTGATCCCAGCCAAGGAGTGACCCCAAAATTTCCTTCATCTTCTACATGTGGTGTCAGTGGCACTTCATTTCTAGCCATAAAGGAAGCTTTATTAGTAGCTGTAGTTGCTGAAGATGAGAAGTGTTTCAAAGCTTTGCTTAAAAACAATGTGACCTTCACTAGGTCCAGTGATGCAGTCATTAGTGATGTCATCAGAAAATGTCTGTACGGTTTGTTTCTCCAAGGTGTGGTGAGGAGCCTGGATAGAACTAATTGTGTTTCCATTTTAAGCTGCTAGCTGAGCCCCTGAGATTACCATGGTGTCTGGAAAGACAGATACCTTGTCATCGCTGCAAGGCATTCTGAATTTAACAGAGATCTTTCTCCTTGTTGCGCTTTTTCCAGGAAATTTATACCCATCTGCTCAGTTAACAGCAGGAGGCCTTAGACAAGAAGAGACTGTCTGCTTCATGAGTCTACTATTTTTCTTTCCAGATATGTAAAAAAAAGAAAATATTTAACCATATTTTACTGCAGTGTGATATAATTTTTGATAATGAGAATAGGGAATCAAAGTCAATGGCCATGAAACTGGTTTTGTGAAAATGACATATAATGAAATAAAAACACTTTCAATATTACACATGCTTTAATATTGTGCAGATGCTGCCAAAACAACATGAATTCCTAAAGACTCCAAACAACCTCTCTCATACCCAACGTCAAGCACTTTATAAACCTAAGATTAGTAAAGAATGTTTCCATTTGTTTTTTCAGAAAAGAACTAAAGAAATTCCCACTAATGTTTCTGCAAGTGCTTTATTTTGAAATCAGAATTTGGATTTGTGCCAGTGAGGTAAAGCCAAAATTGAAAGTTCAGGGTGTTTGTTTGGTTTTGTTTGTTTGTTGTTTTGGTTTTTTGTTTGTTGTTTGGTTTTTTGGTTTTTGTTTGTTTGTTGTTTGGTTGGTTGGTTTGGTTTGGGTTTTTTTCTGATCTAATGCAAATAAAAGCATGAAGAAAGTCTTCAATGAACAGTAAAAAGTGTTTATTTCTACTAACCTAAGGTGTTAACAGTAACACCAAAAGGAAAAATGTGTTTGTCTTCTAAAGATACAATGTTTAGTTAGACTTTGCTCTTTTACTTGTGTTCTTCTTGTCGCTAAAACAACAGAAGCTATCCTACTCCTGGTCAGGCTCTTCCATGATGTTCCACACTTTGATGCCTGACCTCCTATCTTTGCAAATAAACAGCCCTTTACTTTGTGTGGAGTTCCTTTCATAGGGTGTCATTTTCAAATTTGCAAGGGTTGTTTGAAGGTCAGTAGAAAGAAGTCTGCACACCACAATCACCAAGTACAATATTGATCCAGTATGGTATATTCTGACCTCCAGACAGAGGAGGTTTCCTTGAGCCTTTTCCTCCTTGTCTGCCAAGAAATTTCTCCCTTTTAAAAGGAAGTAACTAAAATAGTACTGTTCTAGATGAGACTCAGGCCAAATGCATCTTCAGATGGAGTGGGAGCTAAATGCAATAGGACTTTGAATGATGATGCAAGGCCATCTTCACAGGGGAGTAGCATTAAATAAATATGTACTTACTGGTATTCTTGGCAAGAGACAAGTTAGCTATGGATGGAGAGACAACTAATGAGCCCACCTGGCTTCTAGTACAGATGTTATTTACTGCAATGTTAGCATGTGAAGAGGATGCTTAAATATAATGGGAGTCTCTCTGGTAATGAAAAAATGCAGATGAATTAAACCATTCACTCTTTGCCAGGACTGTTCTGTTTTAAAGAAAAATAGTGTTTTCTGTATTTTCAGGAAGTCTTTCCTGATACTTGAAGAATAGAAGAAAAGCAAACAGAAATGTCTTGTTGCAACTCCCCAAGATATTTAACTAACTGCACAATATGTAATACCAACCTTGCTTATACTTTAATATTGGTGTTTGTCTTTATATTTAGATGTTACACTTCACTGGAGATATTGTCTTAATATAAAACATGGCCTTTTTCCATGCCGTTTATAATCTAATGATGGAAACATGGGTTCTGGCAGTACAGAATGTAGTCATGATACAATAGATTTAAATATAAAGAAATGCATACAGCAGTAAGGGGATGGTCCTTTAAAAATCTTGTATACGTGTGTAATTTATTATGACTTAAGAATGTCTGAAAAAGAGCAACAGAGCTTGAGTTTAGAAAGGATGAAACACTGTTCATTTAGAGTCTATGTATGTTATGTATAGACAAAAAAAGTCCCTCCTGACCTCAATATATTTAATGGACTCTTCAGATTATTACAATATTTCTGGCTTTCAGGTGACAAAAAATTAGCATGCAAGTAGAATTATTCTTAGGGACAAGATGAAGTTTAAATAAAATTTAGAACTATGACTATAAAGTATTAGGAAAAAAAGAACAGATAATTCAGCTCTCTTGCCTGCTTCTCTTGCAGTAGTTCTCTAAATGTATCCAGTTCCAGTTTACCTTAATATGAGCATAAATTAATTCAGAGATTGTAAATGGAGAACCTTTACTGTAAAATAAGGCTGATACCAACTGTGTCAACTTCTGTTTGAAGCAGAGAGGCTGCTCTTCTGACACAGAGCTGTCAGAACACTACCTAGTGCTCCACATATCTGACTGCCAATCTGCATATATCTGATTACCTCTCAGACAGACCCAGTACACAGGCTTCTCATAAGTAAAGCATATTTGTTACTTCTGAAGATAAACACAGGACTTGTTCCTGCTGGTCACCAAGTTACAGACTATTTTTGGACAAGAATACTGTTGCTTGCAATCCCCTGCTGTATTTGTGAGACTTGTAAATGACCATGGTGCCTGGACATGTAAAAAGGCACAAATCACAATGTGTTTGTTCCCTCCTGACAAGAGGTTATGAACACATCTGCTCATTCCTGCCACAGAAAGAACCTTAATCCATAACAAAAACCATTTCTAATAGAAATTAATACAGAGCAAAACCAGAATTATGAGTATTTCTCACTGCATGTAGCAGCTGTATAGAGACATGTCTCTACCAATATGCTAATATTTTGTTTGATTGAAAAAACACATAATTGAAAACTCATATAGTTGAACTATGCAATTATGTCTATAAATATGACCACATCCTTCTGAAGAGTCCTTAAGGCAAGAAGATTAAGGTTTTTTAAAAAGTATTTGATTTGCAAATAAATAATAGTATTTGCATCCAGCTATCATTCTGGGTGTTATTTGTAGTATAGCTTCACTGCTTTTTGATCATTACTCAGTTAAACTATAAATGGTTTTAGTGAGTTAAGGAAGAGTTTTGCTTTCTGATACAGAGAACCTTTAGTAACAGAACCTTCAGCCAGCAGGCTGCTAAGAATTTGAGACAGCTCTCCTTGCGTCCTTTATGTTTTAAACATATGGGAGTTTTCCTATTATTTTTATTTTTTCCCTTAAATTTAATGAGTTTCCTGGGCTCTGCAGATCCATTGTCCTGTGAAAATGATAGAAATGTTGGTGTATTTTGGTCTTCTTTCAATGAGTAATATCCCTTATTCAGTGTTAAATTTTACAAATGGCAGTCACAGTGCACATGCAGCAGATCTCCAGGGCAATCAGATGTGCATGTGTGCCAGCAGACTGTTCACTTCATCTTGCAAAAAAGGGCTGTTTGAGTCTACCAGATTTTTTTTTAACTCCTAGTCTGGATTTATTGGGGGAAATAAAAATCTTGTTCAGATGTTATAATTAGCTGCTTAATAACTGCAGGCTCCTTAGCAGCAGGACAGCAGGAACAGAACTGGAAAATGCTGTAATGACTGTTCTAAAATCATCTGGTTGCCCCTTTAAAACATTTCTGTTGAGTGCTGGCCTGAGCAGTATATCTTTGCGGCCTTCTCTGTGTAGTTAGAGGGTAAACATGTCTGCTTTAAAAAAAAAAAAGAAATCAGACTTTTCTGTTGCTATCTTTGTGAGTCTCAGAAATGGTGAAATACTTGAGTGGGCTTTAACTTGCTCACATCAGGTACCAATATCTGGGAAATGCAGCAATCTGGAGTTCAGGAGCTTGATACCTGAGTCAGTGCCCAGCACCGTGTACTGCTTTTTTCAGGTAAGCTGACCCTCTCAACTTTACTCCAACCATAACTTATGGCTATTTTATGGAAGTTTGAGCTCACTGAATCCAATGTGCAGCCTCTGATCACAAACTCGTCCTTCTGAACTCATACTTTCCACTTGCTGGGGTGGTTTAATTCTTCCAGATTTGAGCCATGGAGAAACCAAAAATGTGTACCTTGTGGATGATAAAGGATTCAATGTTTGATAGAGACCTTGAGTCCTGAGCAATCACAGCAACAGAGAGATAACTGGAGACAGTTTGGTATGCTGGAACACCACTGTTGTTTGTTTAGCTTAATTAGTTCAGTGAACCATAGAATCATTGAATGGCTTGGGTTTGGAGGGACCCTTAAAGATCACCTAAATCCAACCTCCCTGTCATGGGCAGAGACACCTTTCACTGGGCCAGGTTGCTCTCAGCCCCAGCAAACCTCGCCTTGAACACTTCCAGGTGTGGGGCATCCACAGCTTCTCTGGGCAATCTTTATCAGTGTCTTGCCATTCTCACAGGGAAGAATTTCTTCCTAATATTTAATCAAAGCAATTTAGCTTAAAGCCATTACCCCTTGTCTTATAAAAAGTCCCTCTCCAGCCTTCTTGTAGGACCATTTATGTACTGGAAGGTACAATAAAGTATCCCACAGCATTCTTTTCTGAAGACTGAACAACTCCAACTCCCTTAGCCTGTGAAACTTTTCAAAATGTTGCCTGTGAGATTATTATCATTACAATGCTAACACAAATAGCCCACATTCCAAGTTCTGAGCAGCAGAGAAGAAATCTTAACACGGGGCCAAGTCTGGGCCTGATAGAAACTGTGGAGATAAACCCTTGACATTAGAATCTGGGATTTTTATTGCCTAGTTTTCAATGTGATTTTCATCGTCTGCCCCATTCTGCATAGCTTGCTTAGCATAACCTCCTGTCTGCTCAATTCCCCTCCAGGCACTTGGTGAAAAAGCAGACGGCTGAACATTACAGGTGTCCCTCATAAACTGGGGGTGTTTCAGTACAGAGCCTCATAAAGCATGGACAAGCTGTGTTCCAGCTGTGCTTCCAGGGTGGGGGGAGCTTGCTGTGCAGCTGTGCAGAGGAATTAGTAACTGCATTCAAGCACAGTAGCATCAATCATGAAGAATCAATTCTTGCTCCTCCCCTCAGAGCTGCAAAGTGCCAGGGGCCAGCTGCCCTCAGAGAGAGTTGATAAACACATCTGAGGAAATGTCAGACTGGTTCAGGCAAACCTAATACTCCTAAACCACTACTGACAGAAGCCTGTATCTCATCCAGCCCTCAGTGATGCTGCTGTAACAGCTGAGAACCTCTGATCCAGCATGTCTTTTATCCATTCTTCCATCCTGCCCTGGGCTTTCCACACATCCTTGCTCTCTTGGCTTCATGCTGCTTTGACCTTTCATTTGCATTTATCTCTTATGGTTCTAATGTGCTTTTTAAAAGCCAGTCTTTAATTTATATCTCTTTGTTGCTTTATCCCACCTAAAAAGCTGTTAGATATACTTTTCCTACACACTTTCACAGACAAGTATGATTCCTTTTTTTAAATGACCCTGCAAAAGTAGGTAGATTTTCCTGTGATAATTTTTCAGTTTCCTTTTTTCTTCAAGACCTTTATATTCCACTATTTCAGCATTTCCAATGCCATTTAATATTCATCTTGGCTTTAGTGCTTCCTCAGGGTTTCAATTTCCTTTTGGCTGAGAACGAGAAACTAGGTGAAGATGTAATGCAGCTGGACAATTAGCCACTAAAAATAGCTTGCTAAAGGTCTGGGCAATGCAGAGACCACTGTAAATATCAGATTTGCAGATGATGTGGATTCAGGCTGAGTAGTGTGCTTATTCCTCAGTGCTCTGCTGAACAATTCACTAAGGCTGCGTTTCAATAAACATTCCTAAACCAGATATCCTGCCATCTGTAATCCCCAAACTTTCAGTTGCCCACCATGGCCTACAGAATTTAAATTAGAAATAAAATCCTAAAATAAGATTATTGACTCCATTGTTTTGTCTCATAAAAATGATGTAATATTTTCATAAGTCAAAAAAATGTCAGCATCAGTTATGTAATGGTAGTTGAATAAGACTGTGGTAAAATTAAAGTCCAGTGGAACTTAGTAACTAGGATTTGAAATCTGTTTTGTTCAGCCATGCCTCTTGGTTAATTTTATTCAAGTGAAGGCCATGACAATTACACTTTGTGCTGTGTGGCTGCATCTCAGTCAGCATCTTACTCATATGTACCTCAGAGCTTCCACCAACATCATCCTGAGGAAAGGCTGGCTGGGTGCTAACCAGGGCTCCAGCCTTTAGCTCTCAGTGGTGACAAGGGCATTAGTGCACACGTAGATCTTGTATGGATAGAACTGCACTGACACCAAATGTCAGTGAAGTGCAAGGCTAAGAGCAGGAACAAGACTAAGAGCAGGAATTATGCTGTGATTCCACCATAGTTCTACATAAGCTTCATCTTGAAGGGTAAGTTAAAAGTTACTGCTTTTTAGCTTTGTGACATCAGAATGGAAAGTGACAAATTTCTGTCCTACAGAGTGGTCATCTTTGGTTATCACATGCCCTGAATTTCTGAGATGTGGTTTCATCAAAGCTGCAGGTGATTTCTAAAATTTTTTTGATTCCTAAAGATCTCAAATAAAAATAATTTAATTAGTGAAACTGTTGGGATTTTTTTAAAAAGCAAGATTATTTTATGTTTCTTAATTAATTCATTATCTTTTCTTGCACAATCATTCCTGCTTCACTTAATACTGAGTCTCAACTTCCTCTAATGTTTAGGTGCCCAAAAAACCACACCCCAATATCCCTTAGAACATTTCTTTGCCTCTATTTTCTGATCTTACAACGTGATATCATGCTTTCTAATGCTAGCCAATAGATTTTTGTCCTGAAAGAAGCATGAAGTTTCTGATATATGAGAGTTAGCACCAAGAAAATTTGTGATAGGTAAGAGTGATGTAAGAAAAGATGGAACACAGAACACTGCAGTCTGTTTGCCCAAACCAGTTTCTTTTTTTTCCTGAGGCTTCCAAGGCCCAATAACAGTGTAAGGTGCCACCTAATGCAAAAATCAGACCTATTACCTTGATGAGTCTTACCTATTGAAAAATTACTGAAGGATCTAATTATGGTGATTGTTAACTGTAAAATAATTCCAGATTATTATCTGTGACAATAAAATTATTATCAGTTAAACTCTAAAAAGTCAGTCAACTAATTACTCCAGGAGAACTATTCAAAACACTGTCCTTGAGGTTAGTAGAATTAAATTCCTAGCATACATAGCCTGCATTTCAAATTTAAATTCTGGAGTAGCTTACTCCACACAAATTGGCAAATGCCAGGACCTTGCATTATTGTAAAGAGTAGACCAGAGCCCTCTTGCCCAAAAGTTGCTGAAAGAATTCATTGTCATTTTAGCCAGTCACAGGAAGTTGGGTGGACAAAGAGAAAGTGCTAGAGAGGAATGACTGATGAATTTATTACATCCAGACATCAGAAACACATTCACACTAATGCCATTCTGAGCTGCATGTCTTCCCTAATGAGGTCTCAGCAGTGGTGTCATCAATAGTGAGCTCTGTAGTGCCTCAGGGGCTGCATCTCTCTATTGCCTTGACATTCAGTACATAGCACAGTGGAAAAAAGCTACCTGTCACCTTTATCAACTTAGCCTGTGGTACAAGCACTCACAAGCTGTTTTTGCATTAGCACTTCTGGCATTGCTATCAACAAATGAGGGAGAAGATACCAGAGATTTCTTCAAAATTCTAGAAGTGGACAAAAGCAGAGGTTTATTTTTCCCTTTCCCCCTGACCTCTTAACTGCTTTCTAATATTTTTCTGCTGAGCTACTGCCTCTTCTGGTGCAGTTCCTTTCTATCAAAGAACTGCTTTGCCTGGACATTAACCTGGCAGAGAAATTTTAGACACCTGTCATTATTCTTCTTCCCCTCTGGGCCCCACAGAACCAATTGTATGTTATGTAAAGTTGTTTAGGTAATGTAGGTGGTACTGCTTTGATGAGGGATGCAGAAGCAAGTTTGGTATAACATCTTGCACTCAAATGTAGTGAATATTGGCTGTAGTTTGGACCCATGATGAAGATTTCTCCTTTCCCTGCTTTTCACCCTCATCAAGCTGAGAACAGGAATCTTAGAAGCCAAAGATGTCAGAATACTTACTCTTTGGCATGGCAACTTGGAATCTTAGAATCATAGAATAGTGCTAGTTGGAAGAGACCCATCAGGACCATCAAGTCTAACTCCTGACCCTGCACAGGACACCTCAAAAGTCACACCCCGTGCCTGAGAGCATTGTCCAAACACCTCTTGAACTCTGCCAGGCTTGGAGCTGTGACCACTTCCCTGGGGATCCTGTTCCAGTGCCCAGCTACCCTCTGGGCGAAACACTTTTTACTGATATCCAACCTACACTTCCCAGCACAGTTTCATGCTGTTCCTTGAGTCCTTCACTGGGCACCATCATAGAGAGCAGATCAGTGTCTGCCCCTCATTTTCCCCTCATGAGGAAGTTCTAGACTGCAGTGAGGTCTCCCTTCCATCTCCTTTTCTCCAGGCTGAACAGACCAAGAGACCTCAGCTTCTCTTGGCTTCCCCTCAAGGTCCTTCACCATCCTCATGGCCCTCCTTTGGATGCTCTCTAATAACTTCATGTCTTTCTTGTATTGTGGTGTCCAAAACTGCACACAGCACAGAAGAAAGTATCTGCCATGACACTTTTGTCTTAACTCGTTAATTACAGGCATACTTCCTTTGTGTTGTTTGCTTTTGGATGAAATCTTGCCCCTTTTTTGCAGTGTCCCCTGGGAACAAGCCCTTAGGTGACTCTTGGTAATAACCTGATTTCTGTGACTTCAAAAAGGGCCCAAGCAGAACCTGTAGATCAGTTTCTGCTTGAAGTTAGATCCAATAAGGTAAGTTATAATTTAAAACCCTCCTGAGGGAGAGATGACTCTTGCATAGTCTAGTAATTGTCCCTGACCTTACTTATGGGAAGAAAACGACCCATAAGAATGCTGATAGAAGAATAAGCATTTTAGTCACAGAATATATATTGTTAAACATGTAGTTTTACTTCATGGTAAGAATAGAACCTACTATTTGATCTCTGTTTTTTAAAGAGGAGAAAAGAAACAGCCTTAACTGCTTTTATTATTAAAAGACTATTATTGTGTAATAATAAAGAAGCTTAGAAAAATCTAAGAAAAATACATAAAAATATAGTGAACTATATCCAGATGTAATCTAGGGCTTAGGCACATGTGAGCCAGTCCAATGTGATCCAATTAACTATGGCAGCCTGTCAGCTGAAGTTACTATAGAGGACTGTGTGTATGCCTCAATTGCTCAGATAATTGCTCAGTTTGTGTATGCCAGTTGGTAAAGATCACTAACCAATGAATATAATAAGTAGCTTACTGATGCTCTGTTTAAACAAATGTACGTCTCTTTTTAAACAAATATAAATGTGCAAAATATTGCATGTTGTGTATTCAAAAAATCCCTTCATTCTTCCCAAGTTATCTATTTTATGGTGATTTCAGATATATCAAAATTTTGGACTTGTAGGTAATGACCTGAAAGTATTAATTCAGTCACTGTGTTACTGAGTCCACTGAGTGGATTTGTATAAATACATTATTGTACAATCTGTGAATTGGTGAATATTTTGATAAAATTGCAGCTACTTCAAATTATAAACTGTAAAGACCAGCAGGGTGAACTTACATCAGCATGTGCCTCTGCCATCTGGGACTGTTACCAGACATTCATCGCAGGGCTGGTACAACCAGATTGAATTTGCTGTTCCTCAAGGACATGAGACAGGTATTTGTGTCCTTCCTTTCTACTAATGTATTAAAGAAAATGCTTTTTGAGCTTTCCACTGAAAGAGGCAATTTTTTCCACTGCCAGAGTCATAGGATCTTCAAGCCAAAGGGTACCAGGGAAGCAAAACTCAAGTACAGCCAGATGCCACAGTGATGTAGTGCAATACCCATCACTGTTTCCTGGGAACGGTTTGGCTTACAGATGGGATAAAACTGCTAATTACATTGACAGTCACTGACAGTCAAGGTCACTGGAAGACAGTCATGGCTGCCTCTCTCTGCCCTGACAGCACCAGTCACCTGCCTGGGCAGAGAACTGGCTTAGTGGCTGCTCTCTGCAGAGATGTCTTACTGCTTCCAGCCCTCTGCCTCGGGCTGCACCGGTTTGTCTGGCGATGAGCGCAGATAAGGTCTAGCACACTCCCTCTGCATAGGGCTGCTCTTGCTGCTGGTAGGAAATCATCCCATCCCATTACAGATGTGCTGAGAACAAGAAGCATTTCAGTATTTCAAACTGGAACTGAGAATAATAATGACTATTCTTGAAGCAGGTATTTTCCATAGCTGGCGGGCTTATTTTATGGTGATATAATAAAAGCGATATTCCCCGTGTTTGTGGAAGAGGTTATCTGAGAGTTCTACAGCTTCAGTGAACTGAACATCCAATTTCTTTACTTACCTTCTTCCACCCAAAAAGGCAGATTATTCTGAAAAGCCAAGTTATTCACTTGGAAAGAACTTAGCTTGGTTTAACATACTTTATTTTCATAAATACAAGCTGGCTGTTTCTTACTATGTTTATGTGTCTAGATGCTTATGCACAGATTGTTCCACATTTTGTTGTGGTATCATTCCAGGTATTAAACTTGGACTGACTAGTCTACAATTTTCCATCTTTTCTTTTTCCTTTTCTGTGGGAAAGCACTAGAGTCATTCTGATAAGTCCTCTGTGTGTCCTCAAAGTAGTTCAGGTTGTTTCAATTATTTCTTAATCTTCCAAGGTGAATTTCAGCGGGCTCCATTATCATGCACACGTCACAAATATGTGATATCTGTTCTCTCCTAATTCTAGCTGGTGTTCCATACCACTGAAATGTGTTAAGAATCTGATCACAGATACTCTTTTTATGAAGGCTCAAGCACTGAACACTTTGTCCTTTTACATTCCTTCATATATTTTTCCCTATTCCTGTTAAAGACTAGTGAAATGTTCTCGGTCTTTTATCCTG
This sequence comes from Anthoscopus minutus, assembly GCA_013399455.1. Classification (NCBI taxonomy): domain Eukaryota; kingdom Metazoa; phylum Chordata; class Aves; order Passeriformes; family Paridae; genus Anthoscopus; species Anthoscopus minutus. The sequence continues at coordinate 122,287 of VWYI01039423.1, read as the reverse complement.
ACTGTATTCAAAAAAGCTTTTCTTTTATGTCTTTTGCTGGTTACATCTCATTTTATGCATCAGATTTTCTGATGTTATCTGCAAATCACTTTATGCTCAGTGAGCATTTGTGTTTCTATTTTTAAACAGTTAATTTTTGATTTTCAGGTCATTAGTAAGCTATTGATGTTCTTGATATAGAGTATTTACAATATATCTTCTCTCCTCTGCAGAAGAATTACCTGTGAGTCTTTCAATATAGCACACTGCTATATTCTATTACAAAAATTGCAAAAGAATACTTCAACATTGTCTGAACCTTTTTTCCAATTTTATTTGATAAAACAGAAATTGTAGTAAATCTCTCCAGTTTCAGAAGAATGTGGATTTTGACAAACTGCATACAAGACTAAAGTAAGATTTCATCAAGCTTTTTGCAGCCAACTGCTATTTTAGTACCAATGCTTCAAAAATGTACAACATCCGTAGGAACAGGGGAAAGAGGAAATAAAAACAGTCTGAATATATCTAACATGACCAGAATATCAGATAATGCTCCATTACAACAATGCTATTGAAGACTTACTGACAATAGATATCTGACAGAGAAAGCCCTTCTTGCCTTCTGCAGGATAAAATTGCATGTGGGAGATCCATATCAAGGAACAAGCATTCTGCCCTGAAGCACTTCCATGGGGAATGCAGAGCATTAGGTCTGTGGTACCAGATGGCATAACTGTAAAACCTCTCCTATATGCCCTAGTTATCCCTGATGATCTGCCAGGTCAGGTTTAAATGTGAACTGTGTACTGCTTTTCCGGACAACTCGGGTTTTTTGTTTCTAGCTAAGGTGGTGAATTTTCTTATGTGAGAAAGTCCGGCCAAGAACAAATGAGACAATGACAACTATCAAAATAGCGGAAGATGCTTTTTTTGGAAAGAGTAGAGCTTAGGCCCAGTAGATGTATATCTGACTTTTACATATTAATTATTTATCTGTGGAATTCTTTCCTGATATTCTTTATTTCTCAATTTAGATGGGCAGAACTCTAACATGTTATAATTTGTGTTAGATTGCTATTCTGGAAGTTTGTTCAACTTCAGAACTTAACCACAGTGATGAAGCAGTCACAGGCTCTGACCCACAATGAACCCTGTGTCTTAATTTGGCACAGCAGAGTGTTTGCTCATTTGCTTTGCCTTGGGTATGTGGAGCCCCAGAGTCCAGCTGTCCTCAGCCCTGACTCCCAGCTAGGTTAAAGTCCTCTTCCCACACAACATCTCTACCCTCACCTTCATAGATACCTTCTAGATATTTCAAAGACTGGAAGTATCATTAGGTTTTGCACATATTTTTAAAAGCTCTTTTAAATTCAAACCTTTTTGCCAGTAGATATAGTACATGAGATGGACAGCTTTAAAGCATCCCATGGCCAAAACCTGCAAATCACCTCTAAGTTTTGCTGTCTCATTTAAGAGAACTTTTAATTCTAATAATAGTTTTCAGCAAATTAGAACCCTCCTACTCCTTTGGTAAATTCCAGAAGTTTGCCTAAGACTGATTTCCCTGAGGATTTTCTTCTCACCACTCTGCCATTTCCAATTCTCTGGATGGTTACAGCAGATAAGCATCATTAGCAAATCAGTAGAGTTTGGCAGGCTGTCTTCATTTTCCTGCTAAGGCAGCATTATGCTGTCACCAATAGTCAGTTTTCTCAGGTTTCACAGCAGACGCAGGCACAGCTCTCATCTCTTCTAAATGAATTGATCCAGTCTTCTTGGAAGAGTAGATCCTATGGCACATTTTGGTGACTGGGAGGAGGTGAACACCATCAACTCTGCTGATGCTGCCTCAGTCCTGGCAGTGACAGAAGAAAATGAAATATATATGGGCACTTCTGCTGTGCAGCTTGGCAGAGCAGGACCGTGTTAAGGGCCTAGGGCAGTGCACTCTGGAAAGTTCTGGCTTTGGAGAGAAGTACACTCTGAGCAGGCTCTAATGGCTTAGTTCTTCTTTCAACGTGTATACAGTATGTGAGCCAAATGCTGAGCTCTTCTGATGTAATCAGAAGTATAGAGTAACAAACCTAGGTAAGCTTATAGCCATATGGAGAATTGATAAAGTCAAACCAAGCATATTGGTTTATACAGATAGCTCAGACTGTCAAGAGAACACTGTATGACTGACAGAGAGCAAATGATATTTTTCTTACAGAGAATCAGTTTGATAAAAAACAAATAGTTCCAAAACACACAGTACTCCCCACACGGAATATATTTTGCGTCTAGCATTAGTTAAAATGAATGTAATTTAACAACTGGAAATACTTGTAAGTGTTAATTTTACTGATGTTTAATTCTGCTAATTCTCAGATTAGTTATAGGCTGTGGCTTGTAAAATACAGAAGAGATGTTCTCAGTCAGCTTGATGAGATGATGGTACATAGCTTCCTGCAATTCTAACAGGCATTCCAGGACAGGATGTGTTTGAGATGTGCTTTGCTAAGATGCTGGATGAGTCGGAGGAACCTGTGATTCCCACCACTTCTCCCATGGCAGCCCCACCTTCCACTGAGGTGGCCTTCAAACTGTTTCATCCAGTGACAGAGCACTAGTTTTCAGCAGTGACAACTCCTCTGATAACGACAGCTCATCGTACAGCTCTGAGGAGGAACAAGCGCAGCAGTTCCTGGAGCTGCAGGAGCAGGTACCAAGTCTGACATGGGAAGTTGAGGGCGTCCTGTGGGCCCTTCTGAAGCTTGGTGGCATCAGGGTCATGGCTCAAAGCCATGAACTTTCCAGCTGAGTCAGCTGACAAGGGCTCCAAAATGGTTTGGTTTCAAGAAAAACACAAAGACATTGGTGCTTTTCAGGCTGCTCCTTCCTGCTAGAACACAGGAGTTGGTTCCCAATGGCAGAAATTTGCTGCTTGCACTTGGGTGTTGTATTAACAGTTGGGCTTGGGGACACGGCTTGGGTGGGATGATGGTGGTATTGGGTTGATGTTGGATTCCATGGTCTTGAAGGTTTCTTCCAAGCCCGATGATTCTGTGATTCTGACTCATGATAGTTACAGTCACTTCTGAGGGCATTTGGTTTTTATTCGGGCACTCAGCTTTGCAGATGCACTTGAGGCAGACTCACATGTGACACAGCTCATGATGTGGTTTCTTAACTCTGAACCTTAAACCAGCTGCATCAGATCACTGCTCAAAGCAGCTGAAAATATCATTCTGCCAAATAGTTTAGTCCAGATGGGACTCAGATGGGCTTCTTAGAATCATTGGCATCTCAACTGAAAAGAAACCTTGTAGATAATCAGAAAAAGATTGGAAGATCAAAGTAAAAAATAAGTACCAGAAGAAATCTGAAGCCTTTTGCATTTCTCTGACTGTAATGTATTTATTTTTCTGAGCCACCTTGGACTGACTGGTCTTTTTTTTTATTATACTGCACCCCAACCCTACTATGTGTTAAAATACTTAGCTATAAAAAATATATTTAGGAATTAAAGTTATTACACTGTAAGTGCTCAAGGAAAATACTAAGGCTGAATGCAGAAAGGTTCTGTCTGATTGCCAGGATTACACATTGTGGTAGCAATGTTAAATTAACATTAACATGATTAACATGAGAGAAGTGTGAGTATAGAGAGTAATATACTGAAGGAAATGAAAAGGATGATTACATAAACTTGGAAGATACAACATTACTGAAAATATTCATTATGACTGAGTTTTGGTCTAGGTCAGTATCTAGAGTTTCTGCTGAAGCTGGTCAGAATCATCTGATTGTGTGAGTATTGCTCAGTCTTGATTTAAGTAACACAAGGTTCAATGGCTCTTGATAAATTTCTGATTTTGTAGATTATTGACTTTGCTCTTAGTTATGCTTCATTATTTTCTAGGAGGGATTAGCTATGGCTGTGAATACAGTTTAGTGCAATGCTGTCAAATTTTTTTGTGCCTCTGCCAAATATTAAAATGCTCTTCCCTGGCTCCAAATAGTCTTCACTCCTCAAGTGGGCACTTCGAACTAATTGTAATGATACTCTGATATCCCTGAACTGTAACTGGAGATTAGCAAAGTGAAGGCAAAGGGTTTATACATGGTTAGATTAAATACAATGTGCAGAATATGCCACATAATAATATGTCTAATAAAAACGTTGGGGTATGGGTCTCCACTGGCTATTGAAAGTCAGCTGCAGAAAACATGAACAGTGAGAGTTCTGGCTCTTCCTGACTGGAGCCATCAGTTCTCCACAGATCCTGTATTACTCCTCCTGGATAGAGCTCCTCAAGGAGTGCAGGTGGTACATAACAAAACCATAACAGTTCTGTTAAGCCTACAGATACTTACTTGTGTGACTGAGATGTACTCAGTATGTACTACTTCCTTGTTCGCAAATTTCAAAGTCTGCTTGAAAAGATCCATATAATGAGTTTTAAATCTGATGCCTGTTGCTGCTACTCAACTTGATACCAGATTCATTGCTCTCACATGAAAAGGGAGAGGACCAAGAAATAGTGACTGACCTCAAAAATAGCCTTCATGATTTGTGTATAAACCCTGTAACTCCTTAGTTATCACAAAGTTTCACAGGGAAAGAAATAAGAATACTTCAAATGGATTTTGTTACTTGAAAGAACCAAACCTCTTAGGGATTATCTGGCTTGGTTGGTTTTTCTCACTTTAGACTCTCTAGAGCTCATTTTCTTTCCCATTTGTAGCTGTTAGATTATTAGCTTTGATCACTTTTGAAATCAGTATGAGACTTTTCGCCACAATGCTTGTCTCCAAGTTTTTTGTTCTTTTTTATTTATAATAAAAGCTGGTAAGAACTTCAGTTGAAAAGAAAGAAGAAAAAATATGAGAGTATAAATAAAATAAAAAATTTATTCTCTAGATTTTCTTTGCAACACAAGTTTGAAACAATTTTGACAGAGCACAGGGAATAAGAAAGTGAAAAATACTGAAAATATTTTGTCCTCAAGTTATTTTTGACACAAATGCAAAAACAAGGAACAAAAATTGTTTATAAGTTAGAAATTCTTCTTTTACTCTACTATGAATTTCCTAGTTTTTATCAAAAATACTGAGAGAATTTTGCTGAGCAAGTGAAAGGACTTGCTTTTGTTTTGTTCTAAAACACTTTGGTATTTTTTGTTGCCTACAACATATCACAGAATGGGTCATTTTAAAATAAGGTCTGGTCCAACCTCCCTGCTCAAGCAGAGTCATCCCAGAGCTCATAGCACAGGATTGCTGTGAACAATCCTATGTTCTGGAATATCTCCAGTGAGGGAGACTCCACAGCCTCTCTGGGCAGCCTGTTCCAGTGCTCAGCCACCTGCTCAGCAAAGCTCTTCCTCAGGTTCAGGTGGAACATTTTGTGCATCTGCTGCTGCCTTCTGTCATATTACCTGGCATCACAAGAAGAGCTTGACTCTTCGTAAACAAAAACCTTGTGGGGAAAGGTCTAATCATTGTTTTCACTGTTAAAGGCCCAACACTTCACCCCATAAAGGAAGTGCTAAAAGATCTCTATCAGTAGGGACAGTTTGTACTTGACATCTTGATATGGTCAAGGCAGGAATAACATCTAATAGCTTTATTTGTTGTGGGAAAATGTTACTCCCCAGTATTTTGTCTTTCACACTTAATATTTGAAAATGGAATCAAGCTGGTTTTCTGATTTGCAAATCAGTATAAAAAGCCTACACTATCCACATTAAAATTACAACTGTTTACATGGCTTTTCCTCTTCAGCATGAATTAGGTGAAACATGCTTGCTGTGTCTGGGTTCTTGTTAGATATCACTAGATAAACAAGGTCAGATATGATTAGCTTTTGATTAAGATGTAGCTAAAGAAAATGTAGGATACTGATGAAACTTTACTAATGTTGCAGCTTTTTTCTCTTATCAGCATAGCACCAATTCTCCAGAATACTGGAGAATATACTCCATAAGACACCAGAATATTTAGGGCAGTAATGGCAGGCTCTAGAGGAGCACCAAGACTGCCTCTCCTTCCCTTAGAGCAGAGCATTAGTTTGATGCATGGGCCCATTTCTAATTTCTGTAATTCTGTCCTGCACTTCCAACTATTTCAATGGATCACAGTGTTGTTTTTCCCTACCATGTAATGCCTTATGGAGTGGCAATGTGAACTCTTTAATGTGCTGTTGCTTTTTATCTCTGTGGGAGCATCATACTAGTTAGATGAAGTTACTTGTGAATTTGTGGAGGGCACTGGAATCCTTTGGGAGTGTAAAGCTCTCAAGCATTATAAATATAATTGTAACTTACTGGAGTCTGACATCTCTGGTGCAGTTATTATTATTATTTACAAAAAATATCTACAAAACAATATTTATCTGTATTGGTCTTTGCTCATAGTTCGAGCTTATTAAAGTAGCACTTTGTCACAATATTTTATTTATAGAATTTCTAGGCTTTTCCAAAGATGGTACCAGTTTGTACCTCTGCAGCTTCTAACACTGCTGTTGTTCCTCTTGAATTCCCCTACTTCTCCAGCCTCTGCTAAAACTGCATGCAGGAGACCTTCAAACAAATTACTGACCAGACTTTTTGAGGCAATGTGTCTGGGTTTTTAGATTTAAGATGACATTTTTTCCTTAGGTTTATCCCAAAAGATGAATGACTCTCCTATTTTTAATTTTTCTTGAGGCTGATTACAGTCTGTATTGTATCCTGGTGGGATGGAGTGATAGGAGAAATGTGCTGTAAAGTGCAAGATACTAATATTTTCTCTACTAGCTTTTTAGATATACTTACACGGATGCAAGGAAACAATATTTTTCCCTTCCAATCACTTCCATACCCTATCCCCTTCCTTACTAGCATGAGGCTTCTTCCTTGGCAGGGTGTAAGCTGAGCTTCCCAGTGACTGTGAGCAGCTTCAGGCACTCAGTGGAATCACTGTATAACTTCCAAAGAGGCTGCACATATCCTGGCCAGTCCAGCTGTGGTAGAGCTGTTATTCTCTATATTGTCAGCAAATTCTGGGAAGTACATATTGACTGAGAGAGTTAAATTGTTCCAAAGCTCTACAAGCTGTTCAAAACCAACTTCTACCCTTCTACAGCTCTGAGTGTGGAAGTCTTACTAATATGAGTGAAGGGTGAATATAAGAGCCTGTGAAACAGCACTAAGCCTGATAAGGGAACTTGTGTATTTCTAAAGTAGACAAAAGTAGCCTAGAACATTTTCTGAAGACATATCCATAACCCAATGTCTCATCTGTATTAATGTGCATCGGGAACTGAAGCCATTTTCCTGTGCACTTTGTGCAGTGTGTTAAGGAAGCTTAGCCAGTGCAAGCAGCTAGGCTGGATTGAACTACTGGCCATCAAAAAGATTTAAGTTGCTTTAAATAGACTTGTGGGAATCTGAAATACTTTAATTACCTAGCTTGAAGCAAAGCTTTTGCAGTGTCTGGGTTTATTTATACTCTCCTCACATCCTCTGGAGCAAAAGATAATGATAACATTTCCTTCTACCCCACTAACTTTAGATAATTATTGAACAAGGTTTTTGCACATATGCCCAGACTTAAAACATGGTGACAGGGCTGCCTGTGCAGAGCAGAGGATCTGTTCACTAGAGTAAATAGGGAGTGAAGAGTTAGGATTAGATATATAGTTTATGAATAAGCACTTTGTAGAAAACAATTACTGTTGTGAAAGAGCAGGTGGTTCATTAAATTTTAAAGTTAAAGAATTTGAAACTATCCATTAGCTACAGCATGGTAGGTTTGTCCTGGCCTTGGACAAGGGTAATGGTGAGGTGGAAATCTCCTTGCTGTGAGGAAGGCAGCAATGTATTTGATAAACATTATTAATAACTGCCTCTCTAGTATCCACCCCAGCCTTGCTTTGGTTATTTCAATGACCTTGTTGAGATCCCAACTCAGCTGATTTTGTTACCATGATTTCAGCTTGAACTGCCTGTGTTTGCTTGATGCAGGGAAGGGTGGGATGGAGCTCTGATCTACTCAGATTCAGGATCCCAGTGTCTGAACTCTCAGTAAAGCACACACTGCCCTGCATTTCCTGCTCCCAAATGAGGACTGCCAAATTCAGCAGCAGGCAAACATGGATCAGGGGCTCTTTGTCTGGGCATTAACGGGTCCTAATCTACCCAATTTGGGGTCTCACTCATCCCACCAACAGCCCATGCCAGCTTTCTGGGGGGCCATCAGCCCCTGTCCCAGTGATGCCACAACCCTGCTCTGCTCAGCCATGGGTCTGCTGAGCCAGGGCTGCTCCTGATGTCCCTGTGTCCTGCCTCTGTCTGGGGCAGTGGCATCAGCCCAGGCTGCCAGGCTCTGTCCTGCTGCCCCAGGACACCCCACACCACAGGGAGATGTCAGCTATGCCTGCACCTCACCCTCTGCTGTCAGTACCACTTCCAGCTCACACTAGGTTTCCTTAAAAAATGTGAAATGCAACTGGATATTTCTTTTTACCTGAAAGGGCAGCGTAAAGCACATCTGGGAATAATTTGCGTATCTGTATAAAATATGTCAATGCCTTATTCAAAAACCCCAACCCAGATCATTCTTCCATGTATTTTTTACTTAAGTGAACTTTAAAGTTTTTCCTTAGTTTATGACATCCACAAAAGTTTGAACTTTTAATCCCCAAAGGGCATCCTGGAGTGAGATGTGTCAGGCTCCTGCTGACATAGAGAAAACAGCTGGAGTTACTGATCATCTTGGTCTTTTTTGCAACTTTTTTGGTGACATTTTAACCCATTTTATCAGTAATTGAGACCTAGATGCTTCCTAGATTTTTTCTCAATGTGCCAGGATTGTGTTAGGTTTACAGCATTAAAAAAATACAGCAGCAAACTGGTTTTCATACAGCTATAAAACCAAATGTAGTGTTAGAAAGTACTCACATTCAGCAAATAAAATTTTATATGTACTTGTAGCAACAGGCAAGCATGAAAAAGGCTTCCTAGATTTCCTATGTTTATTACCATTTAGCCAAAATTTTTAGAACATGCAGTGCCTGTGTGCATGATACAGCAAGTGGGCTTTGTGATTATCATTAATCCTCTTGAAAGCTGGCACTTGAAGTGTCCATGATTAAAAACTCTCATTGTTGTCTTGTCTCTTATGTTCTGTTTCTCAAAATGGCAGAGGTTCACAGAATTAGTACAAAGAAAGCAGTCAAACATCTGCTGGTCCAATACTAACTGGGACCAGTCAGTCCTTCCCACACAGACACAGCCATCCCCATTTCTCACAGTTCTGCACAAAATTCAGATAGTTGAGTCTTTCAATCACAAGTGAAGCTGGAACCAGCAGCAGTCACTCATCTGACCCATCTGTTTTGTTCGCCATTCAGTGGAAAAATAAGTTAAAATAGCACTGTAAAGACCTGGTTAATGTATTTATTGATCTCAGGTACCCAAAAGCACCCAGGGCACGTGCAGCTCCTGTATGAGTGTGAGTTCATCAAAGTGATAATTCTTCATCTGGAAATTGGCACGGGTCCCCACTTTGTGCCTGTGTGCACACATGTGCACATTGCATCTGCAGTCTTATACATGCAGCTGATTAGGCATTTGCCAACATTTCTCAACACTGAAATTATTAATTTGGGACCATGAAGAGTAAAGATGTAAATCATGGCTGAAAAGCCTCCCAGTGTGGTGTACACTGTTTAAAATGGCCCTCTGACTGTTTGTTCATTTGACATAATACTGATAGAAATGCCCAAATCTGATCTGTAACAGAGAGAAGTATTAGGTGTATCACTATAAAAGGTAGATTTCTTATGGTACATTTTTATTCAAATTTATTAAAAAGGCCTGAAAATTTCATATGCTTCTGCATATGTATTAACTTTTAAGAGTCAAATCAGAACTCTGTCTGGCTGTTCTGACTTAATACATTGAATGACTAATGGGATGAAAATCAGGAAATCTGGGCTTTCATCCACATTTTGCTGTTTGTTGTCTGACTTTTTAAAAATTTTTTGTGCCTTAGTTTGTCCATCTCTAAAAAGAGGAACATTTCACTTGTCCATACTTGTAAAGTATTTTAATACATCAACTAAATTTGGACCATCGATGGAAAGTTTTATTTATCATCTCTTGTTCAGTGCCTGCTGCTCATGGACATTTGGGAAATGGATTAATCAGATGCAGATGCACTGGTGCATTTGTGAGATTATTTCTGTGCAAGAACTAATTAAAAAATCTCAAAATATTTCTGAAGATGTTAAAAGAAAAAATAATGTAAAATTTAACAAAGGATTAAACTCTCAAGGGTATAATGAGCAAATCTTGAGGAATTAAAAAGTTAAATCTACATGATAAAGTTGACTAGCTTTGCAACTCAGTTTCTTTGTCTGCAGAAGGGATTAAAGAAATTAATGGCTTCCCTATTAAGCAGTGAGAATTCAATCATAGCTACCCTGTATGTCAAAGATGTAAAAAAAATTGATAATAATCTCTTTGGGTATTTTTAAAGTCACAATAAGATGGCAGTAAGGAACTGAGACTTCCTTAAAAAAAAATGGCTTCAAATGCATGCATATTTACAAAACTATTATTGGCTTTTCCAGGTGATCTTAGCCCCTTGATATCCATGACAGAAATTAGGTAGACTTTTCTGGAAAAAGGATCAGATTATTTTTCTGATGCATCTAAATCTAGTGATGTCGGTTTTTGGAATTCATATGGATAGCAGTTGGCAGCACTCAGACAGATTTATGGACCCTGACAATACCCAGATGTATACCAGGAAGAGCAGACAAGCAGCAAAGGCTGCAAGTGAATGTATAATGAATGTCAGAGGATACAGTTCATGAAAGCAATTGAAGGTATTTGGATGAAAATCCAGGGACCTTCCTGACATTTGTTCCTTTTGACAAGTGGCAGACATCTGTCCTACCCCTCCTGCCACCTTGCTGTGTGTCTTACAAACACATGTTGAGCTGTAGAAATGGAAGTTTCAGGGAATTTCAGCCCAATCCATTTAGGAGTTAACTCATGGGGCATGTGCATTTTATTACTGCTAGTTTCATGTAGTGATAATGAGCAACCATGTGGCGTTGCAACCCACTCCTTATTTAGAACATAAAACAGCTTTATTCCTGCAAGGGCAGAGCCAAATGTTTTACAAGCAAACAGTCTGCACATTTCAAATGAGCTGTTTCTATAATTCTAGCACTTTATAGTAAGAACCAAATAGCATAATTATAGGTAAGGAAGTGGTGGTGTTGGGAGGAGATGATGGAAGTGTTTTTCAGTAAACAAGCCGAGCTGATAGCTTGCATCCCCCTGCTGCTGGAGCTCCACAATGTCCCCCAAAGCCATTGAAGAAAATCTTCAAAACTTAACACACGATGAACATATCCTGGACAAAAGCATGTAACATAAAATGGGGTTTGAGTGTGCCTGGCCTGTAATTAGCTGAGGAGATATGGACAGGAATCTGCTCGAGGCTGGCAGATGGCTGCAGCCCTCTGCAGAGTAAGTAGCTCTGAATAGATTACTTTAGAAAATGAAATAAAAATCAGTAAGTAGGGAGTGACAGGGTTTTTTGGATTTTTGGGGGGTTTTTGGTTTTTTTTTGCTACAGCAGCTCTGTTTAAATTGATAACTATACTGAGCTGCTTTCTTTTCACAGTAAGGAAAATTTGAGGAAGGCTGTTTTGTCGGCCTGCACAGGTGCTATGGGGTCTTTTCTTGTATACAGTAAGAAATATTTTAACAATCACTTTCTCCTGCATGAGGTATAGAAGGGATTTTTGTTTATTTGATAATACACATTTATATGGAGAGCACGAAACTAGAAACTGTTATTTGGACACATCTCAAGATATGCTATGTAGACAACAATATAATGTATTGCATAAAATGTTTCACCAGTTATGCACCAACCATGGTACGCCTCTGAAATTATTTTTTCTGGTCACTATCTCCTATCTCATTTGTAAGAAGTTAATATGAATATGTTTATAATGTGCAGAAGGGGCTTTTCAGTGGTGTGAAGCAATTATGTGTAATCCACATTGCACTGGGCGTTTAGCCAGCCAGGGTTGTAGGCAAGTGCCATATGTCATTTCTCAAGTACGTGATACATCATTGCTTGAGACCCAAGCATATTTCACCACACACATTGCCCATCCATTTCTTGTTTGTATCTGTGTTTTCTGCATGTTTCTCATTGTAAGCTCTCTGCCTTCTGTTCTCTTTGGGAATCACTTTGCTGATTATGGATGGATACTATCAGCACTACCAAGAGTGTAAATGATGCCGTATCCTCATTTAATGTAAAATTGAAGGTTATGTTTCTGAGATTGATCTGTTATTACCATACCCAGAAGAATTCTGCAAACCCCAGGAACAAAACACCTCCTTTGTTAGCAGATTAGGAAGAAGATCCTTCAAAGCAGTTGCTGAAAAGGATACTTTTTTTCCTATGGTCTACATTTTCAGGTGTCTGGTATATTCTATAAGATAAATACAGCAGTTCTAGTTTATCTGCCTATTTATTCCTCTAGCAAAATTTCTCTTTAAGAAAGTTAGAAAGAAAAGTTCCTCTTTAAGAAAGTTAGTTAAGAAAATTCCTCTTTGTAGTTCATTTGAAGGTTTATTACATTATGAATGACTAAGTGATTATTTGCTTCTCAATCATCAAGTCAGTCCATGAAAATGGACCAAATAAATAGGACTATAACATTTTGAAGTGGAATTGAATTCAAGGTTGGATTTCTGCATGGGGTGTTCCACTGAATCTTCAATAAAATACACTTTGTGGATATGCTTGACTGAAAAAGGTGATGAATTACTGTTGCAGCCTTGGAGACAAAAGCCTTTAAGCCAGTAACTGTGGTATTTCCTGCCAAGATACTGGAAACTCAGATTCAGTTCTGCCCTTTTCAACAGGATCAAACCCATGTTTTCTGGTTTTCCTCCTCTCTGTTCAGCTAAGCCTCTGACTGATCTCTTTTATTTTGCATAAACAATTATCCAGTTCCTGAAGCTGGGATCTGAGGTGCTTTCTTGAAGGTAGAATGTGATCCTTACTGTCTGGCTCCATGGCTAGAAGATCTTGTATCTTCACCAGCATCACCCTCCCAGCTGCGCTGTGGATGTAGCCATAGAAATCTGGCCCAAGCTAGCAAGTTCACTGGCCATGTAGAGGCAGTCTAGGGAATGGCTGAAAACATGAACTGTCCTTATTAGGTAATTTGTACAGATTTGGTGAGTGCAGGGAGCTTGCTGCTGATACTTCCAATTATACCAGTTTGCAAGGTACAAGTTACTTGAATGAAAGAAAAAAAGTTGATGGAATCTTACTTTGCAGCTTTGAATGGACTTTATATTAATCATAATATTGATTTATAGTAGTTTTCTACTAAAACTATCCCGCATACTTTTAAAATCAGGTTCAAGGAAAGTACAGATACAACTGGAGAAAGAGTACCATGGTTTCAAAGTGGTTGAAAGAGGCTAGACTTTTGATCTGGAAGTTCCATATAATATAAATACAACTTGCTTTTAGTAGAAAGATAATTGATAGACCTCTGCTTCTTTCCTTTCCAAGTCACTGTTCCGTGCTTTGCAGTAGGAACTATATATTTACTGAAACTTTAAAACTGGCTCTACTCCTGGTTTTGCCAAAGGCTAAATATGCTCACTTTAGGACACACTTTAGAACAGCACTTTTCCTTGTCAGGGTGCCCTTAGCTGTATTTTGAGAATGATGGCTTTCCTTTATTTCACTATTACAAAAATAAATTCATAAACATTGATGGCACTTGGGCTGAAGGTGCTATAGAAATGTAGCCCTCACCACAGTCATGCTGAGGGATGGATGTTATTTGGTACTGCACATGATGGGTTTTGTGCATTCTTAGGCAGGACATGGTTCAAAATCTGTCCTCTCAGCTGGACTTGGATGTTCTTCCTCATCATCCTTTCCCTTAAAGAGTGCTTGGTTGTGAACCCCAGTCTTCACTCCCAGTCTGTATCCCCATTTGCAGCACAGGAATTGTAGCTCACTGAACCCAGTTCTTGCAGGCATGTGTCTAAACTATTTCACTGAGTGTGCCCTTACATTTCCTGCTAATTTACTGGTTACCATCAGCTCCTTTACTGGCATAATGTACCTCTGCTGTGGATGGGAGGGAAGTAGCAAATCTGAGACAATATCAGCAAAAGACTCTGAATTTTATATTGCTGCTTCACTGCCTTATAAGTCTACACTTATAAGACACAGCCTTATTTTAGTCAGTAAAGGTATCTTGCAGATGGAAATTCAGTGCTGGTGATATGCTCTATTCTTATCCTTAGCTGAATTTTAAATACATAAACTGGCATGTTAAGATGTAAGTATAAGCAAGGTCTGAGACTGCTGTTATTAGGTTTTTAAGTCTATCTCCCCAGCTTGAGTTCAGTGCAGGAGAAAAGATATCCAAATCTAAATATATTAGTGTTTTACTTGTCATTGATGCAAATCTTAGACATTTTCTTTTCAGAATACGGGACTGTGCATCAGTACAAGTCATTAGCTGTAAACTCCTTTACTTTATGCAGTGTCATTTGCTGCTGGATTTGCATACATTTTTCTAATGACTCTACCTGTCAGCTGCCATGGTTTGTGTGGTATTTTCATATTTCACTGTTCTGAGTTAAGAAGGCTCATGAGATCCTGGATCATTTATCAGTATTCAGGGTGGAATTGCATTACTCCAGGATGGATTATGGAGGCACAAACTGTTATTCTAATGGCTTCATTGCAAGCAACTAACTATGTCTTATCAGGGACATTTTGTGTAGCTGTAAAGTATGTTTAATAAAATATGATGTGCGGTGTGCAGGGGACAGGATACCAACATTTGTTTTATTTGTCTTCTAGGACACAAGGGTTTTAAGGAAAAATTAAATGGCAGCTGCAGCTGTTGTAGGCATTCCCCAAAGGGATAGAGCTAATAGGATATATGTCTTCATCCACAGCTGAGTTAATTTTGAAAGCAGAGGATGAAAAATGAAACTAAACACATACAACAAAATCTTGGATAACGGGGGTGGGAGGAAGTAGCCACCCTCACTAATCTGTGACATCATTGTGATAAAAAAGGAAATCTTTCCACTAGAAATCCTCAAAGAGAAGATTTTGTCAGGCAGCTGAAGTATTAGTCTGTCTGAAAGAAAGAACATTTTGTGGAACTGTATGTCTAATGGACAGTGTTTAAAATCTGCAGATACTATAATTTAGATTACTGGAAAAGCATTGTTCAAAAACTTTAAATCTTTCTTAGGCCTGGCATCAAAGGTTGTATTTTCTATGTTTATGCCAAAGATGAAATATGGTGATAGCAGTACAAAGCCACAAAATCTACAAGAGAAATTTAGCCTTTAGTCAGGCCCTAACTTCATTCTGACTAGATATATATATTCTGCCTTTCTTCAAATACGGTGACATTTTTTTAATGGAGCAGAATGTAACTTTTCATTTTTGTCTTTGAGATACTTTCAGTCTGTCTCCTAGATCTCATGGTTTATTTCTCTCTGGAAATTTTCCAGGTGCAATACTATGGAGAAAAATGCCTCAAAGCTTTCTTTAAACTTTACTTATTTCTCCCACACAAAGAGCATGATTCACAGCAAAATGTCCTTATGTGCAATGATTTCTCCCCTACACACTGATGGACTTTAATGTCGTGAAGCTGCTTCTTTGCTGGAAATGCTGAAAAAAAAAATCTCCCAGAGGAGCAGATTCACAAGCAGTGATGATGTCATGGGTGTAACATAGGCAGGACTCTGGTTTACCACTTAGTATGCTAATACTACACAGAACAGGTCTAGAAAAAACATGTCCATCTCTGAAGCACAGCCAGCCTAGTGCACCATTCAATCCCTTAACCTCCTTTTTTAAACAGACTGATACTTAAGGAGCACAGCAGCCTTGTCCTCTAAAGATTTTTACTAGCAGATTTCATTTTTGTCTCTATGATCTGTCTCCATAAACCTATGGAAATGCCTTGTTCTGCAGCATTCAGGTCTTTATCATCTCTATGGTCTGCAACATTCAGGTCTTGACAGAGAGTTGTCCAAGTGGTCTTGGGCAGAATCAAAGCAACAGATGTGTTACCTGGATCAAATGGTAGTTGATTTTGTGAAGTATTATTCCATTTGTTTGCTATGGTGAACAAAAAAAAATTGCTCCTGCTCATTTGATCAAACTATGGAGTTTTGGTTTTTAATTGCATTTTTCTATAGTATCAAAAATGGGTTGCATTTATTCAGTGGCATTTTGCGTCAGTTTTCTTCTTCTGTTTGGTTCCTGAGAAAATAATGCAGGAACTGGTGCTAAGAGCTTATGGAAAGAGAGGTCATACTGGACCAGGAAGCTCATATTTTCCTTTGGTTCCCCTCCAATGTTGGGAACATGTCATGTTGGCTAACAGGATAGTTTTCCATTGATACAAACATTTTCCATTAGTTTTTTCCCCCATCATTGTCACTTTCCCCATCAGCATAATCCACTGTACTAATTACAATATAAATACTTATCCTGAGTTTCATATTAAACCCACCTTCTTCTGTTCTGTAGGAAGAAATAAAAAAAAAGATATATGCACCTTAAAAGTAATCTCTGAAGATCTGAGGCAATATTCTAATGGATCAGCAGGTACAGCTGCAGAGTGGGACTTACCCAACAGGGAAAAGAGGGGGTGTTTCTAATTTCACTGAGGCATGCGCAGGGCTGCTCTGCACCATGGAAACTCTAATCTCAGTCCCTCAGTGTAAGCAGTGAAGGATGAGGTTGTTTAAATGACACAAATTATCTCTCCATTGGAGTGTGAGGTTGAGTTTTTCAAGCCCAGTGATCAGAGGTTGCAGTAGCTCTGTGTCAGCAGCAGCAGCAGCTCCTGCAGCAGTACTTGACATTGCATGGACAAAAACCTCCCAAATGTAAGCACGTTCAAAGGTAACCACTTGTCCTTCTGCAGCTGAATCAAAACTCTTTGCAGGGCAAGAAGGCGAGGGTGAAAAGCAACAAAGCAAAGAGAGAGAAAGCAATCAGTAATCCTGAAATACTTTCCTTATATTCTGGTAAATTGCCTCTTGAGTTTCATGGGACCAAGTCTGGATTCTGGATAGCAAGAGAATTGTGCCCAGATATCTGAATATAAAATTCAGTGTCTCGTGATACTTAATTGGGAGCAACATTTCTCATCATGCTGCAATCCCTGTTCTTAAATGTTCTTGTTTAAAAGAAGGGTGTATCAAGACCAGCTACTGATATAGCACCCTGCTTGGTTCAAGTTCTTGTTTTATTAATTCACTGTAATGATATAATGGGAGATCATAACAAACCTATCCACTCTTGGCACCTCAGGCGTTTCTCCTGTCCTAGTGGAGCTTTGCAGGTAATTGATAGTGACACAACAGTGTCTTCAAACAGTGTCTTTGATCTTGTTCATAGAAACCACTTTCAAGAGAAGTTCTTTGATAAAACCTACTAAAATTAAGATTTATTTTTCCCTTGGGAAAATGAAGGAACTCACCCACCTTGCTTCATTCCCAGCGCTGCACTGTCTGTGCTGCGGAGGCCAGGAACTCTGTCAAACAATATATGCTACAAGACTGGAGCCAGAGCAACCATCTGGAATGAAGGTGCAGTGCTGGCAGAGAGGAAGGTGAATCCTGCTAGATACTCATACTATTCTGTAGGATATGGGAAGAAAATTAGCAGGGCAGCAAGTTCTTTGTGCCTGAATGTGATCAGTTCTCTTCCTTCCCTCACTAATTGCTGAATAATTTGAGCAAAGGTTTTAAAGTATGAGGGGTTTGGGGGGTTTTGTTTTCCTTTTCATTAACTAGTGACTTTAAAAAACAACATTTATGATTAAAGCAATCAAGAACTCTTGTCAAAATTTCTATGCTCTGCTACTGGTTCAGCCATTGGCTTCATATATGATGGCAAGCAACAAACCCCATTGAATACTGTAGGTTATTCATAGTAATTATCATCCTGTGAAGGGCATAATACAGTATAGCTTCTTGGAAATCATGACCAGGCTTTACTCAGAATGAGAACTGATGATTTACTCAAACAGCATGCCCAGTGAAGTAATATATATGAACCTTTTGTTTTAAAATAGCCTTCATATTATCTTCAGTTAAATGTTTTGGCTCTTCCTTTAGGGAAAATATAAGGGAAAAGTGTTTTAAAACTGATTAACTCCCTCTAGTATATTGGGTGACAGCTAAGACTTTTGTAGCTAGAAATTATCTTTGTGCTCATGGCAGAAGGAACCAGGTGTAGGTATCATCAGCTGCCAAATTTGTCAAGTGGTTTTTCTGTGAATGTTTTCCCAAAAGATATTAACCTAGCATTTTAGAGAATGATTGCCTTACCAAATAGTGCAGCATGATGGGAATTTGGAGAACAAAACCGCTGATGCTATGGATCAGCTGCCCACACTATACACCTTTCAGGGGGTTTCACTCCAGTCTGTGTCTAGATCAGTCTTGAGAACTGAGTTTGTGTCGGTGCTTCATCCACTGATCTTCTAAATTCCAGGCTGTGTGTGCCAAGACAAATTTCTGGTGTGACCAAAAGCATAGTAAAGTGAGAATTACTAAGAGTTCCCTTCCAAAGTGCCCTCCTGATCTGGTCTTAAAAGCTAGTGTAGATACACCCTTCAGTTGCTACTGAATTAGCAGTAAGTATTGGTGGACCCATTAGACGACTGCACCTTCTCTGCTAAATGTAGAGGAAGTATCTCCAAAACCAGCCTTTGCACTCTAAACATCCCCTTAGGCCTCTGAAGCAGAGGAAATCTGCATTTATCTGTCATCTTGGTTAATTCAAACAGCAGTTATTTGGAACAAATCATAATCACTCCTTCCTGTAATGAACACAGATATTCAAATTGCCAGATGGATCTGAATGAGCGATAGCCTAATTATGGCTTACCAAAATAATAATAAAAACTTAAGTGGAAATATTTCTGCCCCTCATCTACAGTTAGAGTTAAAAAAGAACAACATAGGAAAATGCTCTGAGGAATGAGACCTCAGACCACTATATAGCATTTGAGCCATGGATTGCACCACATGGAGCCTTAGTATGGTATAGCAGAAAAGTGTGCATAGAAGGTGTATGCTACAGAATTATCTGTCATGTCCATGTATGTTCAGTGTTTATACAATTTCCCCAAAAGACCTTTGACTCGATAGACTTAATTAGAAGTACCTGCTCATTGACTAATTGTTAGTATTTATATTTAAAACTCAGCAATTCTCATAGTGATAAATAACTTTATCTCATAGTGATAAAGACCATTGAGCCAAGAGTATGGAATATGAAACATGACCCTTTCCTAAAATTGGAGCTACAACTGCAGTGAGCAAAATGTCTCGGGGTTAGCTAGAAATCTGCACAAAATCCAGTATGCTAATGGCTTTACATTTTCTGCTTTATTTTTCTGATTTGTCAGGGGGTTTATTTTCATTGAAATAATGCAGTTTTGCAGCAGCTTCTGTTTCTGTGTCTGCTTTAGATGAAAAAGATCTGATTTCACTGGAAATTATTTGTCTTCTGTGAGAATTACCACACTGTGATACACCAAGAATGAGAGAAACATTCGTACTCACTATGGAACACCATTTGTGATGAAGTTTTCAGAAGATGAGAGGTGGAGAAAACCACTAGAAACAATGGGCCACTGAGTGTCTCTGTGTTGCTGAACTGCACAGGAGCTGATGAGGAGAAATACAGATTATTTTTTTTAAATGTATTTTTTTTTCTAGCTTGATAATATTAATATTCTGAGAGCAAACTTTCAGGCTGATCCATTCATGCAGGACAGGACAATGCATGGAAAAACAGCCAATGAGACTGGCTGAATATTCCAAAGAGTCTGGGTTTTTTTACAAATTAAGTATCTGTGTCATGAATTAAAGGCAATAAGTACATCTTCAAGGTGCTGATACATAAGAAGGCTGTATCTAAATTCAGTACTGATGTCTGTAGGATGTAACAGTGCATAAAGAATTAAATAATCTCTCTGTCTTGTCAAGTGGTGCATGTATTGCTCTTGGCCATATTAACAATACAGAGGGTGTAGGCTAGAGGAAACTGCTCTTTCTGGATAACCCTGCTGTACTTCTGAACAGAGAGAGCTTTCCTCAGAGGAGATATTACCACATGCTCATTCATCTCAGCAGACTGTCTTTCAAGTCTCAGTGAGCCCTAAGGCTCCTCAACAAGGAGCTGACAATAAAGTACTGGTTTCTTAGGGAAGCTCTCATTCTGTCTTAGCTATCTTACCTGCACAAGTTAATTGCCTTGCCATTTCAGGGATAATTCCTTTTATATAATTCAATTTCAGGTGCTGTCTAGGTATGAGCAGTTGCTGGTGTATATATAAGGAAACTAAAATGTCTTCTCTGTTCTAAGATGGTAGAAAGAAATAATGAGTCATTATTTATCTCTTCTGTTAAACAGAAGTTAAGAACTTCTGACTGCAGGGGCTCAGAAAGACACAAAATTTTATATTTTCTTCTTTTTTTCCATATTTCTAATTTGTTCTTTTTATCTTAGTTACATGACAGCCACTTTATGTCTCAGGCTCCTTCATGTTTCTGTAAAACAGCTATAAAAATTTGCAGTCTACCTTTTCTCATCAACAAAAATCCTCTTCATCACATAAATTACTACCTTGATCAATGCTCTGAATGACAGCCAGCATCCTGGGAGTGCAGGAAGGGAGTGAGAACAATGGGGATGTTTGCAGAAGTAGGGTAGATTCTTCATATAATTTATCATCTACCTTTCCTTGCTGACATTGCCCTCTCCACATGCAGAAGACAGCTCTACTGTGGTTTGCCTGACATGGGGTGGAGCATCTTGAGAGCCCCAAGGTCACAGTAGTAACAGATATGAACCAAGAGCTTCTTTTGGTTCTCTGCTGTGCTCCTCAGGGGTGGTTTGCTAACAGAATTTTCAGCGATATACTAACACCTAGTTTCAACAAGGATCCTTGGTACAGTGCAAGGAACAGTGAAAATGCATTGCCTATAGCCATAACCAAAATCCATGTCTCAGAGGAATTCTCAAAAATTATACATTTCACTGAATGATATACTTCACTCTAAGAACAGCTTCAAGTAAGGACACAATCATGCTCCACTTGCAGCTCTCCTCAGTTTCACAGTCCTCAGGCATAGCAGCTCAGGCCCACACGTGTGCTTGCCAACCCTCTTCCCTGCTGTTCTGTGCCCCAGACCTGGAAAAAAAAAGCTGCAAAAAGGACAAATGAACTCATCAGCTCCGTTTCCATAGGGGAAGTATCAGAAAGGCAGAGGAAGGGAAGCCCTTAGAAATAAATTGTGGTTTACAGTGTTTGTGCTGCTGCTGCACAGAGAAGGTTCTGCCAGCTCTTCCTAGGCTTTATATTTCAGAAAAATTCCTAGAGGTCAAAAAATGTAATCAGAAAGGTAAGCCTGCAAGGTTTAGTTGGGAGGTGCACCATGGTATTTCTCCATCTATACTTTTAAGGGTCTCTAGATTTTGAAAAGCTATAGGTGTGCTAAAGCTATTCCTTCTGATGTTGGACACCTCCACCATATTTAAATGAATTTGGAGGAGAGATATAGCAATTATTATTCTCCAAATTTAGGGCAATTTGACTATGGTTAATAATTTTCAACACCCTTTGCAATGTATACTGTGATGGCACTTTATGTTCACTGCTTGTTTCCTACCTGATGAACTGTGAAGTTCCTGATGTTGGAAGATCTGTGCTCTCTTGTAGGCAAGACACACTCTTGGGAAGACACTGGAGAATGCCCATTGTAGCAGCTGGGGGAATCTGAGAAAAGTATTTAAGACTTACTTATCTCAAAATTTTTAATGATGGTGCATCTCTATTCCTGGCATTCTTCTACAACCCTATCATAAATTGAAAATGAGGATGCAGTAACATAAATTGAAAATGAGGATGCAGCAACAATGACTATTTCACTACATATCTTCATGTAAATGAGAAAAAATGTACTTCAGAAATTTTGAGCAATAAAAAATAAATGTAATTTATTAGCTATTCTAATGAATCATGTTAATATGAGAGTTCTGAAAAGGCATAAATTGTGTTCTGGTTTAAAATCAAGTATATTATCATATATGAGGGGTTAGTATCTGTGAGCACAGGATTTCAAATTGCTTTTAAAAAAAGAAAATGTTGAATCTTCTTAAAAAAATCTTCAAAGTAGACTGCTTATGTCAGTTACTCTAAAAGGAGAGAAACTGAGGAGCAAGAGGGCCATGCAAATTGTTAATTTGCTTTAGTCTGAAGAGAAAGACAGACTTAGTCTTGTATTTTGACCACATGCATTTCCAGCAATTTTAAAGTGGGGTCTGATGTGCCCCACTAGCATTAAAGTGTTGTCCTGTCTTAGAGATTCAAGTTAGGGCATGGAAAATCAACACCCAGGTTTAGTTGTGGCTGTCAATTTGTGAAACAGGTGTGGGTCAGAACACTTCTGATCCTTGCTCTAGAGCAGAAAGCCAACCACATCCCAGGCTACATTAAAAGCAGCATGGCCAGCAGGTCAATGCAGGTTATTGTCCCCTCTGGGGAGACCCTGACTACTGTATCCAGCTTTGGGACTCCCAGCATAGGAAGGATTTGGTCTTGTTGGAGCAAGTCCAGAGGAGGACCACAGAGTGATCAGGTCTCAAGTACCTCTCTTCTGGAGACAGGCTGAGAGTTGGGATTGTTCAGCCTGGAGAAGGGAAGGTTGTGTGGACACCTTATAGCACTTTCCAGTACCTAAAGAGGCCTAAAACAGAGCTGGAGTGTGACATTTTACTTGGGCATGTAGGGAGAAGCGCAAGGGGCAATGACCTTAGACTGAAAAATGGCAGGTTAAGGCAAGATATTAGGAAGAAATTCTGTACTGTGAGGGTGGTGAGGAACTGCCACAGGTTGCCCAGAGACATTGTGGGTGCCCCAACACTGGATGTGTTCAAGGCCAGTTTGGATGGGACTTGGAGCAACCTGGTCTGGTGGAAGATGTCCCTGCCTGTGGCAAGGGGTATGGAACTAGAAGATTTTTGAGGTGTCTTCCAAAGCAAACCATTCCACGTTTCTCTGATTTTCTGCCTTGTGTTGCTAAACCAGTCTTTCCCTCTGAGTGGCCAAGCCCTTTCCCCTTTCAATTACGATGATAAGAAAGTCAAAGAACCATATGGATGAACTTACAAATGTTTCCAAGTCACCATGTCTAGATGTGCACCTGAATGTGTCATCTCAGGATGACCACTCCTGGTTGTTTGCCAGCAGATTTCCTCAGGATTTCTGGACAGCATTGGCTGCACTCCAGCCTCACCACCTGGGCTAGAAGCCAAGTACAGATTCCCCTGTTTTCACTACTGCTCTTTTTAACATTTTCTTCTTAATTATCCACATTTTCTACTAAAGCAGGTGGAAGGTATATAGTGCCAAGCCATACATTCTTCAGACTCTAGAGCTGGAGCACATGTTAACAGTCAGGTCCATGGAGAAGTGCTATTCACACTACAGACCATGAGGGATGGGCCCTGATGAAGGTATGGCAAAAGAAAAGTCAAATAAACTTTGTAGGAGCATCTTGTGAAATTATTCTGAGATATCAAGGACAAGGAACGCAGCCCTACTTGAACCACACCTGAAATTGTAGGGGTGAGTCAAGTTAAGAAATTAGGAAGATTACAGGTCTGTGTTGTTGCTCCTGACCCTAACCCTGTGTATTGTTCCTGACCCTGATTCTGAAGGACTTACACTCCTACCATGTTACTGCCCAGCAAGACTCTTGACCTCTCGGTCAAACAGGGCTGATGCTTCTCCTTTGTTTCCTTCGGGGAGCACTTCTTATTAAGGTACCGGGGAAGAGAAATACAATTTAATATCACCCTGTATAAGCGTCATTCTTTGGAATTATAGGCAGTAAACATGGTCTGAATTGACTTAATTCCTCATCTGGATGTCCATCTGGATTTCTAGTTGAAATACAAACTCTGATTGTAACAGATTGGCTGGGAAATACAAATACTAATTTTATATTTCATGAAGATGTATGTCCTCTCTGGTGCCTGACAAAGCTTTGTCTCATTTGCTCTTACTCTGAATAAGAAGGTTCTTATTCAGTTCTTATCATCCAACCAGAGCTGTGCACCTCAAAAATCACATTTTCTGGTGTGTTTGTCATGCTAAAGTGTCATGGAAGTAAGAATAGTTACTGAATGACGTGTCAGGAAATTAATTCTAGACAAACAAAAGATTTTAGTTTTTTCTTTAGAGATGGGACATGCTGAGACTGTCATTCAAGTCCTTGTAAGGAACCCACAGACATACTATTTACTGCTTGTGTAATGTCTGAATCTTCCCATATTGAAATGATCCTGCTTAAGCATTATGGTTCATATGCCAGTTAATTCTTATACCTTACTTACCTGGCTGGAAGCACTGTCAATTTACATTATGGATGAATAACGTAACAAACTTAAAGCCATGCCCTCTGGCAAAAAACAAAAAACAAACAAAAAAAACTTTCCAAGGCAAATGAGATGAATCAGCTACAAAAATGTTTAGAATGTTTAAAAGTATGCCTGAAACCACCCCTGCATAAGCTTCCTTTAGCAAATCAGAAGCTGTGGTAGGATTATGAAAGCTAGGCCATGTGTCTAAGTTCTTCAAATTCGGTTATTACTGACTGCTACTTAACTAGATGACATCAAAATGACTTGTCAAATAGATAGGGAAAGAAACCAGGGAAAAACTGGCATGAACTGAGGTCTTTATGCCTGCACCTGTAGGCTAGAGAGAGGATAGAGAGATA
Organism: Anthoscopus minutus; assembly: GCA_013399455.1. Classification (NCBI taxonomy): domain Eukaryota; kingdom Metazoa; phylum Chordata; class Aves; order Passeriformes; family Paridae; genus Anthoscopus; species Anthoscopus minutus. The sequence continues at coordinate 97,421 of VWYI01039423.1, read as the reverse complement.
AACAGCATAGAAACTCGGTGGTTAGTGCTTTTTGGTATATTTTGATGGCCATGGGCATTGCTCAGGAGCTCTAATGCCCCAATAAGCTTCTGTTTCTCATGCACATTTCTACATGTCAGTTCTGCTGGCAAGGGATGAATTCTACCAGGTATCAGACTTCACCCTGAAAACCGAAGAGGCTGAACTAATTTCTTTGATCTTGCTTTGCCTACCAACCTTGCAACACTGAATAAACTGGTATGTCATAGTTATCTGCAGCATGAGACAAAAATGACTGCATGAGTGGCTAGGTCTTTTTAAGCACTGTATTTCTGAAAACCAAGAAGAGCAACAAATACCTTCTCTCTGTACTGTGCACACTCCTGCCTTTGAGGAAAGGAGGAAAGAAGAGTCAACACAGCACCCACTTTATTAGGTAAACTTATTTCACTGTCAAAAATATTCAAGTCATGACAATGTTATGCAATCACATTAAGAAAAATATTGTTTGTATTTCAAAGACTGTCTCTTGAAGATGATCAATTGTAAACTCCTCCCTGTGCAGTTTTAAGGGAAACTATCCATGAAACAGGAAGAAGAAAGGAGTCAGCTGCACTAGCAGCTGGCTGCAGTCATCTTTCCCTGTTGTTCTGCAGGAAGTGAAAATGTTGGCAGTGGGGACTGTGGTTTTCTGTGCTCTAAAGGGACACCAAGCATGACGTGCTAACCTGGAGAAGCCATACCAGACTTCATGTATACTTTACAGAGGTTTTCTTTATCAGCAGAAAATTTTGAAGAGCTTTCCTGAAGTTTGAGGTTATGGAGAAAATGTCTTGCTCATTCTGAATCTATGAAACAGGCACAATAAGTGCATATGTTGGGCAGCTCTTGGCTGCTACACAAAAGCTTTCTCTTCCCTTTGCAGCACAGTTGAAGATGCTATGGTGGAAAAAGGCATGTAGATGGAAGTTCCAGCAATAAATTTTGAATGTTCTTTATACTTTGCCCAGAAGAGAAGGTGAATTCAAATGTATTTCCTGAAGCATGTGAAAAGCACTTCAGTGCAGCACCACCAGTACTCATCATCATAAAGCTGCAGCTTTAGGCAGCTATTTTTTCTTGATGATCATAATTCAAAGCTACAAAGAGTTTTTTTAGACTGACAACAGTAGCAAAAGCTTAGCAGGAGAAGGAGCTAGATGCCCTAGAGCTTTCTTTTGAGCAGGAAATCAAGAAAGGTGTCATGTCCTGAGCTCCTTGTGTTTGGTGATTTCCCTGACCCTGCAACACAGTCCAAGAGAAGAAATATCAGCTGTGTCCATCTGCAAGATAGCATTAAAGGAAGTAACAGGGATAAATATTTTTATCAATGACATATATAGGATGTAAATAATTTTGATATTTGCCCAGTGATTCCACATTCACTCTTCTAAGTAAATAGGAATAATTTCTGGATGTGTCTGCAGACAAGGACTGATCTTCAGAATGTGGGATAGACCTTGTACTTTCTATAAAAAGACATGTATTTTGCTTGAGTTGATTTGATGGGATTTGCATCAGGGATTGTGCTGTTGGGTCAGTATGAAGTGGCACTGTCCACTTTGATGTCCTCCTACTGTGGCCTCTGGGGTTTCAGAACAAATTAATGCATCTCAACAACTAGGAAAGATGTTGGGCCAGAGTTTTGTGGGTGGGTTTCCTCCCAGCTGCTCTGGAGCTGACATCTTGTGAAATTTGCTGAGTCTCTGAACTGTGCCAAGTGCTAAGAATGATGAGTAAATTCTAGACAAAAAGTAAAAGTGAGAAATCCCCCCTAGTCCCTAGGGTTACAGGGCTGACAGCACTAAGTTCATTATGTCAATGCACTTCATCTGAGCAGAATTTGTTCTTTTTCTCATCTGTGTCTGGGCATGAGAGAGGCTCAGGTTTTTTCTGTTTCTGTAAAAAGTGTGTCAAGCCAAAAAAATGAAAACTACTCTGCATGTTGAGCGTGTTGGGTTGCATATAGTTGCATTTGGAACATGACCACACTGCACTCATGCTCTGAATACTACTCAGTGTCCTCCTCCTTCTGCCAAGAAACAGCTGGAAGGAAATTTTTTCTCAGGTGTTGGTTTTGTTTATGATACTGAAGGTATGTGGATGGTTGCTGAAAATATTTATTAAATCCCATTGCAATGAGACAATGAAGTTGTTCAGTGTCAGTGAGATACTGCATAAACAAAGCAGCTGTGGTAGAGCAGAGGATCAACATTTCCAAAAGTTGGAAGCCCAGGTATTCTGTTCTCTCCATAATTAAACTGTACTCCATATTGCTATACTGAGGGAAGTGTTTATGTACAAATAGGACATAATTTCACATTTTCATAATTTCCCTTTTCAAGCATGTTACAGGTGCTCATTCTGCAGTCCTAGTTCAAAAGCAACATATGTGCAAGACACACCCAAAGAGCAAGAGTTTCCATCTCCTAACTGTGCTGTAGCAGATGGCTCCTTTGGGATTATCATGCACAAAATGCAGCTGAACCCACTGGGATTCCTATCTCATGTCCCCTACAGATCCACAGGCCAGGAATGAAGGAAGCTATTATGTGATTGCTCATTGCAGCTCTGACTGTCTTGTGCTTCACTTTTGATGATCCATGAGGTCTCTCTTGGTGTCACAGTTCTCATCTAGGGGTTCCAGACAAAAACAAAAATACTGGCATTTGGACAACTGAGGTGTAGGACAAGGGGAGGTGATAATCTCCAGTGCCATGGCAGTAATTGCCTGCTGATTCTTTCTTTTTGTGGAAAAAACCATACATATAGACAATGCTTTGTTTGATGACAAAAGCATTTAGAAACATGCCCAACATGACAACAGTGTTCAGCATGTTAAAATAATCTCTTTCTATTCAGTAACTTAGCACAGATCTTATTACCTACTGCATCAGGTCACAGTGTGCTGCATGACACGATGTGGCACAGCTTGAAAGCAGCTGACACAGCGTTGCCTCTCCCTACCACAGAGATGTATATTGGATGCTCAGGCAACAACTGGCACAGTTATTAAATCCTCTCTGTTACCTGCAGTTAGGCAAGTGACCCATGCTCAGAAGCATCTTCATTTAATAACAAATTCTTATTTTTGTGCCAGCTTGAGGACAGGGTTTTCTTACAGGGCACCTCCACTGCCATTGCATCAGAAAGTCACAATGGGCTGTTGAGAGCTGATACACAGGTGAGTGCTTCAGAAACAGCCCAGCAGCAAGTGTGGGAAGCATGCAGGGTGTGCCAGGCCATTCTCACTGATTTAGGCATTTACAGTTCTCTACAAAAATATTAAAATGACAGGTATAAAACCAAAAGCTTCATGGTTATCCACAGATACTGAGATATTTGCACTAACTTCTTAAACCATAATGCTAAACTGTAGTATTCCATGAACTCTCTCCTCTTAGTCAACTCCCAAGCCCCCAGCCCTGGAAACAGCTGTAACTACTCACCATAGAGATGGCCCTCCTAGGGGAAAAGACAGATGCCCCCATGGACTTCTCCCCCCAATTCCTCCTTTCCCTGCCCCCTCCGTGGATACCAATTCCTGGAGATCAATTCCCTCAGCCCAGCCCTTAGCCCCACCCCTATCCCTTCCCCTTTATAAGCAGCCCGCATCACCTGGGGTTCTTTTCCTGGCCGGGTTTGCCCTTCAGTGACTGTGACACCTTGCTGGAATAAAACCCTGCAAAAGAGCCTTTCTGTGCCTCTATTGCTGAGCCAGCCCTGGTAGGTGTGGGGTGGTTTTATGGTGTTGCCTGCATGTTAACTCAACTTGCTTCTACATAGCAGAGGCTTGTTGGGAACAGATATTAGGCAGCAGCAGCTCCTACTATTCCAACACCTGCATTTATCCTAAATCATTATAGAAAGTAACTTTTGTGAAAACTGGGCTAAGAGGGCACCTTTCAAAAATAAAACATTTGGGAAACTCATTGAGATAATGAGCTCTACGTGATTAACACAATCTCTGTTGAAGTCACCAGCAGTACTAGAGCCATAATCCCATTGATTTAAATTATTGTGTAGTTTTGCATTTCAGTAACTTCTAGGTTATATGTTTTTATGTTATTACTCTTGTTTGATGGTATGTAAGACCTCACAAGAAATTGAGGGTGAATATGGTTCAAACAAAGAATATTGTACCTGCCCTTATCACATGAAGTCATTTCCAGACTCTGTAAAATTTCAGTGTCTGGAAACTCGAGAAATTGTGGAGAGGTTGGAAAATAACAAAAAAGATGTGCTCCTGCTGTCCTCAGGCCTCATGTATTTGCTTGTCTAGGCAGCATGTATGACTAGCAGTAAAGCTCCCTGCTGCCAGCCCTTGTTTTGTGCTCTGAAGGTCATGGAAGGAAGTTGGTATTTTTCTACTCATGACCACCAGATTCAGAGCAGGGTAAGAACAAAGATAGGGAGTCATTGAAGAGAGCTAATGCTGGGCTACTGCAATGGCTCATGACTATTTTACATTGAAGAATGAATTGAAGCTTCATAGCTGGAAGCTGGAAGCGGATTGTGGTGGAATTGCTCTGAAAGCCTGAGGAAACCCAGTGACTGAATGTGCATGTAAAGCAGAGTAATGATGCAGTCTCCATGGCAGCATCTCAGAACTGTACAGTAATATTTTGAAATGTAATATAAATTCTAATTTTTCAGTCTTAGCCCATCAAATCAGTTTTACTATAAATATCCACACTATCCAGTTTCTGAAAGAACTAAGGCTGACAGTTATTTTAAGCCTGCCCAACCAAAGACAAAAATGCAATTTACATTCCCTGCCAAAATACACTTCTTCAGTTAGGAGAACAGAAAGATTTTGAATTTAGGCAGGAAAAATCAAGGAAATATAGAGATTACATGATCTCTGCTTCCTCATACATCTGGATTATGGCAGATTCAATTGCCAACATCTGAAAACACTGAAACTCTGTGGGCATGTACATAGGAAGGCTTCTTACCATGATTGGATATACTACCAATCAACTCAGGGCACAAAAGGGCTGCTGAATCTGTCTGAAGCCACCAGTGTTCACTATGGTGTTTAGCTCAGAGCACATCTGAAAAGGCAGTGGCTGCTATTTGCAGACAAAAACTACAGGCTTAAATACACACACCTAGTGAAACAAGGGACTCCAAGCACTTTGCTGAACCCCCTGGTGAATCAGTATGTGTCTTTGTGTCTGAGGAAGCTGATGTTTTTCCCAGGTAGCTGGGAGCATGTGTGAACACCCAAGGGACCAACTGAATGTCCTCAGTGACAGTTTTCTGGTCTCCATATTAACAGCTGGATTCCATTCAGCATAACAACTTGATTGAGAGAAGATGCTCTAATGTATACGAGTTGTGGTCTGTGTCTCCACCTGACTTCATCCTGTGTTGAGGAAATTCACAACAATATTATGGGAGCTGCAGGAAACTTGTCAAACTTGTCAATTATCAAAGAATGGCAAGGGTGGGGATGGTTAATGAGGTTGTATTGAATAGTGTGGGACCTGAGTAGGATGTAAATGGTATGGAATAAGGGGTGGAATACGTGGGTTTTGGCTGGGGTAGAGTTAATTTTCTTCACTGTAGCTAATATGGAACTATCTTGGATTTGGCTGAACACAGCATTGATAACACAGAGATAGTTTTGTTATTTCTGAGTAGGTTTCACACAGAGCCAAGACCGTTTCTGCTTTCTGTGCTGCCATGCTGGCAAGGAAGAAGTTGGGGGTAGATGGAAGCTGGGAGGAGACACAGCCAGGACAGGTGACCCAAATTGACCAAAGGGATATTTCCAGACAGTATGGCATCATGTTCAGTATATAAAGTGGGGAGAAGAAGGAAGGGGAGGACATTTGGAGTGATGGTGTTCCACCCTTCTGGTCACCATTACCTGTGATGGGGCTCTGCTCTCCTGGAGATGGCTGAACACCTGCCTGCCCATGGGAAGCAGTGAATTAATTCCTTGTTGTGCTTTGCTTGTGGCTTTTTCTTTATCTATTCAACTGTCTTTATCTCAACCCATGAGTTTTCCAGCTTTTATCCTTCTAATTCTCTCCCTGTTCTGGCTGGTGTGGTAGTGAGTGAGTGTCTGTGGGGCTTGGTTGCCAGCTGAGGTGAAACTACAACAAAAGTTATCATTGGTAAACATGCCCTTATTCATCACTGGGCAAATGTATTATGCAAAGAGCTAAAACTCATTATGAAGTTACTTGCATTTGTGGGATAGCTCTATATACAGATATTACTGGGTCTAAAATATTTGCTTCATTGTCCAGGACTAGATTTTCTAACCCCATTCCCATTTTCCACCTTGTGTGCAAAGCACTTGGATATTTTAACCCCAGACTTCTCTTGCAGACTGGCTGCTTTGAAGCCCAGATATTAAAAGGTTTGAACAGACATAGTGTCCCCTATAAAAGTCAGAAAACCTAGTCCTATCCTCTGATGGAAAGCAATGGGCTACAATCTTTCAGTCAGGCATGACAGCTCTGACCCATACTAGAATTACTAATAAAAAAAATTAAGTTACTCATGCTCTTGGCAAGTTACATATATTGTCATCTGTAGTAGCAGTTACATCAGCGGTACCAGGATTTCTTTAGAAATTGAGAGCATTTTATTCTTTCCAATACCCAAAGAAACATTAAGGGTAGCAGCTAGCAGCTTTTTTGCTAATTACACCTACAACTAAAGCAAAATGAAATAAATAAGTATAGCATGAGACAATTACAATGAATGTCAGATAAATAAAAGAATAATCAATAAACAAGTATTTCTAACAATTGTCTCTGTGGAAACTGGAGAGTGATTTTCAAACAGAGATACCAACTCAGTGATGCAGATGCCATGCCAGAGACAGGGATCCACTGAGTACTCACCACTCCTTTCCAATGCAGTCAGTATTTGTAGGGATAGGCCCATTTGTGGAGGGCTTGCAAATAAAGGAGAAAGAAGGGTTTGGCAGATGCTTGTCTGTGTGAGGTGCTGGGATTCAGTTCATCCAGAATCAAGCTGCAGCCATCTCTGGATAAAATATGGCATGTGTATAAAAAAGAGCAGAAAATTGCACAGCTGTTTCAAGGCAGTGTGGCAATCATTGACCAAATTCAGGCACCCAGTGTCTGAATTCAGGCACCCAATGATGCTTTAGAGGATGTCCCTTGGTCTTCCAGGGGTCCCATGTTCTATCTGCTGGTCCTGTGCTGGTGCTCCAGCCCACTGGCACCATGTCCCAAGGCCCCAGGCAAGGACACAGGATGGGTGAAATGAAAGTGCATGGTGAAAAGTGAAGGACAGCCTGACAATGTGGAGGTCACTGACCAGGATGTGGGGGCACCACAGATAACCAGCAGCACCAGCTGATAGCATTTACCTGGGGAGAAAGAAGAGGAGGAGGGAGAGGAGGAGGAAGAAAGCTCATGGTACAGCAGTTTAACATGAGCCAAATGCTCACCCACGGTTATTTTCAGGCAGGAAATTTAGATGTGGTCTTCAGTCTTTTCTATTTGTACCACAGATGGTGAATATATTACCCAGCTTGTCCTATTTTTCAGCAGTGACTGTAAGTATTCTGCACACATTCCTGCCTTTGCAAAGGCTCCTGGTGCAGGTGTTAATTCTCCCCAAAACCTGAGCTGATTGAGAGCTGCAGTCACACCCTTAGGGATGGAAAAAGTGAGGCATATTGGAAAAATGGGAAGGTCACAATTTCAAAAACAACTCCATGTCCCTCCTGCTTCTTAATAAGCCTTATTTTTAAAATCTTCTTTCTCTAGAATTGATTCTACCTTGTCATCAAGTACAAGTGTGGAACCCTTAGCATTACCATTGCATAAATGCTTCAGAAAATGTTCTTAATTAAAAACAAACAAGATTTTTCTTTTCATCTCTGCTTATATCTTTTGATATCTCTCTGACATGTTTTATAATTAAAATATATATAGCAGAAACAATGATTAATTAGAAAAAATACAGGTTTGTGCCTTTCTATATAGAACATTAAAACCTTTGCAAAGACAAAACATGTTTCACAGTTCTGAAAATACAATTATATATTATTTCTTAATCTTCAGGTCAGTCTGGAGAATTAATATGCTCAGTCAGATATGTCAGTCAATCAAAACAAACCTTAGCTCCCACTTTAACATTAAAACCTAAGAAAGAGTATGTTGATTTAAAATAAGTAGGCACACCCTAGAAGTAAGTATGAAATGCCACATTTTCATATGGGACTGAATTTAATATGATAATATCAAATGAAATATAATGCAGAAAATACCATAAATAATTTTTTTTTAAAAACCCTTTTCTAAAAAGTGCTGCCCATTTAGTGTTAATACATATTTTAAGAAGGGATTTATTGTTCACAAAAGAAAAGCAGTGAAAATTTATTTGAGCTTTTAGTTGTTGAAAGCATAGTGGAGAAGACAAATACATGCGTTTTTGGTTGGTGGGGGCTTTTCTAATCTGTGATTTGTGAGAATTAGAGATTTAGAGAATTGTTTATTTTAGGACATGTCAAGGACTGAATCACAGAGAGTCACTTTTTGTTTTTTTACTTCACTTCTCTCTGGAGAGGTGCCAGGGCCGGCAGGACTCCCGTTCTGTGGCTGCTGCTGCAGGCTGCTTGCTGCCTCTCATTGCAGACTGGCTCCCAGCCCCGCAGCGCCAGGTACCACGGCTGCAGCCGGACCAGCCTGTGACTGGGCCTTCTAATTAATTCATGGTGCGCAAACGCCCTCTTTTCCAGACACCAGCTGTTCCAGGCAGCTCCTCTGGGCCCCGTGAGGGATGCTGGGGATGATGTCTGGCGCTTTGCCGTGCTGTTCCCCTGCCCTCCCTGCAAAGCGAGACCGTGCTGCAGCCTCTCCATCCCTCCTGCCCTTGGCAGAAACCCGGCACCCCACGTGTGCCCGTCTCTGCTGTCCTGTGGCCACAGCCAAGTGCCCTTTCTGGCCCGGCCAGGGGTAGCAGCTTCTCACTGTGGGCAGCACAAGGAATTCCTCTTGCTTCCAGATCATACAGGCTCTCCTGATGAAATCAGTCAGTGTCCATTGACCACAAGTTTCCTTCAAACCCAAGGTGCCTGGCCCAGGTGGGGTTTGCATTTTTGGCTTGCACAGTCCTACTCTGGTCTTTGGGCCTTGAGAACAGCCCAGGGAGAATTTGCTGTCTTTGGTATTCTACATCTCTGGTGGAGATGCAGCATTCAAGCATTAATTTGTTCTGCATGAATTTGCACAGGAGGCAGACACAGAGGTCAGATTCTGCCACATTGAATCATGAGGGCCTCTTAGTTCTGCCTGCCTGCTGATCAAGGTTAATAGGAGCTGGCAAGCTCCAGAGGCCCAGTTACACTGCTTTAAAATTTTTCAGAGGCAACACAGAATATCATGAGTAAAATCAACTGTGTTGGTCTCACTGGAGTTACATTTTCTTGCCTCAGTTGTCAGTTTATCTGTTAATAAACATATAAACCTGTTGCTGAAATAAACCACCTTTTGTAGGTTAACATTGATTTAGGCTGAAACTGCATTTAAATAGGGATCAAAAGCATTTGACTAACAGACTGTTGATTTGTGTTGCACTTTCTATATTCCACCTTCAAAATCTGCAGTGCAAAGAAAGTTTTAGAATTGAATTAAATCTTACGCTGCTGTGGCTGACGCCAGACACTCTTGTGACATGAGGACTTGTGACATGAACCTTCCCTTCACAATAGAAACATTTCAAAAAATCTATCAACAAACAGAATTCTTGCTCCATCAAATAAATTTTCCCAGCAACTTCTGTGATTTGGTATGGCTCAAAAAGACAACCCTGTGCTTCACACCTGAGCTGAGCTCCTCCAGTCTGCATTATTGAGCTGCAGCCCAGTGACCCAGCCCATATTCTCATTAAGAGAATTCAAGTTCAAGAGCCTTGTAACCACTACCTGTGTCCTGCACACTCAAAAGTCACAAACCCCTAAGCTCTTGCTACTCAGGTTTTTGATGTTCAGCTACTGCCCATGCCTAAAATAACTTCCTTGGTACATGGCTGTACATCTCCATGCTTATCTCACTTCTGCACTTGGATTAGAAATCAGAATATCTTCAGTTTAATCTCCATGAGCCATGCATTCATTGCCTGACAGAGCTAGTACAGATAACTACTGTCCTGAGGGCAGGATAAAATTTCGATTGATTTATTTCAAACTAGCAGCAGTATTGCTGAATGAAGAATGGGGAGGAATCACCTACATTTTCTAGAGATTATAACAACAATTTTAGTATTGTCTGTGCTTTAAAAGAACAAGTTCACTCCTGTTCTGAAAAGGATGGCTCAGATGTTTAAGTCCAAAGTGGGTGCTGAGCTTTGAATACTGGGTGTGCATTGAAATGCCTTCCAGGGGAGAAAATTAGATTTCTATCACCCCTTCTCAACACAAAGATTCTCCTTCTCAACCTACTGTCTAGCAGGAATCCTGCTGGGAGGTTTTCAGAGTCCCAGTGCACCTCAGCACTGCCCATCTATGTACAGTCAGTCAGATCTTGCATCCAGAGGATGGGGAAGATAGCAGCAAAAATACTATGTGGGAATTCCCAACAGAGTACCTAAGGGTCAGCTGCCCTTATGGTGCTCTGGGGAAGGGGATTCATGCTGCTGGGTTAGCTGCTCACCAATGACCTGTCTCCTCCCAGCCAGTGGGCTGCCTGTTGGCTCTCAGATACTGATCTAAAAGAAGGCATATGCACCCCAAAGCATTTCATGTCACAGCATTCACAGGCACTGCCATCACAGCATAGGCTCTGCGGCAATGTCAGGTTACCGAGTCCGTGTGGGAGAGAACAGGGTGCTGCTTTGCACTCAGTGTTAATGCTTTTGCTTAAGCATAATCCAGCTGAAGGTCTTTTCAGTACAGCAGAGTTCAGTGGAGGACTAGCTGAGTGTGCTGGCTCAGAGGGCACTAATGCAATTGTGTGATTAATTCACGTCTGCGCTTTTGTTTGCAGTGCAGGCTGCGGTCAGTGGAGATGGGCAGCGGGTACAGTCGCTCCTCCAGCGCTCCCTGTGCTCTCACAAAGATGACTGCTGGCCCCTGAGAGCTCCTCTGGAGCAGGGATGAGTCACTGCCCAAGGGTAAACAGTGAATACTATGATGACACTCACGTTTGAAAGACAGTGACGTGGAACAAACAAGGTGATTTCTTAATAAATATTTACTTCAAAGAAACATACTTGGCTTAATCCTTTTTCCACTGATGTTAATAAAAGTTATGCATTGACAAAAGGCACTGCAGCATTTGTAATGTATTTTGACATCTATGGATGAAAGGTTCTAAATAATAGCTAAGGATTATGTATTCCTCAGTGGGAACATGAGTTAGCCTGCTGGATAAATTAATAAACACATTGTTATGTAAGTATGATAAAATGCTGCTGATGCTTCATGATTAAACTTGACATGCTGACAAAAGGAAGCTGAGGATTTTGTTTATTTTACTTTATTTTATTTTACATTTTTTAAAAAATTAAATTTTCAAAAATTTCCTACTTGTGAGGCTTGCTTGAAAAATCTCCAAGTACTTTCAGTTTAAAGGCATTAAATTTCCAAATGGACACAACTATATTTGGCTCTGTTTCACAGGTAGAGAAACTGAGGTATGCAGATCACTGAGGCTTCAGTGTCATGGGATCTATGAACTACGGGCTGCATCCCCCATCATTACAAGGTACAGAAGGTGATATTTAATTGTTTTAATCATGCAAAAACCTCAAAATGTTCTCACAAAAAGAAAGGGACCTACCTGATGTAAGAATGTCAGAAAACAGATTTTCTTTGGGTTTAGACATTAGATAATAGCCAAGAAGATTTACCATGTGCTCATCGTTATGTATCTTATATTTTACCCTAGGTATCACCATGAACACTGCAAGCATGGGAGATCCCAGGGGGCTTTTTTGGCTGTGTGGGTGGGACAGGTCCCTGGCTCAGGGGGTTCCACTATTAATCCCACCTAGCTGTGTTTGCCCTTGGAGACACTGTGCAGCATTGCTGGTGGGTACTAAAGCCCGTCCTTGCACTTCAGCCCCAACTGCAGGTCTGCTTAGTGCTGCTGTAATTAAACCAAAGACCTTTCTTCCTCTCTTCTTTCATTGAGATTTCTGATCTGATCACAAGCATTTGTCCAGTCGTTCTCACTGAGGTACTCTAGAATCATTTAAATACCTTATGTGATCCCAAAGCTGAAATATCTAGTGCCTAAAACTGGTAACTAGTGACAACAGATTTACAAGCATTAGACTGTTGTACAGAAGGGATCAGTGTTTGCTACTAAATGCTGGAGAGTCTAGTATCGAGTATTTATAACAAATTATTTTTTATATATTTGTAAATATGATATATTTATTAAAAAATTACAAATTTTTATGGAAGTGGTTCTTTTACTGGGTGCAGCCTTTATCATTTCAGCAAAGGAAGCCCGTAGATATTGCTAAGACTGAAATTACTTATCACCAACATCAAGTGCTTTTGTCTTAGTCTGTATGGTATTTACTGCACTTTCAGCAATTCCAGAATTATTCTCCTGGACTTGGACAAAGTAAAGATTAAAAGATCGGTTTTCAGTAAGTGGTAGTTTCCTTCAGAGCTGAAGAGGAATTGGAGTTTGTGTTTTGTCTTTTTTTTTCCTTAATTTTTTCCTTCAAATTTAGTGATCTGTACTAACAGAGTTTAGCACTCTGCCTTCTGTTCTGTCTTGCTCTGCAGACTTCTTTTGCTGTCCATGCAGTAAGCTGTCAGCCTTTTAAAATGTTTTGGGGTTTGATTTGTAATAGCTTTATACAATGTGGATACACTTTTGTCTACAAGGTCACCTTGTAGAAGGTGACAAAATGCCAGTCACATTAGAAAAAAAATATCCTTGGGAAATAAGGTTTGTCTATTACTGGTGCTCAGGGATCTGCTTGTTCCCTGCCTTTCTGAACAGTTTTATCCACTTAGATGACTCATGAGGACAAGGACTGTCTCACAGACAGTCCATACCTAGCACAGGGAGTACCAGTCTCAGCTGAGTCAAGGGCTCTTCAGTATTGAAGGCAATTATGTGCTGATGGAGCCTGCTAGCTATGAAACAATAACACTGAGATCAATCAGGCTGATAACTAATCTTCCTTTTCCTCTCTCAGATAATGCAGATTCTGCCTTCCATTGCTCCTCTGGTATTAGAAGGAAGATTTATTTAATACCTCAGGAAATGAAGCCAAAGATGAGACTGAAATTCATTTCAACATAGTGAAGACTTTGATACTTCTGCAAGTCTCTTCTTAAGACTCAAAGATCAGAGAAAGGGTGATGTCAATGTCATGGGCTGGCACCTCCAGCTTGCACTGCATTTGCCTGGAGGTCAGGAAGTATAGAAACCAAGGGTGGGATAAAACTGGGCATTTCCGTATTGTCTCTTTACAGGAGAAGGGAAAGCCTTCCCCAATGCATCTTGTCTTTATCTCACCATTGCAATCAATGGTATAAAGTGTGCAGAGGGTGCCTGGCACAGCTGGAGATGCCTCCTGCAGGTCATAGCCTGTGGGTTGCTGCAGACAGCTGAGGCCCAGCTGCCCAGTTTTGTTTTAGCATTTAATCAGCTACTCTCTTTGGTGTGGGGTGTTTTTCTCTGGACCCAAAAGCAGCAGAAAACAGTGATTCATTCCCTCCTCATAGTACAGCAGCTACTGTGCATCTTGCTTCTCTGCATCATACTTTCTTTATTCCTTTCCAAAATGATTGCAGACAGGAAGCAATTACTTAAGAGATACTGTTAGTAGCATAATCTCTGTGCTACTGTCCTTCTCCCAGTCTTGGGAGACCTATCAAGTCTCCTGCTTGACCCTGCCAAGCATAACATCTGCCTGTGTGAGACCAGTTTATTGTCAACCCAGGCTGTGATGCTCCTCTGCCATTATCACCAGCCCCTTTCCCGCAGAAGCCCCACCTGGCCTCCCTGCTGGCCTCTTCCCGCTCTCCCCTTCCCGGTGCCGCTCCCACCCAACCTCTCCCGCCGGGCTGCGCTCAGCCTGGGCTCAGTGACCTTTCAAACGCGGGTACTGCACTCCGTGCTGTGGGAACATGCTCCTCTCCACGTGTCAGCACAGCCACAGCCTCTCATAAACTTTTGACCCTTGCTTAGTCCTGTGCCATGCCTGGTAGAACCAAGGGCAGGGTTATACACCTGGGTTTAGTTACCAGTGTCTGGAGGCTGCCAGGGAACACGGTGTTGCAGCTCTGATTACACTTACATGGAAGAAAAATATGCTTAAGGCAACAGCTGCTATTTTCTTTTTTTTCCTAGGCTCTTTGTCTCTGTGTGGGTTTTTTGGTTGTTGTTTGGTTTGGTTTTGGTTTTGTTTTTTTTTTGCTTGCTTGTTTGTTTCATTATCATTATTATTTGTCTTTAGGTTGCTACTCAGGAGCCAGGTGTGAAAGGCTATGCCCATTGAGTAATACAGCATGGTGCTTCCTGAGCTGCCTAAGAAGTCTCTTTTATGGATAATGACAAGGAAGAACACAGAAACAGAGAAAGGTGGTTGCATTTCTTTTAGGGGAGATGATAAAAGGCAGAAGCAGCAAGTCTAAACTGGAGATTTAATGACAGAAATGATGCCTTCTCTGAGTCCAGCAGAAGAAAAATTCCTCCCCAGTCGAAAGCTGCACAGAACACACTGTCCATTGCTTTGCTCCTACTAGTAAATTAATAAAAATTACTTTCCAGTGAGTTCCAGTGCAACCTTTGGTGCTTCAGTCGGTGGTTTGCTTTTCCTGTTTCCAGCACTGCAGTTGTGCTCTAAACAATTTAGAAGCTTCAAAGCCTTGCTTAGAAAATATTTTCAAAAGCATTATCCTTTCACGCAATATATTTGTAACACAATCATTTTCTTAACAGCTCCTGTCACATTATTACATCAACCTCAATAAGTGGTTTTCTTACACCAACTTGAGTAATCTCAGGAAGTTTGGCTGTGCTCCTTTATCTTCCTCTCCTTTTTCCTTTTCCCTGTTTAACCAGAGCATTAATGAGGAGGCTGAAGCCCAGGTGAAGTGTCTTTCTGCTTCAAAGTCTTTGGCAAAGGATAGTGAGATTCCCTTCCTGCAAACAGCAGTTTTGATATGTGTCTCCCAGTAACAGAAACCTCCTTTAGTTGCTTCTTTCTTGCACTCTGGCACTTCCCTTAAAGGATTCAGCTTCTTAGCTATTGTGGGTGATGCCAAACAAAATTTATGGAGATACAAACACCCTTAGTGAGTGCATCTTCTTGAGGAAGGCTAAACCCAAGGAAGGCTAAACCGAATAACGGCATCCATGCTTCTCCTCACCTGGATTTAAAGCCCAGATGGCCACCTGTCTCTACCATGCTTGTGTCAGGAACAGCAAGCCATAATTCCTGCAAACCCAATAGTATCTTGGTGTTTCCCTGGGGCTGCTGTTTGCTGTCAATGAGAGAACAAGCTCAGATTTCATTTGAAACCAAATCTACAGGATGTTTCTTGCTGTTACAGAAGACAGAAACCTCCAGATTACCCAGAATATCATAGATCCAAACAGGTTTCTATTTACAGTTGCTTGATTTTGGAGGTGAGGCTGACTCAGGACTTTCTGTGCTTGAGTTGGCAAAGCCCACCAGCTTGCATCAGCCTCAGCCTCCAAATATTTGCCTGCTTCACTTCAGACATCAATCCCTGCAATGCAGATTATAGAGAGGACATACTGTATTTTCTTTTCTTCTGGAAAAATATTTTTCTTTGGTACAGTTGAGTGGCATCTAAATAAACATTTGTTGTATTTTTGTGTCACTTTGAAACACAGGTTGATTCTGCTGAGAGAGAAACACACAGCATTCAGCGTTTGAACTGTCTATTTCACTCCATCTGGAATCCATAGCCTTGAAACAAATATGCCACATCACAGCATAAACTCACAGTGGAGAAATAAGATGAATTCTAGTTACTGGATTGAACAAATTGTGTGTATGAAGTAGCTATTTGATTCTTTTAATTTCTTGTCATATCCTGTTCTGTGTTAACTTGATATCCTATTTTTTAACAGAGCATGTGCCACAACTTCAATGACTGTGGCACAGTATCTCATTACCCTGAAAAAGAAAATCAACAAAAAAGTTTGAAACTTATTATCAGCTTTCATGAGAAAACTTGCAGACAGAGCAGGAAAGTGCAGTCAGGTTCAGGAACCTGATGAGGAATACAGAGAAATGTTAAATAAATTATTACTTATACATTATTAAAAATAAGTCACACTTCCATAGCTCCTCTCAGATAATGAACTCAAATCCATTTATTATTAATTTCACAACTCCATGTAGGTGAAGGAACTATGCTACGTTGGTTTTATGAGCATAGAGCTGAGACTTTGACATGTGAAGTGTTTAAAAGTTATGTAATACCGGGGAATTTTCCCCAGATGACATTTCAACAGGTGAAGTAGACAAGCATCTGGGTTGGTTTTCCAAGTTTTAGCGTCTGGAGCTGGGACCTTGTGTCTGTCTGTCCTGAATTTGGCAGGAGTCTGGTCCAGTGGGATATTCAGATTTTCTCAGTGGGTACTGACCCAGCACCTCTGACTCCATGGGACTGGGCTGTTGAACTCATCATCCTGAAACTTGGAGTTGCCAAAAAGACATTTCACAGTGCAATGCTGTGACAGGATGCTGAGGACTCCTGTCACTTATTGAAACCTGAAAAATCATAATGCTGCAGAGCAGGGGCAAATAAAGGGCATAACACAAATGCTGATTTAACTCATGGATGGGAGAGCTGCAGCTGCTGAGACTGGAAGTTGTTATGCCACGTGCTGATGGGAAGCAGAAGGATGGACTTGTCTGATCTGCTGACATGCATCGAGGAAAGCATTCAGCTGCTGCTGAATCCAATGGAAAATTAAAATCCTGCCCTAAATGATTTTCTGACATGGTATATTCCCAGAAAAAGCAATGACATTTACTGGCACACTGACAATAACATGAGCGTTACACATAACACAACCAAGTGTTCTATCAGAGCTGAAGTCAACTGTGCAGCCCAGATTACTTCCACTGTTGTAGACTGCATTGCGGAGTGCTGTGGGAAGCAGTATTTTGGGAAGCATAATGAGTAGATAATCTGAGCCCCGTGAATGCAGGAGAACATGACTTGCCCTCCTTTCCCCTGCGTTGCTTGGGTTTGCAAATGGCAGATATTTTCCCAGATTTCAGCCTTCTTTTATTTCTCATGGGCAGTTGAATCAAGTAGCACTGTATCCTATGACTGTGTTACTTATCAGGCAGTGGTAATCCTGTGAAAGAACACATTTCAACCTCTCCTTACAGCACTGCCCTTGCCCAGATGAAGGTATTCTGTGGTTAGTACCTTCTGCATCTGCTCACTGCATCGCATAGGGAGCGGCAGTGAGATCCTGAAGGCAGAAAATGCTATTTTTGGTTCTGCACTTTAAATGTGAGCCTTTCTTCCTTCTCCCAAAATTGTGTTTATTATCAGATCACGTTTCAAAGACGCAATGAATTTCTGCATTTAAAACACTTCCCCAGAAAGTGGTGGGCTTTCTTGATAAAGAGGCAGGTAGGAAGAACTTGTTCTATTTCAGATCTCTCTGTCAAATTATGTTGCTTCCTTCTCATGTTGCTGCAATTTAAGCTGTTCCAGAGACTTGTTCTGACTTTATTTGGCAGCAGATGCGCAGAAGTTGTCTACAACATTGGTCTGTGAGGGGCCCAGAGAGTGTCAGGGAGAGGATGATCATGATGAATGCCCACTTTCTCCTGCAGCCAGCAGCTTTCCTGAAGGAACTGAGATCCAGATGGTGACAACAGGTGATTTGCTATTCATATAGCTGTCAGGACTCCAGCTGCTGATGGATGAACTCCAGTTCTCACAAGGGGTTTTCTATTTTCTGGCCATAAGTTATAGCTGCACTAAATAAACAGTTCCCTTCCTCAAAGCAGCATCCTTTTCACAGGAAATTTTTTTTGTTAGCTCTTGTTCTCCAACCTTCTATTAACTTAGGGGTTACATATACTGCAAAACCTGCCTATAAAATAGATTGTATGAATCATAGAATCATAAAGGTTGGAAGATACCTTCAAGATCACTGAGTGCAACCATCAACCCTGCACTACCATAATCACTCCTAAACCACATACCTAAATGCCACACCCAGAGGCCTCTTAAACACTTCCAGAGATGATGACCCCACCACCTCCCTGGGCAACATATTCCAATGCTTAACCACTTACATTGACAATTTTTTAAAAAAATAACGAATCTGAACCTTCCTTGGTGCAACTTAAGACCATTTCCTCTTGTTATTACACTTGAAACATGACAGAAGAGACTATCCCCCAACTCACTACAATATTCTTTCAGATGGTTATAGATAGCAATAAGGTGAGCTTCCTTTTCTCCAGACTAAACATCCCCATAAGGAACTGAGCCACTTCTCATAAAATGTTTTCTAGACCCTTCATCAGCTCCAGTGCCCTTCTCTGGGCACAGTTTCCAGCACCTCATTGTCTTCTTGTGCAGGGCCCAGAACTGAACACAGCTGTCCCCATGCAGACCCACCAGTGCCAAACACAGGGGGACAATCACTGTCCTGCTGGCCACACTATTGCTGACACAGGTCAGCATGCCGCTGGCCTTCTTGGCCACCTGGGCACACACACTGGCTCATGTTCAGCTGCTTTTGACCAGAAACCCCAAGGCCTTTTCTGTTGAGCAGCT
This sequence comes from Anthoscopus minutus, assembly GCA_013399455.1. NCBI lineage: Eukaryota > Metazoa > Chordata > Aves > Passeriformes > Paridae > Anthoscopus > Anthoscopus minutus. The sequence goes on along the minus strand of VWYI01039423.1, from coordinate 78,646 downwards.
CTCAAGCCACTCTTCCCCCAGCCTGTAGTGCTGTATGGGGTTGTTGTGACCCAAGTGCAGAGCCTGGCCCTTTACTTTATTGAATCTCACCAGTTGTCCTCAGTCCACCAATCCAGCCTCTATAAATCCCTCTGCTGAGCCTTCCTACCCTCCAGCAGGTGAACACTCCTGCCCATCTTGGTGTCATCTGCAAACTGACTGAGGGTGTACCACATCTTCTGTGGGAAATAGTGTCAAAGGCTTTACTGAAGTCCAGGTAAAAAACATCCACAGACTTTCCCTCATCTACTGAGATAGACACCTTGTCACAGGAGATCAGGTTGGTCAAGTAGAACCTGTCTTTCATAAATCCATACTGGCTGGATTTAATCCCTTTATTGTCCTGCATGTGCCTTTGTGATGGCACTCAAGATGATCTGCTCCATAACCTTCCCTGGCACTGAGGTCAGGCTGACAGGTGTGTAGTTCCCCACATGCTCCTTCTACCCTTCTTATAGATGGCATCACACTTGCCAACTGCCAGTCAACTGGGGCTTCTCACAGGGCTTCTCACACTTTTTCATCAGGACTGCTGGTAAATAATTGAAAGTGGCTTGGCAAGTTCTTTTGCCAGCTCTCTCATTCCTCTAGGCTGCATCCTGTCTGGACCCATAGACTTGTGAATGTCTAATTAGCACAGCAGATCACTAACCATTTCCTTCTGGATTATGGGAGCTTCACCCATCTCCCCATCACTAGCTTCCCCCAGGGTATCCTGAGGACAACTGGGTTTGTACTGAAGACTGAGGCAAAGAAGGCCTTAAGTAACTCAGTGTTTTCCTCATCCCCTGACACTATGCTATCCCCTGCATCCAGCAAAGAACAGAGAAGCCCCTTGGCCATCTTTTTGCTGCCAATGTATTTGGAGAAACTTTTTGGTTTTGTCTTTAACAGAAGTGGCTAAATTAAGTTCTAGTTTGGCTTTGGCCCTTCTAATTTTCTTCCCAATAACCTCACAATAACCTTGTATTCCCCCTCAGGTTACCTGCCTCTCCTTCCAGAGATGAAACACTCTCTTTATCTCTCTGAGCTCCAGCCAAAGTCTCTGAAGATTTGAAGGATATTGTGATATTCTTCATAATCTGGTGAACAGCCAGCTCTTATCTCTGTGTGTATGTGTAAGAGTATGAAGAGAAGTCTAAGCCAAGTAATGGCCACATGAATAATTTCTTTGACAAAACTACTTTGTTTCATTACAAAGTCTTGTATCCCTATGAAAGCAGGAGTTACCGCATCTTACCTCTGGGGCAGTATGCTCTTTTCCTATATTTATTTCTCATTTTCTAGCAAGAATCTTATTTAAAGTAAATAAGTGCTGGTTTGACCTGGGTTGGTATTGGAGAGGAAAGAAAGGAAAGACATCCCCGGAAAAAGTTCTCCTGAAAGAGGCTCTTGGGAATTTCAGAGAGAGCCAATGGCTGTCCAGTTCTGAGAACTGACAGCTTTATAAGCAATTCAGCGTTGAGTTCCACCCCCGTGAATACCATTGTGAAGCCCGGGAAACTCTGAACTCGCTCTCTTTGGTTTCCGGCAGCTGAAGGTGACAGAGTTGTGAGTGGAGGGAGGCCCGGCCTGAGCCAGGCTGGGCTGGGCCGGGCCAGGCCAGGCCGGGCTGAGCCTGAG